>JAZKJV010002195.1:0-330721 GCA_037367405.1 Ottelia alismoides | reverse complement strand
TGTCATTTTGCATGCAACACCGTAGACGCGGCGGGCATTTTCCCGCCGTGCGACCGCCGGAGAAGGCTCCACCGACGTCACCGGCGGGGGAAGAAAAGAGAGCTCCAGGGAGAAGGTCCAGCGTCCCAAAGATAGTTTATCAAAACGGGTCTTCCCCGCCAAATCAGCAAAAAACGCTGCCGGAGCTTCCACCAGCACGCGGCAAAACCGCCAATCAGCACCAGGAGCTAGGACCCATCATCGAGGATCTGAAGGACTTGGCCCCAGCTGGAGAGCCGCCTTCGAAAGAGCATGAAACCGTCCGAGACAAGAATGGCAACCCCCTCACCACAGCCACCCGGACCTCCGTCGAGAAAACGCCACCGTCAGAGGACCCGCAGCCCACGCCAGTGGATACCGGCGACGTCATGGCAATGGATGAGTCCTCCCCGTTGTTCCGGAGAGACCCCTAACACAGCAGCGCATCGCATCGAGGGAGAGGAAGTCCCCTCCAAAGCCATCACCCAGGAAGCCCAGAGTAGCATCACGGACAGCTTCCCAATCAGCAGAACGATTCCGGAGCACCCCCACAAGCACCGAAGCGGCAGATGGCGGGCTCGAGCGGGAGGACGAGCCTTCTACCCCCGCCTCCAAGACATCCACAGCAGGAACAACCCCCCCCGAAGGGAGCGAAGGAACCGCCGGCACCGGCTCCCCAACCACCGGAGCAGACTGGGGGTCCTCCCCCATCACCTTGGAACCAAGTAAGACCGATTCACCTGAAGAGAGAATAGGAGCCGAGCAACCTCCTACCTGAGCACCGCCAGCAACATCATGCACGGGATGAGAAGAACCACCAGCCGCCACCACCTGGGCGAAAGAGCGGAGAATCGCGAGCACCAAGCCGATGGAGGAATGCAGACCGGCACTGGTTGAGCAGCAAACCGCGGCCCCGAGGCGGGCACAGAAGCCTAGCAGGAAGCCCTCCTATGACCAATCTTCCCACAAAGAAAGCAGCGCGGCGGAAGAGAGCACTCGGACGCAGAATTGGCCCCTAGCATCACATCTGAAACAACGCTTTACCCGGCTTTGCATAGGAAACCCGGGTCCAGCCACCGTCTCCGACGTCATCCATGCCACCAGAAGACCGCGAGGGAAACGTGGCCCTCCCTGGCGAACGAGAAGCCCCGCGCCTTAGGTCTCCACGCCCTCCGCAAGACAGGAACCCGCCGAACACCAAAACTCCCCCGAGAAGCATCCACACGTCCCTCCCGACGTGACCCTCTAGTCCCATCAGCAGAACTACCCCAACGCTCCCTACGCACATCGCACTCCCCACGCACTCCGCTTCCCATCTCACTCGATTCCTCAAGAGCTCCCAATGTTCAAGAAATGGCTGCCTTGAAGTCACGGGGTACATGGAGCTTGGTTTCTGCTCCTCCAGGAGGCCTCTATCGTCAGTTTGTTAAATGGATCTTTACTGTCAAATTATCATGCATATGACAGCCTTGATCGTTACAAAGCATGGCTAGTGGCACGTGGGTTTACTCAAGCCTACGACGTGGATTATGTGGACACATTTTCTCCAGTTGCGCATCACTCCACTGTATGTTGTCCTTTCAGTTAATGTGGTACGTGATTGACCTTGTTTCAGCTTGATGTTAAAAATGCATTTTTGTATGGGGATCTGCAGGAAGAAGTCTACAGCAGCAGCCTCCGGGGTTTGCTGATAAGGGGGAGAGTCAGATGGTGTGTAGCTTCACAAGGTCATATATGGTCTTAAACAAAGCCTGCAGCCATGGATTCAGAAGTTGTCTGACTTAACTCAGAAGCAAGAGTTCAAAAGATTGAATGCAGATCATTTCTCTATTTGTTCAGAAGATTCCTAGATGTATTGTTGTTATCATGGTTTTTATGCTGATGATTATACTTGTTACGGAAGATGATATGCCATGGAATAAAGATGGCAAAGCCATTTCTAGGCCATCAGTTCGTTACCAAGGATCTTGATATCCTACGATATTTTCTGGGGTTGGAATTTGCTACGAATGTGCAGGTCTCGTGATAACCCAAAGGAAGGGTATATTACAGACATGCTTGTTGAGACATGCATGATTGGTTGTCGACCCCTAAACTACTCCCATGTATCCTAGATTGAAGTTATATGATGATGATACAGATGAGGTTGACGATAGGAGATATAGAGAGATGGTGGGAAAACTTCTCTATATCACTATCACTAGACCTGACATTGCTTTTGCAGTAAGTCGGGTGAGTCAGTTCATGGAACAACCCAGATAGGTACAAATGGATGCCATACATGATACTGAGATATCGAAAGTCATCTCAGGTGCACGGCTACTGTTCAAAAAAGAAACAAATATCTCAGTTTTCCCACATGTGCTGATACAGATGATGCAGGATGCCCGAAGGATCGGAAGTCTAATTCGGGTTTTGCAGTATTGTTGGCAGTTCTTTGGTTTCATGGAAAAGCAAGAAATAAACAATGGTGACTAGATCTAGTGCTGAATCTGGAATACAGAGCCATGACACAAGCAAGTGCAGAGATGTTGTGGGTTCGAGCTGTGTTAGAAGATCTGCATATAGATGCAAGGTTGCAAAAGTCGGTAGTCGGTACTCGGTCGGCTGGGTTTACTGACTAAGGATTAATCAGCAGTCGGACGACTAGTCGGATTTTGTCAGACTTTAATCGGCTTTGAATTTTACAGATATTTTAAATATATGTCATTTTTGTACATATAGATTTTTGTACATTTTTTATACTATCATGATAAAATAAAAGAACTAATTGCATTTAAGTAAACTATTAAGTATATTATAATAAGTTTGCTTATAAAAACATCAAAACATAAAAAACATGGTATCTCCAAGTAAAAATTGGTCGACTATTGTAACCTAATCGGAATTAGTCGGGTATTCAGTCGGCCACCCCACTGACTACACTAGTCGGACCTACTAGTCGGGCCAGTCGAGCGACTTTACAATATAGTATAGATGTACCTCTACCCATGCAGTTTTAGTTGGACAATCAAGCAGCACTATTCATTGCTAATAATCCTGCATTTCATGAAAGACAAAGCATATTGTGTTAAACTGCCACTACACTAGAGATATGATTCAGAGAGGCTTGATTTCTACCTCCCATATGTCAGTTCAGAGCAGATTGCAGATATCTTTACCAACCATTGCTCAGAGGGCCATTCCAGAAGTGTTCTTCCAAGCTGAGCATGATTGAACATCTATGCTCCATCTTGAGGGGGAGTGTAGAGATATTTCCAATCTTTATGTACTTTTCAGTTATATTTTATTTCTTTCTTCCGTCTTATGTAATTTACCCATAGTCATTGTCTATATAAATAGTGCCTGGGGTTCTTTGGAATAAACAAGTTTTCTCATTTCCTCCAACAACTAGAAATGGATCTCTTTTTGCCTCTGTCGTTTTTATATTTGCTAATATACTTTTTCATGCCAAGACTCTCCTCGAGAAGTGGCTGTTGTATTGTAAGTATTTTTTCTCCCAAATTTAATATATTTGGAGCGGACACTTTAACGTGTTTCCTTTTTTTTTTACTAAAAAAGCCTTTTATCACTTATCCATTAATTAGGGTGTACTTTCTCCTTTTCCGCATCATCTAGAGAATTTATATTGTATTCAGTTGTTGAAGACTACTTATCACAAGAAACATGGTTCTGACCGCGTGTGTTTCACACACCATTCAAGCTCTATTATATGCTCTTCAAGATACAATCTGGAGGTCAAGTGGTACGTTTTTGTGTCTCCGCGAAATACTTGAACACTTTTATGAAGTGACGGCTTACACTCTTCCTTTTTGTAGAGTCACTTCGATATCTTTCTCTATATGACAATCGATGCCTTCGGTATTTTAAAGGGCACAAAGAGAAGTATGTAACATGTCTTTCTCCAAGTCCAAATATTATTCCATGAAGTAGGCCTCATGGCAATTTATCTGACGTCAGAACTACGCTTTGTCCATAGAGTTGTTTTCCCTCTGCATGTCTCATCAATGATAGGCTTTATGTCGGGGCTTCAATTGACCATACAGTGAGGATCTGGGATCTTCGGGTCAATGCTTGCCAGGTATGTTGATTGGCCAATTTCTAGGTGGATTCTATTGTCCAGGTTTTTTTTTTGTGAAATCGTTCTTAAGGGCAGGCTTATTATACTTAAATTTTTTTTCAGGGACTTCTAAAACCTTCGTGGTAGGCCTACTGTTGCTTATGACCAACAGGGGCCTTGTTTTGCAGTTGCAATGGAAGGGGTGCCTATTAAGCTGTTTGATTCCCGTTCATATGACAAGGTTTACTGAGAGAAGTTCTAAATAGATTTTCCATTACTTTTGTGATTGTCTCACTTGGAAGATCATTATCACATCTCCTATATTATTGCAGGGTCCATTTGATACCTTCTTAGTGGGTGGGGACACATCTGAGGTTTGTGATATTAAGTTCAGCAATGATGGCAAGTCTATCTTTTGACAACAACGAATTACAATGTCTATGTTCTAGATGCATATGTTGGGGATAAGGTTAGTTTATTCATCATATACATCATAGAGGTATTTCAATATATATTTTTTTATATTTTTCAACATATATGAATAATTAATATACATCAGAGATTCAGTTTCTATTCAATTTCTGAATACAGCGGTGTGGGTTCCAGTTTGGAACAATATCCCAATCTCACAACTGAAGCAACTTTTACTCCCGATGGACAATACCTAGTTTCAGGTTGGTTTTTTCGCTTTCATATTTTATAAGCATGCTTAATTTCAGGTTGGGAACTTTTTGCTTTCATATTTTATAAGCATGCTGTAGTTATAGTTTGAATTACTTCAAGAAATTTATAGTTGAATCAGAAAATATTTAGTCTAGTTGAGAATGGAGATCCTAGGTTTCTTTATATAAAAGAGGCTAGTGTTAGGGTTACACCAGAAAAAAGAAAGAGGGCTTTGAAGGGGTACACTCATATCATGTGACACCCCCCTCAAGCTGGAGCATATGTATTAATCATGTTCTGCTTGTTACATCATCCCTTACCCGACGTGGGTGCGGACATAAGCTTGGTGCATATGTTAGCAATGCATCATTTTAAAGTCACACTAGAGGTACGCAATATCCCTCTTCGTACCACGCCTTTTGGTGTAATGACAATCAACTTCACATGTTTTGTACGTTTATGGAACATGAGATTGTTAGTTATATGCATGGCTATTCAGTTGTCACATCTAGTAGGGCAACTTGCAAGTTCACAAGTATGGACTGAATCCATAGTAAACCTCATTTGTTGCAAGAGCCATTGCTCAGTATTCTCTGCACTAAAGTGTGAACTAACTACATGTTTTTTTGCTACTCCAGGTGATCAAGTTCTTTGTCAAACATGTTTAATAACCAATAGTAGACTTCCTATCTATTATATTTCCTTCATAATTAACATCGAAGTAGGCTATACTATTGGAAGAAAAAAGAGTGCATGCTATTTCTGAGAACCCTAGGCTCTCTTATATAGTAGAGAGGCCTATGAAGTAAAATTACATAAAGTGGAAAACAGAAAAAGATAATAAGAAAAGAGATACAATATGGAATATGAAAATACAAATATCTTCACACTCCCCCTCAAGCTGGAGCATATATATCAATCATGCTCATCTTGGATGAACACTTCTGAAATGATCCTCTGAGCAGTGTCTTGGTGAAGATGTCCGCGGTTTGTTCTCCAGAGCTGACATGGGTAGTAGAAATCAGGACCTTCTGAATCATGACTCTAGTTGTAAATGGCAATCTACCTCAATATGTTTTGTTTCTCTCATGGAACACAGGGTTATTTACAATGAATAGAGCAGCCTGGTTATCACAGTGTAACCTCATAGGTAGAGGAACTCTACATGTAGATCGCATAGCACTGCTCGAACGCACATCATTTCTGTGCTTGCTTGGGCCATAGCCCTATATTCTGATTCAACACTTTGATCTTGCTACGACAGTTTGTTTCTTGCTTTTCCAAGAAACGAGAGAAGTGCCACCAAAAATAGCAAATCCCGAAGTTGATTTCCTATCCTTAGGACAACCTGCATAATCCGCGTCAGCATATGCGGATACAGAGAGTGTCTCCTTTCTTGAATAGCAACCCTGAGCCTGGAGATGATTTGAAATATCTCAATATCATGTGTATTGCATCCATATGTACCTGTCGAGGTTGCTCAATATGCAATATCCGACCTGGTAACTGTACATAAATGAGTTTTCCAACCATCTCTCTGTATCTCCTCTTATCAACTTCATATGTATCATCATCATATAGCTTCATGCTAGGATCCATAGGAGTCGTGGAAGGCCGACATCCAATCATGCCTGTCTCTGCAAGCATATTCTGTAACATACTTCCTTCGGGTCATCACTAGAACCCTGTGCTTTCCTAGCAAATTCCAACACCAAAGAAATGCCTTATGGTGCTCAGATCCTTAGTCACAAATTTACTGCCCAAAAAATCTTTCACCATCTTGATTCCATGCACATCATCTCCTGTAATAATAATATCATCAACATACACCATGATAGCCACAGTACCTTTAGACGTCTTCTGCATAAACAGTGAATGGTCTGCATTTGACCGCTTGAATCCCTGTCGTTTCAAATAAATCTGAAAGCTTCTGAAACCACACTCTTGGACTCTGTTTAAGGCCATATATTGCCTTATGGAGTTTACAAACTTGCTCACACTCCCCCTCAACAGCAAACCCCGGAGCCTGCTGCATATAGACATCCTCTTGGAGATCTCCATACAAAAAAGTATGTTTTCACATCTAGCTGGACTAGCGGCCAATCACGTGCCACAACGACTGAAAGGACACGCAAAGTAGAGTGTCGAGCAACTGGAGAAAACGTATCCAAGTAATCAACTCCATTAGGTCTGAGTAAAACCACGTGCCATTAACCTTGCCTTGTACCGATCAAGGCTGCCATCTGCATGATATTTAACAGTAAAGACCCATTTGCAGCTAACAATAGACGCTCCGGAAGGAGGGGGAACAAGTGTCCAACTGCCAACGGGACTACAATGCGTCCATTTCTTCTTCCATAGCAAGCCACCATTTGTTATCTTGCAGGGCCTCCTGATAATTGCGTGGAATTTCTACTGCAGATAGAGCTGCTGCAAAATCTCTGGAACTCTCCCGTATGACGATGAAAGGAGACCTGGGAAGCATGGGATAGGAAGCACACGTGCGCCTCTACTTTTCTAATAGCTATAGGCACGCCCAAATCTCCATCATCTCTATCCTGCTGTGTTCCCTGTATCAATAGTTCCTCAGACTCATCGTTAGAAATCAAGTTATCAGAACAAACCTGAGGCTGCTGGATGACGAGCCATGACTTTGAACAGAGGGAGGACCGACGAGTATAATGCTTTGGTACAGGGGAACAACAGTCACCGGAGATGGTAAAGGTGGAGGTGAAGGTGGAGGTGAAGATATTTTAGGAGGTGTGATGGAGATGGCACTGGCGGTAACTGACTCACGGGAGGTGGTGGCATGAATACCTCAGTAGTATGACTGTCACCTGTAGGACTGTCACCTGTAGGAGAGAAAAACATCACAGATTCAAAGAATGTGACATCTGCACTAACAAAATATTTTCGACGTAGCGGATCGAAGCAACGATACCCCTTCTGTGTCCTGGATTAACCTACAAACACACATTTGATAGCCCGGGGAGAGAGCTTATCAGACCTGGTCCCAACTGATGGACAAAACCAACGCACCAAATACACGGGGTGGAAGTGAGAACAACTCCTTCTCAGGAAAGGCTACAGAGAGGAGATTTCTCCCCTAAGATAGACGGGGGCATGCGATTGGACTAAGTAGCAAGCTGTGAGAACCACATCACCCCAGAACGAGCGTGGAGCATGACTCTGAATAAGAAGGGTTCTAGTAATATCCAATTAGATGCCGATGTTTCCGGCTCTGCAACACCATTTTGTTGTGACGTGTAGGCACATGAAGTTTGATGAATTATGCCACGAGAGGAAAAGAACAAGGACAGAGTTCTAGTGCAAAACTCCAATGCATTGTCAGAACGCACAATTTTCACAGAAGAAGAGAAAACATTTTTAACTTCATTGATAAACATTTGAATCACATCTCATGCTTCAGATTTATTTTTCAATAAAAACACCGAAGACAAGCCAGATTTATTTCTTCAATAAAAACACCGAAGACAAGCGAGAAAAAATCATCTACTGCAAACAGATAGAATTCTGTGTCCCTGGTGGTCAGGAACCACGAACTTGGACCCCAAATATCAATATGGACTAACTCGAACAAGGAGCCACTGCTCCCGACTCTGACGACTTCGGGAAAGTAGACCGATGATGCTTTCCCAACTGACACACTTCACATTGGAAGGACGAACTTCGGAGAAATCTGGGGCAAAATACGACTCATCTTCTGAAGAGGGAGGTGACCAAACCGGAGATGCCATATATATGGAGAGTCTGATCCTGTAGAGTGAGAGATGCACCGACATAAGGAGTATGGATCAGACGATAGAGACCACTCTGCTCACGGCTATAGCCAATCATGTTGCCCGAGGGTATGTCCTGAAAAACAAGAGATGATGAGCAAAAATAGCTCGACAGTTTAAATCCTTTGTAATCTGGCTAATGGACAACAAATTCATAGAGAAATCGGGAGCATATAACACATTCTGCAATCTCAAGGAAGGTGTTAAATTAATCTCCCCCTGTCCTGTGATCGGGGAATGTGTTTCCATTGGCTATCACCACAGTTTGACATGAAGAAACATGTCTTTATGAAGTGACTATTCCTTCTCCCCACATAGGTGATGTGTCGCTCCAGAGTCCATAATCCAGTTCGTAATCATAGATTCCACCACAAGATGTGAGAACATGAGAGCTACCTGACGTACCTGGCCGTGGCAGGTGAACTGGCAGAGGCAGAGACGGCCTAACATCTGACTGACCTTCAGGAGCTGTATCAGGAGGCATAATAATTTTCACAGTCTGGCAAACCATATCATCGAAACCGCTGGTCCAATGAGGAAGGTGCAGGAGACTCAACTTGCTCAGCTACCCGAGCTGATGCAGGAAAAGCCATGCTTTTGAGTAGCATGTGTCTTCAGAATGACCAGGTCGACGACAGTAACTCCATGGTGACGAATCCGACCCCTATGACCTCGGGGGCCACGACCACGAAAGGTAGAGGAAGCCACCTCTACCCCTGGAGGCTGCCATCGCTGAAGGTGTCTGGCTAGCAGTCGAGCTAGGGACAGTGATTCGACTAAGTCGGCGAAAAGCTTCCTCCATTGGAGGAATAGTAGCGTCATCTAGAATATGAGACTGGGCAGCATCGTACTCTGGATCAAGGGCAGCCAGGAATACACCCTACCATGGTAGCGTTCCTGTACGTCTTCTGCTGTTCTGGAGGTGGCTGTCAATGGCATGAAGCTATGGAGCTTCCTCAAACATCCCTCGTAGGGATCTGTACAATGAGTGAAGAGGGCATCCATTTCTGCTTGATTGTAAAAATATCATGCTGCAGCTGAAGTATCTTGGTCCTCAATTTCGCGCCTGTGAATATGTCGCCGCTAGAAATATCCCACATGGCCTTGGCCGTGGGCTGATGTAGTACATCGTTGGCGATTTCCTATCGTCAACGTCCCAGATTGCCAAACTTTGGCATACGCGTCATCTCCCTCCCACGAGGCATGCACCCCAGGTCTTCTCCAGTGGCTCCTCTTCGGCAAGAATATGTTTCTACCATTCGACTTCCATCAGGCTCATGAACTGCATGGTCCATAGTTTCATAATTTGTCCGTCCATTTTCACAATAGGCGTTTGGACCTCTGATGCGCCAATGGCAGGTACACCAACCTTGTTCTCAGACATATTGCGGAAAGAAGAACTGCTACGGGTGCGGAGAGATCAACGTTTTGTGTGTCTACACAAACATATATGGGTTTGGGTGCACGTGTAGACTCCTTCATAAGCACCAGTCATCTCCCTCTCTCTCGATTTTATGTATCTCAAAATCGTCATGCATGCATCAAAGTAGGAATGCCTCCTTCATAAGCACCAAATCATCTCCCTCTCTCCGATTTATGTATCTCAAAATTGTCATGGCATGCATGAAAGTAGGCTTGAGTAGGATGGTTCAATGATTTGATTGAGCTTGGCAATTGCAAACAAGATATCTAGACATGTGATTGTCAGATGTGGCAACTTTTCAACCCATCATTTGTACGATCTTGTATTTTCATCTCTCTAGACTCATGGATGCCTGCCTCGAGATCGATTGAAATTCTCGTTTGGATGAAGCAATCTCAGTCCCTAGGATGTATCAGAATGGCCCAAATTTGTAAAATTATCTGGCTAGGCCATATTAGGTTGGCTTGATTAGTCAAGTCAGGGTGGGGTGTGTGTGGGAGGAATTAGCCGACTAGACAGTCGACTAATATGTCGGTTAACCCAACTAATCGAGCCGAATAGTGGGCCTAGTCAACCAATTAATTGATGGAGTCTTTAACTCTCATTTTTTGATTCATCTATTCTGATTTTATATCATTGATAGTAACTTAGTATTTCATTGTTGGTTACTGTTACGCCTACTTTTTGCTAGGGATCTGGAATATTAGTTTATATATCACCTGTAGTATCATATTCGCTAAAGATCACATTAGAGTACTGAAAATTAGGGGATTTTTTTTCGCATTAGAGCACGAGTGACATTAATAAATTAACTAATAAACCACAGAACTACAGTATGCCACAATTATATTGCATAAATTTCCGTAACAGTTAACATGTAACGACATAAATTGCATTATACCACATGCATCCCAATTTTATCAGAAGAGAAATAAAAGCATATAATATCTTGAACAAACTATAGCATGCGTACCTGATAATAGTAACTACAAAAGCTGATGTTCAACTCTCCCAATACCACAGTGCAGGTATTTTGCCTGCATCCATGGAATAGGGAGAAAAGAACATCAACAAATGTTGAGTAAATCAAATAAATAAAAAATAATAGAATTTTTAGTGGCTTCAAAAGAAAGCAAGTAAGTAGGACTTGACAATTTAAAATTTAGAACTACTTGCATTGAAACAGGTTTTCAAGTTGTTCTATAATGGTGGAACTTCTGACTTATCCATCCTACCCAATTACCCAACTCTAACACTTTGATATATAGATGATATGATCTATTTTTAAGCCATCCCATTGTTTTTAATTTAGATTTTATAGATCTTTAATAATATGGATGGGGGTCTCTTACCTAGTCATAGTTTTATTAAATGTTCATAATGATGTTTATGAATCATGTAGATTGATCATATTAAGCGTATATGATGGGTCTGGTGTTTTGATTCTTTTTTTCTCAAGCTTAGTGGATAGTCTGTGGTCTTGGTCTGGGTAAGACCTCACACTATGACTCTAAGGCAGTAAGAAAGCCTTAGGGTTGGGATGCCTCCGTAGGCATGTGGTGGAGTAAAATGCATCGTAACTAAGTTCCCAACACATCCATAGCTAATTCAAACAACTGTGGTGGTAGCTCCTAGTCTGATATGGATGATTTTCATAAATTGATCTTTTCCCTTCGTCAGGAAATACTGGCGGAACAGTAACTAGCTTAATGGAAACTAAGCTCAATTACAACCAACTCCACTGTAATTCATCTCAGCTTTAGCCAAACTCATTTGTGACTTAATCCAATCTCAAATGTAACTCCAATTTCAATTGTAACTGATTCAGATGTAGCCATAGAGGATTCAGATGTATACACGGATGATTCGATGTAGCATCGCCCAGTCTGTTGGCGAGAAGTAAACAAAAACTCAAGCGTTGAGGTAGCCTACAAAAGGCTCTTCTGTCTCGCCCTCTAATTGGAAGTGCGACCCAATAAGGAAAAGGTCTACTCCAAAACTACACCCCTGAGATGGGTGAGAGAGACTATTCGGAAAAGTCACTCTACAGGAAAAACCGGCCCGACCGGTACGGGCTAATGAGCTCGAAAAACTAAAACCAAGGGCCCTCCAGCCTAGGTACCCTAAAGAACAATGGTCAGCGGAACTAGTCTTTAAAAGAAACCTGTGGATCCCAGAGAGGTGTAAAAACTGCGAGCGCTCGCGAAAAATCGAGAAAAAGACTGGGATCCTAGACCCGCGCACTAAGCGGTCGCCGCCCTAACTGGGCTTCCTATCTCCCGTCCAGCTGAGGGTCACCGCGCCCTCGTACAGTCAGGTGTAAAGGTCACCATGACTGGCACTCATAATTATCAG
Organism: Ottelia alismoides; assembly: GCA_037367405.1. Taxonomy (NCBI): domain Eukaryota; kingdom Viridiplantae; phylum Streptophyta; class Magnoliopsida; order Alismatales; family Hydrocharitaceae; genus Ottelia; species Ottelia alismoides. The sequence goes on along the minus strand of JAZKJV010002195.1, from coordinate 318,402 downwards.
TCATTACTGACTTACCATCACTGACTTGGTTCCCCATTTCCTCTCGATCTCTGATTTGGTTAACTTTACAAATCTATGCATCTTGTCGACAATCTGATTGAATAGTGATCCATAATTAGTGAGGATCTGGGCACGAGTTGCATCATACTCTAGATCCTGTGCCGCTAGAAACACTCCAATCATCACAGAATCTCTGTATACCTTGAGCTGTTCTGGTGTAGCAGTCAATGGTATGTATCCATGTAACTTCTGAAACATACCCCTCAAAGAAGTATATAGGGTGTGAAGAGGATGACTATTTTGCTTTGATGTGAAGATATCATGCTCAAGCTGTAGTATCTTCGACTCATTCTTTACCGGAGAGTATGTTGCGGCGAGAATGTCCCACATAGCCTTTGCAGTAGGCTGGCTCAAAATATCATTAACTATCTCTGTAAATACAGTCCCAGATAGCCATACACGAGCATACGCATCATCAACCTCCCATGAGGCATTCGTCCTAGTCTTGTCATGTGGCTCCTCAACAGCGAGGATGTGTTTCTTGCTATTACACTGCATCAAACTCATGAACTGCATGGCCCACAGTTCATAGTTGGTTCCATCCATTTTGACAATGGGTGCCGGACCTTTGAAGGTACCCAGAGATGGAACTTCCACTTTGTTGTCGGTCATGATGGCAACTATCTTCAAGACTGGGCTAGAGACACGAGATATTGGCATCTACACTAACATACAGGAAGATGGGTGTGGGTGTAGACTTATACTAAAACCTCTTCCATTCCTCAAAGAGTCCTTTGGGTAGCTAGGATGTTTCTAGGGCTTCACGTTACACCCTAGGTACCCAACAACTCAGCAAGACGGCTACACGAGAACGGTGATCGCGGTGGATACGGTAGCAGTACACGTGAACGAGCGCACGCGTGTTGGGCAAAGACGATGCCCTCAGTTGCTTGGGCACGCTAGGAGTAGACGACGACCACAGGGGCTCACGCGCGGGTGTAGGCGGCACCCAAGCGCTGGGAGCAGGCGGCGCCCAAGGGCTTGGAAGTTGGAACAAGCGACGCCCACAAGTACGGCTGGCAACGATGACGATGCCCACAAGAGGCTAGGCGACGACGACGGTGACCCAAGAGGGTTAGGGTTTTGGTGGGGGCAGGATTCTAGGGTACAGGCTCCGGTCTAGGACCGTCGCTCTGATACCATGTGGAATGGGAAAAGAAAAGTTATATTCCATCTAACCATAGAGCTCTCTTATATAGGAGAAAAACTCTACGGGTAAATTACATAAACATGACAACAAAAATAAATAACAGAAGAATGATCGAAACAAAATAAATATCATAACAATAATGTGAGTCAAGAAAGGCCAGGAAGACTCCAACCATAGTAGCATTCCAATGTCTTCAATTGCTCTCAAGTAGCCGTGAGATGCATGAAGTTATGAAGTTTCTCAAACATCCTGCGCAAGGCAGTATAATGAGCATGTAGTGGTTGACCATTCTGCTTTATTGTGAAGATGTCATGCTGAAGCTGTAGAGTTTTTGTCTCATTCTTGGCTTGTGAGTACGTGGCATCAAGAATATCCCATATGGCTTTGACAGTGGGATGGTGTAGGACATCATTTGCAATGTCTGATATCAAGGTACCAAACAACCAGACCCGAGCATATGCGTCATCAACCTCCCATGAGGCGCACAACCATGTCTTCTCCATCGGTTTTTCCTCGGCAAGAATATGCTTCTTACCTATCGACTTCATTAGGCTCATGAACTGCATGACCCACAACTTATAATTCGACCCATCCATCTTGACTATGGGCGTTGAACCTCTGAAGGCGCATGTGGTGGGATATCTATCTTGTTATCTGACATGTTGCCGACCAATGACAAGTATCGTAGACTTGACGAAATACTTGTCTAAACTGACTTAAAGGAGGTTGGTTGTATATGTAGACTCAAATAACAACCAACCCCCATCAAGGAGAAGATGTCCCTGCTGCGACGATAGCTTTGGCGGCTACAACCGCAAGTGGGATGTCCCGCCACAGGGAGCGGTCCAGCCGCAGGGGAGGGTCGTAGGGAGCGATCGCAGGGGGGCGGGTCTGGTGGCAAGGGGGGAACGAGTCCGCGGGTGGCGATGCCAGGGGTGATGCAGGTAGGGCGGCTTCGCGCGAGAGGGTTGGAGGTGGGGCTAGGGCATGGAAGGCCGTATCCCGATATATCGGCGATATATCGGTATCGACAGGTCACCGATATATCGCCGATATGTCCGATATCGGGTGACACGCAAAAAAGGCGAGCTGAATCCCGATGTCAGCGATATGGCGCCGATATATCGCTGATATATCGGCGATATATCGGTATCGACATGGTACCGATATCGATACCGATATCGATATGTCCTTCCATGGGCTAGGGTTAGGGCTTCAGGTACGAGAGATTTGGTCTAGGACCGCCACTTTGATACCATGTTGAAAAAATAAGAGACTTGTTTATTCCTCGAGCCCTAGACTTTCTTATATAGAGGAGGGGCCTATGGGCAAATTACATAAAATAGATAAGAGGAAAAGAAAATAGATAAACTAATACTGAAACATAGAAATATAGAAACGTATCTCTACACTCTAATTAGTTTGGCGTATATGATGGCGTGGATCATGGATTCTGGTAAATCACACGATTTGCGTGGAGACATGGCTTAATTTACTTTATATATATTTGTTCCGCCTAATCAGTTATCATTGTAGATGTGACTCGTTCCCCCATTATAGGACAGTCGGAAGTCCATTTGATGCCGTCCATGAGGCTACATAATGTGCTACATGCATTGGAATTTTCGATGAATTTACTATCTATTAGACAAATCACTAATGACTTGCATTGTTGTGCCATTTTGACCCTTCTCTTGTGTTTCAGGACATACTCATGGACAAGGCCCTAAATGTCGGTTTCGGTCACCATTTCGGTGACCGAACAAAATGGAATTTCGGTCATTTTTTGTACTAGGGTCCCCATATTTCAGTCATTTCGGTCGAGTTTCGATTTCGATAGGATATCGATATTCGAAAGAATTTCGATCGAATTTCGCTGAAATTTGAGGCCATGCTCATGGACATGTTGATTGGATTTGGCTATGAACAAAGGTAGTTCTACAGACTGGTGCAATCTCCATATGCTGGTGGTTCTTCTATTCCTACTAGATCAGTCTCACCATACATGTGGCACCTACATTTTGGTCACTTTCCATTGCAGAAGTTGTGTCATGTCCTCTAACGGATATTGACTCGGTCTACCTTCCAGTTCCATGCTTGCCATCTTTAGAAGCATTGCCGATCTTTTTTCTTTGGACGTTAGAGTCGGAGGCGGTAGCAATCATTTATTTGAGTTAGTCTATTTTGACATTTGAGGTCCCAGTCATGCCTGATTACCAGAGACAAGTTTTATCTTATATCTATGGATGATTTTCTAGACCATAATGGGTTTTTCTTTGGAAAAATACGTTTGAAGTTGGGTTTGCATTCAATCATTCATTATTAATATAAAGAGTATTTTTCTACTATTGTTAAATATGGACGCTCTGACAATGCCTTACAATTTTGCATTTTACAACTTTATGAGATCTCCAGGTCTCTTGACATCATACACCATATCTTGCATGCGTATATTTCTCATCGGAACATCATTCATGAACATAAACACCGTCACTTACTTGATGTGACAAGGACCCTCCTGATTCAGAGTCGTGCTCTTCATTCTTTCTAGAGCGATGCGGTTCTCACTACTTGTTACTTGGTCAACCACATGTTGTCCTCAGTTTTAGGAGAGAGGGTTCCTTTCTTGATTAGATTTCCCGAGAAGGATCTGTTCTCCCTTACACCCAGTGTTTTTGGATCTGTGGCTTTTGTGTACCACTTGACTCCTGGTCGTAACAAGATCTCCCCTAGAGCTGTCAAGTTTGTCTTTGTAGGCCATTCTAGGACCCAAAACATGTATTGTTGCTTCGACCATGTTAGACGAAAATACTACGTTAGTGCTTATATCACCCTTTTTGAATCTATCATGTTTTTATCTCCTACAAGTGACAGGTTGACTCCGTCTGACTTTGAGGAGGTATGCATACATCCTCCTATGCCATATCCACCTCCAGCTACACCATCACTTCCACCACCCTCACCACCTCCAACGGCTCCACTTCTACCAGCTCATGTGGCTCCCACCCTATCATCTAGTACGTTGGCTCAGTTGTTGTCACATTTTTATGTTTCATGCCTCCCACTGTTCCCCCTGCTTATGGAACTTCCCTATCATCCATCACACCCTATGTATGTTATGAGTACATTGTTTCTACTAATGGCACTAGTGATTTATCCATGTAGCATGTTACTTTATAAAACAAGCATGTGCCTTATCGGGAGGCTAGTTTACAGGTTGAGGAGGATGCATGTGACCTTGATATGCCTAACTGAGGCGGACGTGTGCTACATATCATCTTACAACCCATGTCTCTTTGGGCATCTTTCAGAGGATTTCAAGAGGTTTATCGTGGACCTGTCAACCGTAGAAATTACACGAACATATCAGAGGCAGTGCAGAACAATCAATGGCGTCTTGCTATAGAGGAGGAGATGGCCATGTTACAATCACATGGCACGTGGAGCCTTGTTATAACTCCTATAGGAGCATCTGTGGTAGGATGTAAGTAGGTGTTCATAGTGAAGCAAGTATATGGCAGTGTTGATCGCTACAAAGTGAGGCTTGTGGCTTATGAGTCCACCCAGATGTATAGGGTGGACTATCAAGATACTTTCTCCCCATAGCTCGTCATTCTACACTACATACTCTTCTCTCAGTTGTAGTGGCACAGGACTAGTCCTTATTACGGCTTGATGTGAAGAATGCTTTTTCTCTGTGATAACCTACAAGAGGATGTCTACATGCAACATCCACTAGGGTTCATTGTTAAGTGGTGTGTCAGATGGTTTGCAGACTCCATCAGGCTGTATATGGCCTTAAGCAGAGCCCCAAATATGGTTTCAGAAGCTCTTGGACTTAATAGAACAATATGGATACATGAGATCGACTGTGAGGGGAGTTCCTAAGTAGTACCTCGGGATTAAAAAAATCCATGGGTACTATAAATGTTTTTTACTTGTGTACTGTAGTTGTGTAACATTCTAAAGATGCGACACAATCGAATTTTTTTTACCGAGCTACTACAAGAGTAGCGCATCTTCAGAATGGGACTTTAGCAGCGCATACCCAAGATGCGCTATAGGAAGGAGCTTTTGAAAATGATGCGATTCCATGAAGCTTCTTACATATCACATACTTGATATGCGATATCTCAAAAAATTCCTGGGAAGTTGAAGGCGCACCTCAGACGGTGGACACAGGTGTGTGGGTGCCAAAATTTCTAGTGGAACTGTTTGATCAATGCACAGAAGAGTTTCTTCGGCTGCTGTCTGAGTTGCCGGAGCCAAGATTACTCTCGTTGGGCATGGGTCACCACTACCGGGAAGGCATGGGCTTCTCTGTCAAGAGAGCGTATGATGAACTGAGAAGAACAATAGAGGAGCGTGATACGAATCTCTGCCAGGACGTCAACATTTTTGATCATCAAAAATTTTGGGCAGAGTCAAGTTCTTTCTGTGGTGTTTGAGAAAAGGCCGTCTAAGGCGAGGGCGGATGTTGGGCCTCGAGGACATGAGTTGCGACAGGTGCGGTGGGGTGGAGGAAGATTCAGAGCACCTGTTCCTCAATTGCCCGGAGTCCGAGCGTATCTGGGCGGCGGTTGGCGTGCAGGGGGTCAGATGCAATGGGATTGCAGAATTCTGGAGAACAGTTCGCGCGGTGGACTCGAACTCAACGGGAGATCGCTCGAGGATTTTTGCCACGCTCTAGGCCATATGGGGCAAGGAATGATTTGATTTTCAACAACCAGATGTTTTACTTGGAAAATGTGGTCTCCCATTGTAATGCACTATATGATTTCTTGAAATCACGATAATGTACTCTTAATTTAATTTTTATAATGAATTTTTTCGAAGGTGACCCCCGTAGTGGGGGTTCACCTGTGTTACCATCAAAAAAAAGTTGAAGGCGCACCTTGTACATGCAATATACCCAGAACTTTCGGGAAATGATGCAATTTCAGGAAGTTTCATATGTATCGCATACTTGCTATGCTATACAGGTGAAACTTCTTGGAATTGCATCATTTCCAGGTTCCTCATCATTTCCAAGAATAGATCCATGCATTCATTATAGATCTTCATTTCTTGGAATAGATCCATCCATTCATTCAATAAAATGCACTCAATAATAATTGATCCATACATTCATAATAGATGTACACATTTATAATAGATCCATCCATTCAACAAAAACGCACACAAGATTGACTCTAAACATTAAAAACGTTAAAATTTCATTAACGTTGAATTTACAAAAGGTGTATCCATTAACGTCGAATTAAAAACACCCATAAAATAGAATTACAATTGTTAATTCTATCGCATTCATTTTTGTTGTTACATCCTCATTGTATCATGCAGATTAAAAGGTAGTAAGCGATTGGCCTCATCAATAATCGTTATTTGGGAGGGTCCTGCATCGTCGTCATCGAAGGTTGGCATCGGTGGCGGTGTAAACGTGCAGTAAGTGAGTTGAGTACCCCTTACGTCCACACCCATCCTCATCAGTGTCGACGGTGTTGGCATGTCTTCGCTCGATAGCTCGACAACTGGTGTGACGAACTGGGTCTCCATGCCATAATCTGACAGCTCTATATCTAAATCTGAGGATGGAACCCATTCCATTTCTGTAACATCTGGTTCCACCTCTACCACTGGTACAATAGGTGGATCATGCTTTCTACCTTTGTTTCTTCCTCTCCCTCTAGCCCTTCCTCGTCTTGCCTCTGCCTGAACCTGGTTAGCATGCTCCTCGTGTATCGTCATCGAATATAAAAATTGGAATGCCAACCATTGCGTCATTTCTGCCTTTGCTTGTACTGCAATCTCCTGACACTCCTTGTATCCAATATCGTAAATGCGGTCCCACCCGAACATTTGTATCAAAATAGAAAAATAGACATATTAAATTTCTATGTAAAACTAACATAATAATTAGTAGTTATTCTTAAGTTGCTTGCCCAAACAACACCCAGCCAACCCACAATTCTCCTTGTAATCATCATGTATCAATCCATATATCCTGGGGTCACAATGATTCGTTGGGTTGGTCAAGGGCGATAATTATATCCGCTCGATCATCCCACTCACGTATCTGCATCCAATGTCGGGACCTCTAATCAATATGTACTTCCTCCCTCAAATCGATGGCGTGGAGGTCCTCGAAGGTATATCACGGTGCTGGAATGTCCTGACGGTCGCCAAACTGACGAAGAACACTGTCCGGAAAATAATATTCCACAATGTGAAAGTTCCAAATGTTGTGTCCCTCCAGACAGTAGGCATGTAGATGTGTAAGTTTGCCATCATCATATGGCATCCACCTCATCTTCATGGAAAAATGATATGTAATTTAATGATAGTTATTTGATGAAAATCGAATGAATATGTCGTAGCTTATTTACCTACTAAGGTGATTGCATGTGAAAGCATCACAGTATGGTCTCACGATGTGCGTTGGTTGCTGACAATACACAAACACAACAGTCCAATGAACTCCTAGTGATCGGTCGTGCCACTGCGGTCTCTCCTTGATCACTGGAGCAATGTGTGGAAATGTTCACAGGCTCACAACTGGAGCAATATGACCGTGCCTCCGATCTCGTCGGTCTCCATATCCGCTGACAAACATAGATGCATGCATAAGAAGGTAAGAACTGCGGATTCCTAGCTCAACACCCTAGAGTACTGTAGATCATGCAGATGCGGCGGTGTGATCAAAGAAATAGTGACCACGACTTGTCTGTAGATAGATCACATCCCAGAAGCTGTAAAATGTACGCTCGTGCATGCGTCTGCAAGATCACCTCATTAGCATCTGGTGGCAACTCTAGAAAATGTGTAAATAACCAGCTCGCCAAAACCCTGCTGCCAATAATCTCGGAAGGTAGGGGGCAGACACCTAGAAGCTGCTCGTAGGTATCTGCCTGCGTTGTTCCAGGAGTGGTTTCTCTTGTAACTACAAGTCCATCAATCCGTAGTCCCAATATGAAGGCGACATCCTGCAGCGTAATGGTCATCTCTCCACTAGCCATGTGGAAAATTTACGTCTCAGGTCTCCATCGCTCCACCAAGGCTGTAATCAGATGCCAATCTAGCATGTTCCCATTCTGTAATGCATCCAAATCGAGCCTGAGCGATGTAAGGAAGTAGGCAGTCATCCGAAGGGATGCAACGCGCAAGTGTTTCGTGTCATCGACAACAACTACATGATGATGCTTGTAATTTGAAAGGGACATGATCTATTAGAAAAAAATAATTATTAATTGGAAGCCTAAATTAGTTCGGGATTGACCCAAGATAGATCTGAATGGAGGCGAAGAATCCATGTAGCCGACCCTACTTATTGTAGGAAAAGGCTTTGTTGTTGTTGTTGGAAGCCTAAATTACTTACATCGATGATCGCTTGCCCAAACACAACGAGAACGATGTCGCTCATGTTGTGTACCGTTTGCGGCCTCGAATCCCATACTTCATGTGGAAGGAAAAGAAAAGGTTATATTCCATCTAACCCTAGAACTCTCTTATATAGGAGAATTGGCCCCTTATTCCAGGGCTTATTCTCCAACCAAACAGGGCCTAAGAGTAAATTACATAAACATGACAATAGAAATAAACAATACAGAGAAAGGACAAAATAACATAAATATCTTAACACTTCATACGACGAACACCACTCAAGACCTCAAACAATATGTCCGGTTGTTTTTGTATGTGGGTTACTGTGTGTTCATTTGCAGCTGCACTCTACTGATGCAGTTTTGTTGCGGCAAAATGCATGAATTTTTTGCTAGCATGTTCCCTATGACAATCATGAGTTGAAAACCATCTACCTGCATATGGGTTCCACTCCAACAGTTTCCTCATGAAATACACAAACTTCTTACTAGTCATTTGAAGTGCAACGACCTGTACCAACATTTTCATAGACCCATTCTTAAAAATATTCTTGGAGTTGCTTGCGACATGCCTTGAATAAAAATGCCAGTTTGCGAAAGGTTCTAGTAAATCTACATCGACATCATTCATTGTGGATTTTATACCAAGATGGCGGTAAAAATTTATACAAATTGGCTCTACACGCAAACCAATTACTTTGATACGTAGCAACGAAAGGAACTACTTCCATGTAGGATCAGATTCATCGTCAACAATTCCGATTGCGAGAGAAACAATATGTCTGTCTCCATCTACCCCGCAAACAATCAATAATTTCTGTTTTTACTTGCCTTACAAATGAGTGCCATCAATACATATCAAAGGTATGCAATTTTTGAATGCTTCAATGCAAGGGCCAAATGGCCAAAAACATCGTTGAAATCTACGACAATGTGGTTTCTGCGGGTCGGGGTGTTGGGTGTGTTCGATATCTATTTCAGTCCCCGTAGTGGCAACCTTCATTGCATACATAAGGTACGACATCTCAGCATAGGGAGTTCTTCCAATCATCGAACATTATTCCAATGGCTTTCCTCCGAGTATCCCGTGCTTTTTTTATTACCCAATAATTGAACATCTCGTGAATGTGAGCTCTACAACTTGAAACCCGAACAATAGGGTCAACCCTCACCAGGGATAAAGTGATCTAGACATGAATTTGTAGCCCGATTGAGAATGATCCTGATTAATCGTTGGGTTTATGCAAGTGTGTGTGCCGACAATCTTGGAGATCACTCACATATCATAGAATTTCTTGTAATGGCTATGTAGATACCAAAGACATTCTTTTGATTGGTTGGTGCAAAAAACAAATCAGATCAACCTGGTGGATTCTTTAACCTTGAAGTTGTAGTTTGCAAGGATGTGATGCTTCTTCACATCATATATCATATCATCTTTACACTCGAATGTTTTGCCTTTTCGAAGATTAGTCATCCTCATATGTTGAACGGGTTTGAGATCCTTTAACACAAAACATGGTAAACAGAGAACAATTACTTGAGGAATGGTTTCATCGACTTGCATCTCCTCATTTGCGATATTATCTTCAACCTCACAATCACTGTCATCTTCCAGCTCATCATCAATTACCTTAGGGATGGCGTCGTCCAAGGCTTGATTAACCTCTCTCAAGAGCACATTACTCATATACCTTTCGTGATTTTTAAATGGTTGCGGTATGAGATCACCGGTGCTCTGGAAAATAGAGGGATCGGAAGTGAGGCGATCATTGGCGTCATCAACATTCGGCACTTCGCTTGCCGACAATCTCTCAATAATAATGTCAGCAGGAGTCAATTTCCCAATAGTCCGGGCATACACAAAAACTCCCTGTACATCATCATCATCATCTACGATAGATGTCAACGCAGGCTCTTCACCTGCTCGGCGTGGGATACGATGTGATAGTTTGATTTTATGATTGTTCTTGTTTAGATTAAACTTCCTGTGGATTAGGTTCAATAACTTGTCGAAGGTCATGGTTGGCATTAACCTAAAACCATGCACATTGGCGGGCGAAGAATTAATAATTGAACCATTCAAATGGAACACACAATAAATTGACCAAGGAAGACCGTATTGATATCGATATTATTTCGGTCCGCCCGAAAATGGATATATCGGGACGGTGGAAATGTCGAAAATGGCTCAAAAAAGCGTTTTTTTTTTGTTTTTTCAGAAATTAAGATTATTCAAGATATTAAACAACAAATAACCTACAAATACACACTTATGTCACACATATCGGTCATTTGTAGCCCATATATCGCACATGTCGGTCATATCGAACATATCGCTATTAATGGTTATTCCTGACCTATAGATATTGGAAATGAATTCCATTCAAGTTCTTATAACATTAAATAACTTACATATATAAAATTAGATGACACATAGATCATTTTGTGAAGACTATGATCCTTATATTGTACATATCGGTCATGTCGAACATATCGCTGGTACTGTTAGTTGGTGACCTATATATATTGAAAATGGAGTGCGTCCAAGTTCTTAGATCACTAAATTACTTACAATTATACTTTTAGATCACACATATCGATCAACTATGAAGCTTATATCGCATATATCAATCATTTTGAACATATCGATATTTTTTTTTGAAATCTTGAAACGTGGGGGATACAATCATTGGTGCTCGCCCCAACTTTTATTCAAAAAACGAAGATAGAAGTGATGCAACTTTAAATGGGCAATGGACTAAGTGGTGTTCCTAACAATTGATCTAAGGAATTAAATGATGAAGACGAGCAAAAGAATGTGCGATATGCAAAATCAGCAACAATAGACGAAAAGATACTCGAGTTTTAACACCGATTCTTCCACAAACTTTGGGCAATCAAGTAGCTAATGATTAGAGAAAATAAATAACGATGTTGCAGCCTTAGAATCTCAATAAATCACCAAACTAAACAGTAGTAAAACAGCCCACAAATCTATCTTTATAACGTGGAAATATATGCGGGAGAAACACTCATACCACAACCCGCAAGAGTGCACGCTTCAAATCTGGTCGGATTGGCGGGGAATGAAACTGTTGCAGCAGCGATTCGGACTGATCTTGGGCCACGACTCTCGCTGGCTAGCTTGGGCTGCAGGCGGGGACACTGGGGCCGAAGTATTCGCCGTGTAGCTGGGGGTGAGAGGGACAAAGGGGCGGCACATGATAGCGGGAAATCGGCGTGGGGATCGGGGTGGGACAGTGGGCGGCGTGGGGGATGGGGTTGCGGGATAGGCGGGGAAGTGGCGGGTGTTTGGGGAAAGTAGTAGGGGTGACGAGGGATGGGAAAGGCGGTAGGAGGCTGGGAGGTCGAGGGAATGAGTGGGCGACGCGGGGCTTGCGGCGATGTGGGGAGGCGCGGAGGGGAAACCGGAGGAAGAGGAAGGTAGCGTCGGTATCGGAATGGGCACTGGCGAGAGGCGACAATCGACGGGAGGGTGAGGGGCCGGGGAGAGAACTCGGAGAGAGGGAGAAGAGGAGAGGCGAAAATGAGAGGGAAGGAGAAGTGATGGAGGGGGAGGGCGCTGGGTGAGGTTGGGCGGAGAAGAGATGGGAGGGGAGGCGGCGCAAGGGGTAGGGTTTAGAGGGGAAACGGGCGCACGGGAGGGAGAAGGGAGGGGGTTACGAAAACCGAGAGAGAGAGAGGGAGAGAGAGAGAGAAAATTAGAGGGGGGGGGGAATAATTACTCATTTCAACTTTCTTAACCCTAATACAAAGGGGGCCTTTTATAGAGGCTATTCCCCCTCAAAATAAGCAACAACTCCCTAAAATTAGGGAAAGAAGAAAACAAAAGGAAAGGATAAAAAGGCCTTTTATAATGAGCCTTTTACATGGGAAATAAATAAATAAAATAAATAAAACAAATGATAAATAAAATAACAAAACAAATGTTCCTAAAGTTGATATCATGCTGCATCAACTCCCCCCTGCTGAAAAGAATCTCGTTCCGTCGAGATGACATCGTGGAAGTTCTGAAGTATATCGGGGCGGAGTTGTTGGAGTTCATCCTCGTCAATCCAGATGTAATCGGTAAGTGGTCGTCCCTTCCATTTGACTAGATATCGTCGGAAGAGACCACGTCTAGTCGTCATATCTCGGATGTCTGCAATATCTTCAATCTGATCGGCATCGGTTGCGGCTAGCGGTTGGCGCATATCATCATCAGGAACCTCTGGTGCGGTGGCATCTGTCTGTTCATCTCCATGATATAAGAAGAGATCTGATACATTAAAGACTGGCGAAGTCTGGACGTCTGGCGGCAGATCAAGTAGGTAAGCATTGGACCCAATCCTTTTGAGGACTCGGAATGGACCAATCTTTCGTTCACTCAATTTTTGGTGGACTCTCAAAGGAAACCTCTCTTTTTTAGGTGGACCATCACTAATTCTCCAACTCTGAACTCGCTCTCTCTTCGGTGTAGGTTGGCTTGGGCTTGGTATTTCTGGGTCATGGTTTGGAGTTTGGCTCGGATTTCAGTATGGACGCGGGTTAGGTGTTCGACCAGATCCTCAGCAGCTGCACTACTTCTCCCTTGCATGGTTGTGAGTTTTAGGTCAAGAAATTGGGTAAGTGGAAAGCCATACACACTCTCAAAGGGTGATTTTCCGGTGGACCTATTAGTGGAACTGTTATATGCGAATTCAGTTTGGGGAAGAATTAGATCCCATTTGGACGGAGAGTCCCCTGCAAGACATCGCAATAAATTTCCTAATGATCTGTTAACTACTTCGGCTTGCCCATCTATTTGTGGATGATAAGCGGTGCTATATTGTAAACGAGTACCAAGACAAGACCAAAGCATGCGCCAAAAATGACTCAAAAACAGAGTATCACGATCCGAAGTAAAAGAACGAGGGACACCATGCAAACGGACAACATCACGAAAAAAACAAATCAGCGACATGAGATGCATCTGAGGTTTTTCTACATGCAATGAAACGTGCCATTTTTGAAAATCTATCCACAACCATAAAAATAGAGTCAACATTCCGCACAGTAAGGGGTAAACCTAGCACAAAATCCATGGTGATGTCTTCCCAGGGTCGCAGAGGAATGGGCAGAGAGGTGTATACAGTCCAGTGTTCTGCCCGTGGCCTTTGAATCTCTGACATGTTTGGCATTTCTGTACGAATTTTGTAACATCCTTTATCATCTGCGGCCAATAAAATCGCTCTTGGAGAAGAGTCAAGGTCTTGTCCCTTCCAAAGTGTCCAGCTAAGCCACCGTTGTGTAGTTTGAAATTAAATTCTCACGAAGGGACGTGGCAGGGATGCACAGTTGGTGGCCTTTGAATAAGAAACCCTCATGAAGAACATAAGTAGCTGCTGGGTCCTGTCCCGTATCAATACATTCGGCATGAGCTTGCCCGAAATCAGGATCAGTGGGGTAGAGGTCCTTAAAAGTGTCAAATCCTGTTGTGCTGACGGTCATTGTGGTCAGGGCATGGGCTCGCCGGCTCAACGCGTCGGCCACGCGGTTCAGGGTTCCGGCTTTGTGCTTGAGATGGAAGGTGTATTCTTGGAGGAAACTAACTCATTTAGCATGACGTTTGTTAAGGGTCTTCTGAGAGTTCAGATACCTTAAGGCTTCATGATCAGAGTTAAGGACAAATTTACGTTGGATCAAGTAATGTCTCCAATGCTTGAGGGCTTGTACCACGGCATAAAATTCGACATCATAAGTGGAGTATCGTGATCGAGCTTCATTCAGTTTCTCACTGTAGAATGCTACAGGTCGTCCTTCTTGGCTTAGGACGACACCAATCCCGACATGTGAGGCGTCGCAATCGACAACAAAAACCTTGGTGAAGTCAGGGAGTGCCAAAACAGGAGCATGCATCAATTGATGTTTTAGATTTTGAAAGCTCGTTTCTGCTTCAAGAGTCCAAGCGGGTGCACCTTTACGTGTGCAATCTACTAACGGAGCTGCACAAGTGCTGAAGTTCCGGATGAAGCGTCGGTAGAAAGAAGCCAATCCCAGAAAGCTACGAATTTCAGTGAGGGTTTTGGGTACGGGCCAGCTTTGAATGGCCTGAATCTTGGAGGGGTCAACCTTAAGTCCATCAGCGGTGACAATGTATCCCAGGAAGAGGACCGTGTCAGTCATGAATGAGCATTTCTTGAGGTGGACATACAATTTTTGGGCTCTCAGGGTTTCCAGGACTTGTCGCAAGTGAGATAAGTGGTCTTCTTTATCAAGCTGTAGATCATGATGTCATCAAAGTACACAACCACAAACTTACCAATGAAGGGTTGCAATACATGATTCATGGTTCACATGAAGGTGCTGGGGGCATTCGACAAGCCGAAGGGCATGACCGTCCATTCATACAGGCCCTCTTTGGTTTTAAAAGCAGTCTTCCACTCATCTCCAGATCGGAGGTGAATCTGATGGTAGCCACTGCGGAGATCCATTTTGGAGAACAATTTGGCACCCGATAACATATCAAGCATATCATCAAGGCGCGGAATGGGAAAACGATATTTAATCGTTATCTTGTTGATAACGCGACTGTCCACGCACATTCTCCATGTGCCGTCTTTCTTCGGGGTAAGCAGAGCAGGAACCGCCACGGGGCTCATACTCTCTCGAACATACCCACGTCGCAGTAGATCAGTAACCTGCCGGTTCATCTCTTCATGCTCACTTGGGCTCATTCGGTAATGGGGTAAGTGGGGTAGGCTGGTTCCAGGGACTAGATCAATGTGATGTTGAATGTCTCGCAACGGGGGTAGTCCTTCAGGCAACTCTTCAGGCATGATGTCAGCGAACTCTTGGATGATGGGCTTTATCTCAGGCGGGACTTCAGGTGTAGTTGTCTCTTGACTGTCCACTTCACGTCCCATTAAAGATAGATGGTGGAACTCTCTTGAATCTCACGTTGGAATGTCTGGGCTTCCATCAACAACACGTGGCCCGTGGTTGAAGTCTTTGATGGTGTAGTTTTGTTACCAGTTTGGGCGGTCGCAGCACGAAGTGTAGCCATTTGGCGAGGGCTAAGGGCTTCACGTTGTGGTTTAAGGGTCACACACACTTTGTCTATAAGAAAGGTGTAAGTGTTCAGTTTTCCTCGGTGCTCAGTGTCTCGATCGAATTGCCAAGGTCTCCCTAGAAGTATGTGACAGACATCCATAGGGGCTACATGGCACCACACCTTGTCCTTATATGAAGGCCCAATGGAAAAGTTAACGAGGCTTTGGCGGTGGATCGGGAGTTGGGTACCACCTCGAAACCATGTCACACTGTACGGTTTCTCGAGTGGTTGAGTTGGCAGACCTAACTTATCTACCATTTCTTGTGAAACGAAGTTCTCAACGCTTCCTCCATCAATGATCAGCGAACAACGTCGTCCTCCTGAGGTGCAGGTGGTTCGGAAGATGCTGCGTCGCAGCCAACTATCAGCATCATGGGCAATGGGTGTAAGCAGGATGTTTGTAGGTGCGCTGTCAGGAGCGATAAAGTTCTCGTGTTCAATTACCAGGAACGGATCGGATTCGTCTCCATCCACTCCTAGAGGTTCATAGTCATCGGCTCCCATGGTGTCAGCAGTCAACACAGTCGGTTCCTCTTCAGGTGAGTCCTGTGGTTCAGGGGGTCAGGGTTTTCAGGGTCGTCGGTGGTGCATAGGTGGACGGGTCTAGCCTTAGGGTTTGGGCACTCTGCTGCTCGATGTCCCTTTTGATAACATCGGAAGCAAGTATCAGGTCCTACAATAGGTCGGCTTCCCAAGATGTCTTGGCCGGGGTTTCCAGTAGGTGGTCGGATGACACCAGGAGTTGATGGTTTGGCTTGGGGTTTACCCGCAACGATTGTTGAGGAACCTATCGGTTTTGAGGTCGTTATCGGGGTACTGGTGCGAGGGACGGAGTTCGCAGAGAAAGACATCTTCCTTGTTTGAGCCTTAGCAAGCTTGGTCTCAGCCCGCTCAGCCTGTTTGTAGGCTTCGTCGACATCTCGGCAGTTGTGGAGATAGAGTTCATCCTGGATGACTTGGCGAAGGCCTTGCATGTAGCGGGTGACTTCCTGAAGAGGAGTCTCCTGCAAGCGGTTGCGATGGACTAGGGATTGGAACCCTTCAGTGCATTCCTTCACGCTCATGGTGCCTTATCTCCATGACTGCAATCGTGCGTATAGATCTCGTTTGTAATCTTCCGGCACGAATTTGGTTTTCAATTTGGCCTTCATCTTGCTCCAACTGCGGATCTTGCTTTTTCCTTTTTGTTTGCGTTCAGACTGCAAACGGTCCCACCATAGCAGAGCATGTCCCTTTAATTTGATTGTGACGAACTGAACCTTTCGTTCGCTCGGCATAGATTTCCACACAAAGAAGTGTTCGACGACTTGGAGCCAATCCAAAAAGACATCAGGGTCTCTGCCTCCGTCAAATTCTGGAACATCAAGACGGATGCCTCGATCCCATCCATCATCGGATCTAGGTCCATTTCGTGGTGGGAATTGATATTCGCCAGGAGGTTGTGAAGTATAGCCGGAAGTGTATGGATCTGGAGTCTTGGGGATGAAAGGGGTGTAGTCTCTTGGTCCTTCTTCTTCACTTTCTTGTGAATGATACTCGCTAACATGTCTGTAGGAAGTAGAAGAGCTAGAGTCACGGGAAGTGCTATTTCGGGAGTGCGGTTTCCGGCCAGTACGTCGACCTTTGTTGGGGTTTTCATCACTAATGTCTGGTCCTAGCACGCGACTATTCAATGTGGCAATTTGTTCATAGGCGACGGCAACTTTACGATCTATTCCGGCGATTTGTGTGCTCAGTTGATTGTTCATGTGTTGTAATTGGGCAAACATAGCCTCTAATGTTAATTCAGGGTGTGAAGTATAGGTGGGTTTAGAGGCACTTGGTTTGTCGGCCATGGGAATCCTAGGGTTTCTGCTTTCTTTGTTTGGGGATTTTTTTTGTTTTGTTTTGTTTGGTTTTGTTTTTTTTTGATGCAATTAATAAATGAAATGCAAGTGAGGTGCAAGATCGTGATGCTCTGATACCAAATTGATGCAACTTTAAATGGGCAATAGACTAAGTGGTGTTCCTAACAATTGATCTAAGGAATTAAATGATGAAGACGAGCAAAATAATGTGCGACATGCAAAATCAGCAACAATAGACGAAAAGATACTCGAGTTTTAACACCGATTCTTCCACAAAATTTGGGAAATCAAGTAGCTAATGATTAGAGGAAATAAATAACGATGTTGCAGCCTTAGATTCTCAATAAATCACCAAACTAAACAGCAGTAAAACAACCCACAAATCTATCTTTATAACGTGGAAATATACGCGGGAGAAACACTCATACCGTAACCCGCAAGAGAGAGTTTGCACGCTTCAAATCTGGTCGGATTGGCGGGGAACGAAACTGTTGCAGCAGCGATTCGGACTGATCTTGGGCCACGACTCTCGCTGGCTAGCTTGGGCTGCAGGCGGGGACACTGGGGCCGAAGTATTCACCGTGTAGCTAGGGGTGAGAGGGACAAAGGGGCGGCACATGATAGCGTGAAATCGGCGTGGGGATCGGGGTGGGACAGTGGGCGGCGTGGGGGATGGGGTTGCGGGATAGGCGGGGAAGTGGCGGGGGTTTGGGGAAGGTAGTAGGGGTGACGAGGAATGGGAAAGGCGGTAGGAGGCTGGGAGGTCGAGGGAATAAGTGGGCGACGCGGGGCTTGCGGCGGTGTGGGGAGGCGCGGAGGGGAAACCGGAGGAAGAGGAAGGTAGCGTCGGTATCGGGATGGGCACTGGCGAGAGGCGGCAGTCGACGGGAGGGTGAGGGGCCGGGGAGAGAACTCGGAGAGAGGGAGAAGAGGAGAGGCGGAAATGAGAGGGAAGGAGAAGTGATGGAGGGGGGAGGGCGCTGGGCGAGGTTGGGCGGAGAAGAGATGGGAGGGGAGGCGGCGCAAGGGGTAGGGTTTAGAGGGGAAACGGGCGCACGGGAGGGAGAAGGGAGGGGGTTACGGGAACCGAGAGAGAGGGAGAGAGAGAGAGAAAATTAAAGAGGGGAAAAATAATTACTCATTTCAACTTTCTTAACCCTAATACAAAGGGGGCCTTTTATAGAGGTTATTCCCCCTCAAAATAAGCAACAACTCCCTAAAATTAGGGAAAGAAGAAAACAAAAGGAAAGGATAAAAAGGCCTTTTATAATGAGCCTTTTACATGGGAAATAAATAAATAAAATAAACAAAAACAAATGATAAATAAAATAACAAAACAAATGTTTCTAAAGTTGATATCATGCTGCATCAAGAAGCAAGGAGGAAAATATAAACACCCACCCACACTAGAGAGCAATTACAAGACCCGTTTCTCCACCAAACGCTTGGCATGAATCCCCACGTTCTCCTTATAGAATTGCTAGCTCGAGAACAACAAATCTTTCCTACCCAGCCAAACCGTCCACAGTATGGCCAAAGGATAAAGCAACTCCCTCCTTGGTCTATCTTTATTGGCCAGAAGCGCGTCGCAGAACAACTAAAGATCCTCAGTGCAGCACCAGGCCAAACCGGCCCCCTGCCATATTTGAATCACCATGGGTCACCTGAAGAAAAGATGTTCCACGGATTCAATCGCCTCACTGCAAAGAAGGCACCTGTCAGTGGCGATTCCCATAAGCCTGGCACATCGGTCCCTCGTCATCAGCCTCTGTCTCCTGAACGACCATAAGAAGAAATCAATCCTCTAGAAGCTTGAGAGCTCACAAGAACGCACAATCGCTGTCGTTGGGGTCCCAGTCCCGTCAGGAAATCGGTGGAAAAAATAACGTAGATAGGGGGTCTCATGTACGAATCAGATTCTCCGATTGGGACGGCGACGACTTGCTAATAGCTCCAAAAGCCTTCTTGACCGTGAACGGGCCCTCACGCCTACTCCAGTGGTCCCTTCCTTCCGATGGGCGCCCTACCTCCCTTACAGCATCCAGCAAGGCCAAGAAATCTTCCAATCTCTGATCGGAGAAGTTAGCGGAAAAAATCGGGCACCAATTACCATCTGACCAGCAAGCTGCAACCGAAATCAATTTGTCTTCAGCAAGAGCAAACAAACGAGGGAAACACGAGTAAAGGGCCCCTTCCCCCGTCCAATCGTCCGACCAAAAGGAGAAGGATTCGCCCTTACCAAGGATTGGCCTAAAGAGCGTAATATTTTTCAAGAAAACCTCCACGACCCCCTCCAAAAGGGAGTGGGAGAGCCCAAGCGGTCAACCTGCGCCGGCGGCGACCCCCCCCCCCCCCCACTCATAGATCCTTCGCACCACGTCACAGCAAAGATCCTCCCCCGGCCCCCAAATTCTGCTTGCCCACTTAAGCATCAAGGCGTCGTTCATTTGCTCGAGAGACTTCACCCCCAACCCTCCCTGATTATTCTTGAGCGAAATATCCTCCCACCCAATAAGGTGGACCCCCCTCGACCCACCCTTCTACCTTGTTGAACTTGGCGGTTCACTTATAAATACAAGGCTATGACACTTCTTTCTCAAAGCTTTATTCGAGGCCATCTCTCTCACTATCTACATCAAACTTCAATCTTATGAGGCATTCTTCTACAGGCTCTGTTTGCATTTAAATTACTTTATAGCGTGCATATACCAGCCTTGATCTCAGTACATATTTATTTGATGCTTTATAATTGTAATATTTACATTTATATTATACTTGGAATTTGTTCCAAGTTGTGGAAAGCCTTTGGTGTGTGGCCCAAAACACTTATAAGCGATTGAATTATCCGCAGGAAACAACTCGGATTGTGGATAATACCATTGATAGACTTGGAGAGTGAATTATCACTTGAGAGACTTGGATCTTGATTTTTACCTATTGGGGTTTCCGCATTAATATCATTGTGTTTTGTAGTTGTTGTGGATTGATTTTTTATGTCCAGGATGTTTATCACATGCGATAACTTTTATTGAACATAACATTCATTTTAACAATCTGAAAGTTACTCTACCTTAGACCTCTTTAAATAGAGAGAGGCTAGGGTTAGGTTAAGATCATATAACAACATCAAAACCTTTTCTCACAATTAAGTAGGGTCGGCTACATGGATTCTATACCTCCATTCAGATATATCTTGGGTCAATCTCAGGCTTATATCCAAAAAACTAAGATCCCTTCGAATAGTCTTCATTCCAACGCTTCTTGGGCCGTCCTCAGCCTCTCTTAGCTGGCTCAACATCCCAAAACTCACATCTCCTAACTGGTGCATCAGTTGGCCTTCGTTGCAAATGACTAAAGCATCTTAAGCGGTTTTCTTGCATCTTATCGTCGATCGGTGCTACGTCAACTTTATTTCTGATTGTATCATTCTGAATCCTATCTTTACGTGTGTCCACAAATTCTCCTTAGCATTTTCATTTCAGAATATCTTTTCTGAATGTTATCTGTTGGAGAAAAATAAGAGCCTTATTATTTCTGAGAACCCTAGGCTCTCTTATATAGTAGAGAGGCCTATGGGTAAATTACATAAAGTGGAAAACAGAAAACGAGAATAAGAAAGAGATACATATGAAATATGAAAATACAAATATCTTCACACTCCCCCTCAAGTTGGAGCATAGATATCATCGATCATGCTCAGCTTGGATGAACACTTCTGAAATGATCCTCTGGGCGGTGGCTTGGTGAAGATGTCTGCGATTTTCTCTCCAGAGCTGATATGGGAAAAAGAAATCATGCCCTTCTGAATCATGTCTCTGGTGTAGTGACAATCTACCTCAATGTGTTTTGTTCTCTCATGGAACACAAGATTGTTTACAATGAATAGGGCAGCCTGGTTATCACAGTGTAACTCCATGGGTAGAGGAACCTCTATATGTAGATCACATAGCACTGCTCGTACACACATCATTTCTTTACTTGCTTGAGCTATAGCCCTGTACTCGGACTCGGCACTTGATCTAGCTACAACCGTTTGTTTCTTGCTTTTCCAAGAAACGAGAGAAGTGCCAACAAATATTGCAAATCCCGAAGTCGATTTCCTATCCTTAGGACAACCTGCATAATCCGCGTCAGCATATGCGGATACAGAGAGTGTTTCTCCTTTCTTGAATAGTAATCCTAAGCCTGGAGATGATTTTAGATATCTTAATATCATATATATTGCATCCATATGTACCTGTCGAGGTTGCTCCATGAATTGACTCACTCGACTCACTGCAAATGCAATATCTGGTCTGGCAATTGTAAGATAAATGAGTTTTCCAACCATCTCTCTATATCTTCTCTTATCGACTCCATCTGTATCATCATCATATAACTTCATGCTAGGATCCATAGGAGTCGTGGAAGGTCGACATCCAATCATGCCTGTCTCTGCAAGCATATCTGTAACATACTTTCTTTGGGTCATCACAAGACCCTGTGCATTTCTAGCAAATTCCAACCCCAAGAAATACCTTAGGGTGCCCAGATCCTTAGTCAGAAATTGACTGCCTAGAAATTCTTTCGCCTTCTTGATTCCATGCTCATCATCTCCTGTAACAACAATATCATCAACATACACCATGATAGCAACAGTACCTCTAGACATCTTCTGCACAAATAAGGAATGGCCTGTATTTGACCTCTTGAATCCTTGTCGTTCAATCAGATCTGAAAGCTTTTGAAACCACGCTCTAGGACTCTGTTTAAGGCCATATATTGCCTTATGGAGTCTACAAACCTGTTGACACTCCCCCCCACCAGCAAACCCCAGAGGTTGCTGCACATACGTAGATCTCCATATAAAAATGCATTTTTCACGTCAAGCTGGAATAACGGCCAATCACGTGCTACAGCTGAAAGAAGGACACGTAAAGTAGAATGTCGAGCAACTGGAGAAAACATGTCCAAGTAATCAACTCCATAGGTCTGAGTAAAACCACGTGCCACGAGCTTAGCCTTGTACCGTCAAGGCTTCCATATGCATGGTATTTAACAGTAAACACCCACTTGCAGCTAACAATAGATGCTCTGGGAGGAGGAGAAACAAGTGTCCAAGTTCCACGGGACTGCAACGCGGCCATTTCTTCTTC
Source organism: Ottelia alismoides (assembly GCA_037367405.1). Classification (NCBI taxonomy): domain Eukaryota; kingdom Viridiplantae; phylum Streptophyta; class Magnoliopsida; order Alismatales; family Hydrocharitaceae; genus Ottelia; species Ottelia alismoides. The sequence goes on along the minus strand of JAZKJV010002195.1, from coordinate 295,735 downwards.
CATAGTAAGACACCATTTGCTATCTTTTAGTGCCTCCTGGTAATTGCGTGGAACTTCTACTGCAGATAGAGCTAGTGCAAATCTTTGGAAATCGCCTGTAAGACGATGAAAAGAAACCTGAGAAGCAAGTGGATAGGAAGCACAAGTACGCCTCTGCTTCCTAATAGCGATAGGCACATCCAAATCTCCATGATCATCATCCTGTTGTGTTCCCTGTATCAATAGATCCTCAGACTCATCGTTAGAAATCAAGTTATCATAACCAATCTGAGGGCTGCTGGATGACGGACCATGACCTTGAGCAGAGGAGGACCGACAAGTATAGTACTTTGGTATCGGGGGACAATGGTTACTGGAGGAGGTAAAGGAGGAGGTGAAGGTATGGTAGGAGGTGGTGGTGGAGATGGCGTAGAAGGTAACTGACTCACAGGAGGAGGTGGCATGAAGACCTCAGTATCAGAATGGGAAGTAGTCATTCTGTCACCTGTAGGAGAGAAAAACATCACAGATTCAAAGAATGTGACATCGGCGCTAACAAAATATTTTCGACGCAGTGGATCAAAGCAACGATATCCCTTCTGTAACCTGGAGTATCCTATGAACACACATTTGATAGCCCTGGGAGAGAGCTTATCAAGACCTGGAACCAACTGATGGACAAAACCAACACAGCCAAAGACACGGGGTGTAAGAGAGAACAACTTCTTCTCAGGAAAGGCTATAGAGAGAGGAGTTTTCTCACCCAAGACAGACGAGGGCATGCGATTTACTAAGTAGCAAGCTGTGAGTACCGCATCACCCCAGAACGAGTGTAGAGCATGACTCTTAATAAGTAGAGTTCTAGTGATATCCAATAGATGGCGATGTTTCCGCTCTGCAATACCATTTTGTTGTGAAGTGTAAGCACATGAAGTTTGATGAATTATACCACGAGATGAAAAGAACAAGGACAGAGTTCTAGTGCAAAACTCCAATGCATTGTCAGAACGCATAATTTTCACAGAAGAAGAGAAAATATTTTGAACTTCATTGATAAACATTTGAATCACATCTCCTGCTTCAAATTTATTCTTCAATAAAAACACGCAAGACAAGCGAGAAAAATCATCTACTGCGACCAGATAGAATCTGTGTCCCTGGTGGTCAGGAACACAACTTGGTCCCCAAATATCAATATGGACTAACTCGAACAAGGGGCTACTGCTCCGACTCTGACGACTCGGGAAGGTAGATCGATGATGCTTTCTCAACTGACACGCTTCACATTGGAAGGACGACTTCGGAGAAATCTAGGGCAAAACACGACACATCTTCTGAAGAGGGAGGTGACCAAACCGGAGATGCCAGGTATATGGAGAGTCTGATCCTGTAGAATGGGGAGATGCATCGACATAAGGAGTATGGACCAGACGATAGAGACCATTCTGCTCACGGCCACATCCAATCACCTTGCCCGAGGGTATGTCCTGAAAAACAAGAGATGATGAGTCAAAAATAGCCCGACAGTTCAAATCCTTTGTAATCTGGCTAATGGGCAGTAAATTCATAGAGAAATCGGGAGCAACATTCTGCAATCTCATGGAAGGTATCAAATTAACCTCCCCCTGTCCTGTGATCGGGGAATGTGTCCCATTGGCCTATCACCACAGTTCGTCCCGAAGAAACTGGTCTATATGAAGTGAGGTGCTCGTTGTCTCCACAGAGATGATGTGTCGCTCCAGAATCCATAATCCAGTTTGTAATCATAGATCCATCACAAGAGGGGAGAGCATCAGAACTACCTGAGGTACTGGCTGTGGTATGTGAACTGACAGAGGCAGAGACGACCACATTTGACTGACCTCCATGGGCTTGTATCAGGAGGCATGATACTCCTCTAGCAACAAGATCATCGAATCGTTGGTCCAAAGAGGAAGGTGCAGGAGACTCAACTTGTTCTGCTACCCGGGCCAATGCAGGAAAGCCATGTTTAGAGTAGCATGTATCCTCGGAGTGACCAGGACGACGACAATAACTGCATGGTTGACGAATCTGACCCCCACGACCCCGGAGGCCACGACCACGAAAGGTAGAGGAGTCACCTCTACCCCTGGAGGTTACCATCGTTGAAGGTGTCTGGCTGGCAGTCGAGCTTGGGACAATAGTTCGACTCAGTCGGCGAAAAGCTTCCTCCATAGGAGGAATAGTAGCGTCAGCAAGAATCTGAGACCGGACAGCATCATATTCTGGATCAAGGGCAGCTAGGAATACACCTACCATGGTAGCATTCCTGTATGTCTTTTGCTGCTCAGGAGTGGCCGTTAACGGCATGAAGCTATGGAGCTTCTCAAACATCCCTCGTAGGGATGTGTACAATGAGTGAAGGGGGCGCCCATTCTGCTTGACTGTAAAGATATCATGTTGCAGATGAAGTATCTTGGTCTCGTTTCGCGCCTGCGAATATGTCGCTGCTAGAATATCCCACATAGCCTTAGCCGTGGGCTGATGTAGTACATCGTTGGCGATCTCTATCGTCAACGTCCCAGATAGCCAGACTTTGGCATGCGCATCATCCGCCTCCCACGAGGCATTCACCCCAGTCTTCTCCACCGGCTTCTTTTCGGTAAGAATATGCTTCTTACCGTTCGATTTCATCAGGCTCATGAACTGCATAGCCTAGAGCTCATAATTTGTCCCGTCCATTTTCACAATAGGCGCTGGACCTCTGAATGCGCCAGTGGCAGGTACATCAACCTTGTTCTCAGACATATTGCCGAAAGAAGACTGCTACGGGTGCAAGAAATCGAAGTTTGTGTGTCTACACAGACATATATGGGTTTGGGTGCACGTGTAGACTCATGCACACCAACCCATCAACAGACTGACGAAGCTCAGGCGGCGCGCGCGAGGTGAATGTGCAGTGCACGTGAGACGAACGCGCGGTGCGCGCGAGGCAAGTGTGCTGTGCGCGCGAGGCGCAGGAGGCGCGCGGTGCGCGCGAGGCAATTGCATTGTGCGCACGATGCGCGTGAGCTGCGCGGCCGGAGAGGAGGCCGAGGCGAGGAGGTCGAGGCTGAGGCGCCGGAGAGGAGGCCGAGGCGAGGAGGCGGCGGCGCGCAAGAAGAAGGCTGGAGGTAAGGTTAGGGTTTTTCGGGAATCGAGAGCTCCGGTGTAGGACCGTCGCTCTGATACCATGTTGGAGAAAAATAAGAGCCTTATTATTTCTGAGAACCCTGGCTCTCTTATATAATAGAGAGGCCTATGGGTAAATTACATAAAGTGGAAAACAGAAAACGAGAATAAGAAAGAGATACATATGGAATATGAAAATACAAATATCTTCACATTATCGTCATCAATCTTCACCTCGATTCCTTCATCATTGTTGCCATCAAATGTGCACTCCATATACTCAATCTTAGCCCTACTTATACGAAATCCTTTAGTCTCCAATGCATGTCTCCAAACCTCAAGCTTATCATTTACTTCATCTGTAGTCTCATCAATCAACACAATATCATCAGCAAATAACATACATTAAGGTATCTCATCCCCAATGTGACTTGTCAACTCATCCATAATCAAAGTAAAAACTAAAAAGAATTGGACTCAAAGCTGAACCTTGATGTAAACCAATGTTGATATCAAAATAGTCAGTCTTCCCATACTGGATCCTTACACAAGAGAAAGCCCGATCATACATATCCTTTATAAGGTTAATGCATAGGACGAGTACTTGTCTCTTCTCCAAAACTCTCCACAATATCTCCCGTGGGACAGAATCATAAGCCTTCTCCAAATCAATAAAAATCATATGAGGTTCTTCCTTTTAGCTCTATGAATCTCCATTGTTCTCAACAAATGGATGGCTTCAATAGATGAGCGACCCAACATGAATATGAATTGGTTTTCTTTTACTTTGGAAACTTGCCTTAACCTTCTTTCAATCACACATTCTCAAATTTTCATAGTGTGACTCATCACCTTGATACCTATGTAATTTGAACAATTTTGTTAAGACCATATACTTACTGTAAAAAGACAAAAGGGCTCCTGCAGAGGTACAACTCATCATGCAACGTTTATCAAGATATAACGATAGGATCTTATCTCTTTCTTTTTTTAATAATCTAATTTCTATGTTCTTATTTGAATAGGCGAGACTTTCTGATAATACATAATTGGTTGACCCAGGTCCTTTTATTTTGTTGCTTATTGCTAAGATTTCCACTTTCCAGTTCAGAGTAGGCTGCGTAAATCACATTCTTGCTAAGCAACTTACGATGGCAGAATTTGTCTCCTGGTTCCATGGATCGTCTTCATGAAATCACATGGAAAAAGAAAATAAAAAAAATTTATATCAATCATACCTTAAAAATTATAAAGAATTATTGTGTAAAAATTGGTTGTAAATTTGTAATCATCCTTCATTATGATTTCTGATAGGCAGTTTTATTCAAGTTCTACCACTGGAGGTTTTCCAATAAATATAGGTTCTAAGTGAACATCTACCAAGGGTGAACATCTGTCGTTTTCTAAAAAAAGAGTTTCTTGACTTTAGCGCTGCACCCAACCCACTATTAGGTAGGTTATATTTGACAAACTATTGAACGTGACATGTTTGCCCTGTTTCTTTTTACTAAGTTTCAACTGGAAACCAACTGGCTTGCATTTATGCTAATGCATTTCCCTTCTCTTCTGGGAAATTTTCAATTTTATTTAGTTGGTTCCTTTGCACCTAACCTTCTTCAATGTTATCATCATTTGTGTCGATAAACATATTGCAGGTTCTGGAGACGGAACATTACATGCTTGGAGTATCAAAACAGGGAACGAGGTATTTTACTCATGCTGTTTGTAGTCTAATAATACTTCTGCCGGATGCCCATTCTTGCTTGGGTTAAGTATTGCTGAAAAAAAAACGTCTTGTCCGGCATTTTACAATGGAAATCTCCACATCAGGCAGGTGCTGTCAGAGTAGATGATTGTACATGTAGATCTTTCAAACTAGGCAGGCAGGGGCGCCATGATGGCGGAATATCTATCCTTGGTTGGCTTTTCATGTTACTGCATGTGGTTGGCTGTGTTTCATCTCATTATAGCAAATAAATAGTATTCTCTCAGTTAGTTGCTTCCTCAGATTTTCTTTTTCTTACAAGAAATTTTCTATTCTACATTTTCACCGTCGTTAGTACTGTTAGACTTTTTTTTCAGTTCCCAATAATGTTTACAACTAGTTGACTTTTATGTTTTCCAGAACAGTGGTAATTAGCTTGATACTTCAAATAGATGCATTCTTCATGGCGCTCAGAATATCAAGCAATAAACTTTATTTTGATTTCATGCTGAGTTAATCTCTTGTGTAGGTTGGGTCCTGGGATAGCTATATTGGTGTTGTTACTTGCTTGAAATGGGCTCCTCGTAGGGTCATGTTTGCCGCAGCCTCATCAGTGCTTACTTTCTGGATACCTGACCAAGCTAAATTGAAGGGGGAGCCTGGCAATACTCAACCTGACACCGAAAGATAACCCGTGGAGGTGGAAACTAATCTCCATGCTTTAGTTTTTTTTTTGCATCTGAATAACATCACGATTTACAGAAATCAGGCAGTTGTATATGCAGAAGATATATTTTTATTGATTTGTGATGCAATTTCCTTTTTTTGTTTATCCGATTTTCTGGCGGTATATGACCTCTTTTTAAAATTGTCTCAGTTGCATAGATTAGCATAGAATATCTTCTACTTCTAGCATAGTCATTACTAACATGACATTAAGACTTTCTTCTACTTCTGGCATAGTCATATTAATGTGATCACTATCGAAAAAAGTCACATTATAAGCCGAGGAGGAACAAACTCCCCACTTGTCTTGTAGAGAGACCTATTTTTATCAGTTACAATGTTTTTTTTTAACTTTTGTGATACGTTATTTATAGCAGGTACCTCCCTTCATCTATTTTATGCAGAGAGCTTAAATTATGTCTTTACCTTATCCTTCTTCACACGATCATTTTGCTGGACTGGTGTTTGTAACCACTGGTCGTTGTTTTCTTGTTGCCCTAACAACTGGTGTACTAACGCGCCCCATATTACTATGCGGGTTGTCCTGCATAATGTGCTCCAGATTACTACGGATTGTCCTGCACGTGCATGCTAATGTGCCCCACACTACTATGCGGGTTGTCCTGGATGTGTATGCTAATGTGCCCCAGATTACTACAGGTTGTCCTGCATGTGCATGCTAATGTGCATTTGGGTCTCCTCGTTGCCTTTTGCTAACACCATGCGGATTGTCCTGCACGTGCATGCTAATGTGCCCCTGCGATACGGAAGAGGAATGAAAGAATAGGTGCAACTCGCTATTACATCATGGTTCCAAAATTATGCAAAAAAAAGTAATCTAAAAATATAAAACGAGTCCATTTTGGCAACTTTTGAGTACGACATCTTCAAATTTCCTTACCACAAAAGTCTTATCAGCTGGGTTTCTATAGAGTATGTACACGCTATATGCATAATTGTACACACTATAATTATAAAAAAAACATTAGAAGAATTTGTCTCCAGTAATTGTTCCAATATGTAGATCTTAATAGTATAAAGATACAAAAATATTCAAATATCTTAAACATGGGTTTCAGAATTCTTATCCTTGAACAAATGTTCATACTTTGAACTTGTTTTGAATGTCGGCTTCCGTCTACGATGTATCCTCAACAATTTGACTTTGCTAGAGCGTGTTTGATTAGTGGAATCTTTTTCCTCACTTTGTTGTAGATCGAAGCAAACTATGTGGAGGTACTTTTGTATGACGTGTTTGACAGAACTCGAAAATCCTCATATCTTATACTAGGGTTTCAAACATAAGTCCTCAAGTCGAAAATATGGAAGGCGCTACGAATCTTTAACAAGTGGTTAGCAATGGAACCTTCCCAACTTGCTGAAGTGGTTTGAAAGGTATGGTAATTATTGGTGCTAGAGTATCTTTGAGGATGAAGTGTTGCTCTCCCATCATGGGGGCACTTGAGAATACGCGAAGTTTCACACCTTATATGCAAGATTTCACTACCAATCATCATTGTAACTCTTTTGACAACTTTGGACAATCAACAATCATGCTATCGCATTAGCAGAATGTGAAGTTTGAGTGCCTTATATGCTAAGAATTAGTTCTTTTGTGATTGATAAGTAATGTACATCTCTCAATCAACATCATCATGCGTGCACATGATAAAACTCAATCAATCCACAAAATTGAATTTGCAGTATGTGTGGGTCCAACCACATGCATGTATATGTTTGTTTTTCTCTTTGTTTATACGATCTTTTCTTTGGTATTTTTATGATTTTTATTCATTAGATAATAGTAAACACAATGTATGCATTTTACTATATGCAGCCACAAAATAAAAATAGGAATGTTAAGTAGGAGTACTTGGGTCAACCAACTAGGATATATAGCCTAAAGCATAACAGGCACAAAATCAAGTTGCATGGAAATGTAAAAAAGTAATATAAAGAACAAAGATAGACAAGTTCATGAACTTCTATGCCAAGGGAGTTAGCACCATAAACAACATCTACTTGAACTAACAAGGTAGGAAATTAATTGAAGAGGAAGAACCGGGAGGCTTGGTATTGACATTCTAGTTGTTGCACATAGGAGAATGCAAATGGTTGCCCATTAGAATTCAATGACTATTGCAAGGAATTGTCACCATGCTCCCGTTGAGCCTTGAGTCGCAACCAGATGTTATTCTCTCTCTCTCTCTCTCTCTCGCTCTCTCTCTCTCTGTGTCTCTTTGTTTATGTGTGTGTTCTTCAATCTATTCGACATTTCCGTGAGATTTCAATATTCAAGAGCTATTTTGGTCATTCAGATGCGCAAGTGCTCTCTATAGCGGTGTTTGATTGTCTCTAGGTTCTAAAATCCCCGTATAGCTAGTTAGAGTCTTTCTTTATGCATTGACACTATCGGTGATATTTTTCAAGTGATATTATCTTATTTACCTATGATAGTTTTTGTCAGAAATAATAATATTGGTTGTGCTCATATATGATATTATTGCTTACCAATATCCTCTATTGATATAAAAATTATTACATTGCTTTTTTGAAATAACTTCCTCTGTATCCGAGTGTGCAGGTTGTTTCTTAGATCTCGTCAGAGCCTGTCCAATCCAAGATGGTCAAGGATATTTTGAGTCTGCCCAATTCTCCACATTGCCACATTATTTGATATGCAATGTTAACTAAAATTAGAAGATTTGTAGATGGTCGAGTTATCCATGTAAACAACTCAGTTTTATGAAGCTTTTGATGGCACGATTGATCGGAAACTAAGTCGATAATACTTAGGTCGTGGTTTTTACCCCGTTGGGTTTTGCGCTAACAACTCTATGTATTACTGTTGATTTTCTGATTTACTTGACTTTTATTCTTTAAATTTTGTGAATTATTTTAAACTATCATAATTATTGGATACTACTTTTCACTCCACTCACAGCGTTGCGATCCACGTGCACTCTCCTTTGGTAGCTGAGCCCATGTTCAAATGCAAATGAGTAACACTCCTCAATGTATGACATCTATAGTTGGAATTATCAACTTGTTCAAGAGTCAATCAACCGAAAGACCCCCTCCCCCATTAGAATGGTACAAATGCAGAAAAAGTTAATGTGCGGATCTTTTTTAAGTCTGTTGACTACGAATTCTTGAAAGTTATAAGGTCCATGTACACATGTCCGGTGATAAAGGAATTATAAAAAAAAATAGTTCAACGGAGTTCCTACATGCAAGACTGCATATGAGATCTAGAATAAGTTCAGTATCACATACCAAGGCATCTCCAAGGACAAGGAGATCTGGATCGACCTCCTACAACAAAGGTGCTATTTGAGATGGAAGATGTGGAATCTATCATATATATATATATATATATATATATACATACATACATACATACATACATACACACACACACACACACACACACACACACACACACACACACACACACACACACACACACACACACACACACACACACACACACACACACACACACACACACACACACACACACACACACACACACACACACACACACACACACACACACACACACACACACATATATATATATATATATATATAGGGCATATCCAGAGAGCACAGTGCCCATTTGGGGTTTTTTGAGCATCAAATGTCGGCTCGCCACGTGTATTTCCATTTGGGAGGTTGCCTATTTCGAAGGACACGGTTTTGGAAGGATATTAATATGTTTGAGCCTTTTGTATTTCCAATTATACCGAGTCCTTAAAAAAAGGAAGACGGTTTTGGAAAGATAAATTCAAATCCTTAATTTCGTTTCGAATAAATAGTCAATGTACATTTGATCAGTAATGTATATATTGTACATAAGTAATTATGTCTTGCGAGATCAGTAATATTGTAACAGTTGTCAGTAATTTACAGATGTAATATTACATTATACTGAGATCAGTAATTCATTCATGTTACAGATGTAATATTATATTCAGTTCTCAAGTAATTATTGTTGTGAGATCAGTAATTAAGTATGTAAATTAGTAATGTCCATATAAGAAGTACTGATTACAATTATCCATTTTACTGTACTCATTTTGATTGTTACTAATGTCATAGTTACTTAATACTTTGAGTGTTACTGATGCACCTCTTATTTACTTATATAACCTTTTTAATTACTTATAATGCATCGAATGTTACTGATAGCAATACATAAGTTACTGGTCACGCGTTTTATAATTATTCCAACTTACTGATTCTATCGTCTTCTTTTACCTACAATTTGTTACAGGTTACTGATGCTTCTTTATATCTTACTTATCATATTCCCTGTTTTAAATTACAATCGAATCCTGCCTTCTTTACTGATGTAGTCTATTTAGTTACTTGCAATACGTCAAGTGTTACTAATAGCTACGTATAAATTACTGATGTAGTCTATTTAGTTACTTGCAATACGTCAAGTGTTACTGATAGCTACGTATAAATTACTAATAGCAATACATAAGTTACTGATAGCAATACATAAGTTACTGGTCACGTGGTTTTTTTATAATTATTCCAACTTACTGATTCTATCGTCTTCTTTTACCTACAATTTGTTACAGGTTACTGATGCTTCTTTATATCTTACTTATCATATTCTTTGTTTTAAATTACAATCGAATCCTGCCTTCTTTACTGATGTAGTCTATTTAGTTACTTGCAATACGTCAAGTGTTACTAATAGCTACGTATAAATTACTGATGTAGTCTATTTAGTTACTTGCAATACGTCAAGTGTTACTGATAGCTACGTATAAAATATTGATGTAGTCTATTTAGTTACTTGCAGTACGTCAAGTGTTACTGATAGCTACGTATAAATTACTGATGTAGTCTATTTAGTTACTTGCAGTATGTCAAGTGTTACTGATAGCTACGTATAAATTACTTAACTTGTATTTGATAGAAAGAACTTGTATTTTCTTAAGATACATAAGTAACTATGAATGGATTTTAATCAGTAAGAATGATAAAATAGAAAAGTAATACATGATATATTATCAGTAACATATGCAAATGTCATCAGTAACTGGTATAATTTTTTTGAAATAATGATTTCGCTATCCAAATCCAATTGTAAGACATCCATCTTTGCTCCTTTTGATACGATCTTTTCACGATTCAAATCCATCCACGAAGCATCGTTCATCATTGCTTCTTTGGAATCCTGATCAGTTTCCATTCACAGATGATCCATTGCATTTGAAACTGAAATGAGAACTAAAAAATAAACGATCAAATTCTACAAGAACAATAACTAAAGGTCTAATAAACAACGAAAAAACTTACAAATCGCGGACTTGAAGACGATCTTCTTTCGTCGCTGGAGATCTTGAGATTTCGCAGCAAGAGCAAGGCATAGATGATTTTGGAAATTTCGAAAATAAATAAAATGCAACGTCGGATAGACTTAATTGCGAATCAGAAAAGGAAATCAGTCACGAGGAGAATGCGGAAGGAGTTTATTATGGTAAGGATTGACGCTAAAAAAAGGGAATGGATGAGATTAAATAGGATCATTAGATCATGATCCGAAGGATGAAAGCACGGGCTCATTTCGACTCAAATGGGCACAGTGCTCTCTGGATAAATTCCCTATATATATATATATCCAATTCTCAAGTATCATCAATGACCTCTTGAATCTCGTAGAGGAATCCCCACAAGTTTAGAAAATTCTCAAGTCACTTACAACTGATCAGAGGACCACATCAATAGTCATCAAGGAAGTTGACAACTCCAAGACTCTTCAAATGGACGATCTGATTGGCAAGCTCCTTTCTAATGAGGTAGAGAAGCAACATATCGGGAAATCGAAACAAAGATCAAAGAAAGAAGAGTATGGCCTTGAAAGCGGAAGTGAACACCTCATCCGATGATAGCTCGGAAGATGATATTGTTATGGTCACTAGAGGCTTCAAGAATTTCATAAAGAAAGATACTCAGAAAGACACAAAGAGGTTGTGCTATAACTGCAATAAGGGTCACTTTAAGAAGAATTGCCCTTACTCAGGAGAAGTCATCACAAGCATCAGGAGTCCAAGCATCATGAATCACATAGAGACAAGGAAGGTAATAATGAGAAGAACAAATGACACTTCAGACATTAGTGGAAGTCGTCCAATAAGAAATCCTTACAACTACAATGGGGTTCTTTGACTCAGACTCCTCTGAGAGTGACTCGAACAACTCAAACAACAAAGAGATATACTAGGATTTATATCTATCGACAACCAAGATATCAAGAAAGACTGCCGGTGTAACAGACATGGCAAGTGAATTGTTGAATAAATGATTTTCAATGTGATAGATGTGTGATTTTATGTGTTGTTGCACACACAATCGAAAATCAAGACATTTAGATAAAACTGTATTTCCAACCACAAGCCAAGAGTTATTAAAATACACGTAATGCTAGGAGAGGATTGATCCACAGGGAATCAAACATTTTTGCAAAAAATTATTATTTTTACAAAGGCAATTTCAATATTATTGACTCAAATCAAATTCTATTTTTCTTTTTTCTTCCAAACACTAAAATAAACTAAACATATGTAAGTGGATTTTAGACGTCATCAGGATTGCATAAAATTTTTCTGAGAAATTTTTGGATCTTTATGTTATTTTTGATGATTTTTGGAAGTAAGGGCTTACATGCGATTTTTAAGAATGTTAATGATTTCATTCTAAAAAATACTTAAAACCCCAAGGGCATGTTTATAACAACTAAAAACATGTGGGTAGAATTGAAACTTTTTTGAATTTTTTGATACTCAATGAAAGGAAAAAGTGCATGGTGATAAGGCTAAGTTCTTGATACTACTGAAAGATCCCTATACAGATTGATTTGCAAATAATAAAACTAAAAAAAATATAATTTTGCCGAGTATAAAAATAAAAATGGGAAATTGCATATATAATGACAAAAGTTATCGAAATCGCTATTTGATTCTAAACTAAAAAAACAAGTAATGAATGTAAAACGATTTCGCAAAAAAGGCCCTTCATCTTTCAAGACCATGGTCTTAGGCCGGAGATCATCGAGCTTGGTTGTTGCGGTGGAGCACGGAGGATGGAGAGGCTACTCGTAACTGAAGTAGCAGCAACACGACCATGAATGACAACACATCTATGGCTTTGGCGGTTGAGCTGCTTGCCATGGAACTTGCGAGCTGAAGAGAGAAGCCATAGGATCACTAAGGGATGTTTCTTGGTGGTAAGAAGTGAAGGATATGGTATTATCCTCAAGCGCATCACGGAAGCGTGAGCATCGTATCGAATACGACGTAGAATGACTAGTCGTACCAGTTGTTATGTGCAGCGGAATTTAAAAAAATTTCATGCGATGAAACCACATGATCCAAGAACGATTCTCGGATCGTTTCATCTAGAACCACATTAAGTATAAAGGAATACCTTTTGAAGCATGGTTGATCGAGTCTCTATGAAAAGAGACCTCCTGTCTCAAGTCCGATCGGCGGAGAAGATGCTTGCGAGCGCGGGGATAAGTTGCGTGATCCTCGCAATCCAATGAGTTGATCCAAGCATGATGAACTACTGATATCGTCGTACGAGATCGAATACCTTCTTCGTGAGCGTAGCACTCCAAAGAAGACGGAGAATCGAAGACCGTCGAAGCGGTGGCGCGGTGGTGAAGCGACGGCGTCTTTCTCCTCTAAGGTATGGTGGGCGACCACCAAGAAGGAGAGGGAGAGGGTTGGCTGTGAAGGAAGAGATAGAGAGAGAGAGAGACGTGCTTCAAAAGCATAACCCTAGAGAGCATGGTATGCCTCTCTATTTATAGGATTTTGGGATCCATGGATCTCAATCCATGGGACACATAAAATCAGTGGATGAGATTGATTTATGTTTAATCCAATGGTCAAGATTGTTGTTGGTAAAAGCCAACAACTAATAACTTAATTTGGATCAAATATATTTGATAAATCAAATAAAATTTAATCCTAAATTAAATCAATCAAATAAAGGAGACAATCATCATGGAGATTACATATCCTATTGGAACATGGTGGACGACCACTTATTTCCAATTAGAGGCAATCTCATGAGATTTCATGAGATGGCATATCTCCATGAAAATCTCCATTATTTATTCCAACAACTTTTTTTTGTGATTTATTCTTCAAAAATAATTCATAATTAATTTTGAGAATATTGCAATCTTACCATAGGAAATTTGTGAATCACATTCACAACCCAAAACAAAATATAATTTACATTTTCAATTAATTAAACAATGTGTATCCAATACACATCAATAATTAATTAACAAATATAAATTATAATCAGCTCTCTCTAATACATTATAAATCACATTGATAATATATTATGAATAATTAGATATTGATATCCACATTATTCTTATCCCCAATAATTAAATCATATTTAATTATATTGGATAATTTTCACATGCATCAAGATAATTAAATCACATTTAATTATCATTCTCTTAATGCTCAGATATAATTCAACTATGGAATTATTCTTGAACCTCTTCAAGAATAATGCGATTTCTCCGCAGATACTTGAAGATAAGGACAGGGCGATTGTATTGTTCCACGTATAGTGACTTGGATATAGAGATCACATCTCAAATCCATATCTCAAGGACCTCTCAAAGATGCTTGATTAAATCAAGGCCGTAAACCTAATCTTCTCATTGCATCTGAATCTAATTCAGATCAATGTCCAATACATGGACTAAGATTAGGTCACTTCTCTATTGAGAGGAGTCACTAAAATCCAAACCTGTTTCATCACTCCCTCGGAATGGAAGCGTCATGGTTATACAATCGTTTATGATCACATCACCCTCAGTATTCCCAACACCTGTACATCCTGCATACTGGAAGACTTATGATCATCCTGAAGATATAGATCACTTTTACATTGTCTTCTTCAGGGTTTGATCACCAAGATTCTCAATCTTGGTCATTGGGAATTGGTATAGATCATATGCTTTCCCAAAGCATATATCTTACCTTCAAAATCCATGTCATGCTTCCAAAGCATGACGACCATGCATGGAATTTGATCAGTCCCAATACCTCATGAGTGAGCTCATGTCTCTCGGTTCACAAGTGAACCTGTATGATCCCTTTAAGAGATCGTATTACTCACATGTCCTTACATGCACACCAGCTCGTCGGTGTATAGACCTTGGTTAGGTCATCAACCTATTGGTCTGCCAAATGTACACACTCATACATATAGTGATACATCTGTCTCTGGTCAGAGGATGCATGCCTATGTTGTGACAGCATTCAACATAGGTCTTTGGTTATCTCGATCTCGTTAAGTCAGCCCATTGACTCAACTAATCTGACACCTCCGAATCTCTATTCCTATGCAGAGGACCTGCATCAACAGGTCGGTCAGATATCAGCCTAAATGAGAAAGGATCGCCATCTCCTACTCAGGCTGGAGATCATCTCTCAACAATCATTTGACGGTGCTTGATGAGTCGTCAATCTAACTCTTTAGATATTCATCCAAGCACCAGCCTCTATGATTCAATAACTGAATTAGCAGTTGTATGATCATCAAGATGGCCATGATACATAATCCTAATTGTACTGAGGGACCTATTATGCAAAGTATTTATTCTTCATTTCAGATCAAGGAATGATTTTCGCAATAACATTTATTGCATAATGGCTCGCCGTGGGCTCGCATGTCCAACAATCTCCCACTAGCCCAAAGAGCCATTAATGGGCTAATCATTTACACCCGCACTCATGTGACAACCATAGGCTATTTAGAAAAATAGCTAGGTAAGCTGATCAGTCACTCTGTTTCTAAGAGACTACGCCAAGTCCTTTTACAGCACTTGCATATCCCCCCAGTAACAATGCTTGCATCCAATGCGAATGTTGCATCTTATGCATCCAATACTCAATTTTGTCAGTTATAGTGTCCTTGACACTATAGATTAATAATTATGGTAACCAGTTTTTCCATTATCCTTATCAGAAATACCCTTATTCCTGGAGATCTCTATCTCCTAAGGTATTCGTAGTTAAGACCTTTTAGATCTTCATCTATAAAATCTTAATTTCTTGAAGATAAGACTTTGAGATCACCATCTCAAAAAACTTTTCATCTTTGAAGATATTGTTATCACTGCAATCAAGTGTTTTATCTCCATAGTAGGATTAGTAACAGTTTACTACTCACACTGCATGGCATACATCTTGCTTTTATTTACATCTAGCATACACATGGCTTCTCGGAATTGATGCACAAGGGCAAGAAATTTTAGCATTCACATCCTCAACCCTTTGAGGTGTTATCCCTTTAGAGAGGTCAGTACCATATCATAAGAGAAAGAAGTCTCTCTTGGAATTTCCCAGAATATGGAAATGTCCAATGTGTACCATTAAAGTGACGGTCCCAATACCCTCTTCTCTTTGCTTCTGAACAACTTCAGAACTAAGATCTAAGAGGTATCCTTGAGATCATATCTCGAGGTATGGAACAACCAGATTATAAAACAATTATTATTATCATCCTTATATCATTCCAGATGATTAGGATATTACCTACATTTAGCATGATGAACACAATGGCACTCCCATTAAGCTTTACATGGTTCATCAAGATTCTATCAGAAATCATAACATTTATAATTTCATCAAATCTTATGTTCCAAATACAAGAAGCTTATTTGAATCCAAAGATGGAATTTCTTAGCTTGCACATCTTGCTTTCTTCAACCATGAGGCCCTGGGGCTACTTCATGTGAATATTCTCAGGGAGGTATTCATAGAGGAATGCAATCTTTACTCACATCTTGAAGATGTTATAGTCAAGTTGCATAGCTATAGTTAGGAATATTCTGATGGGTTCAAGCATGGTCACTGAAGAGCATGTCTCATCGCAAGCGATCTCTTCTCTTCGTTATGTAGCTCATGGCTACGAACTGTGCTTTTGAAGGTCGCTACCTTCTCATCAGGTTCCCTCTTTCTATTGAAGATCCATTTACACCTTAATGGGTCTTACCCATATAGGTGGATCCTCGAGGGTCCATATACAACATTTGTATATGAAGTCTACTTTAGACTTTATTGCTAACTTCCATGCTATGATCTTCAGAAGCTTCATCACATGAAGTCATATCATTGTCAGATTCAACTGACACATGGAATCCATCATCAAACTTATTTGAAGAGGTATTGGTGTTTCATCTTTAATTGTCCTTTTAGTTTCTGATTTCAGGAGCCTCATTATCTTTTCAAGATTAAATGAGTTCCCACACTTCATTTTCATCTTTATTCTCAAGAGAATCATCCTCTAAGAATCATATTCTCAGAGATGACATCTCTTTAAGAATCTCAAGGTCATAAAGTAGGCATTCAATACCATCCTTTATTTTCCTAATAAAGTAGCACTCTCCAGTGCCATATTCCAGCTTACTTGCATGGAACCTTATTAAGGATATATATATATATATATATATATTGTAGTCTCTACTACAAATATATACCTGGAAACTAAGAGGTAATTATGCTAAGATTCATCATTGATAAAATCATGTCGTACATGATTAAAACTCTATTGAGTTTAGGTGTATCAGGAGGAGTGAGATAAGACATATCTCCATAAGGTATTCTATGAATTCATCTAATAGGTATAGGCTACCTAGATTAGATCAAATTCATTTCATCTTCCTTCAGACTTTGGTTCCAAACCAAAATTATGAAATCTTTGAACATTTCAAAGGTTTCTAAGGTGAAGGCAAGAAATCTCATATCACAAGTAATCATCTAATGATATCACATATCATCAATGTTTATCATGATATAGATGATCCGCATACATCAATATGTATGAGATATTGAATACCTTGACATCTTACACCATTCTCAGAGAAGGGTACTTTGGACATTATTACTTTGAATACAATATTCACAAGTATGTAAGATTTGAACCTTTAGACAATCTAAAGTTTCATCTCTCACTTGTTTATTGATCTCATCAATAGACATATGTCCAATTCTTGATGCCAGATCATTGTCAAATGATCTTCATCCTCCTATTGATCTTTTAAAGTTTAATTTCAGTATTAGAAATTTTAATGAACCATTAATTAATTTTCTAATTTATAGAGCCCACTAGATTTTAAATTACTATTTGAAATATCTCCATTATAACTCTTTATGATAGGTCTATTCCAGAATTCATGTTTATTCCAACATTTAGAAAAAAAACAATGAGTGTATTCTAATATCTAGGTCATAGAGGCATTCTCTAAGACTAATGGCTCTCCCACTGACATTAGGAAGTCTATTAATCCAATAGAGGTTCTTGCAACAATTGCATTAACATCCATGTGGATGACTATTAAACCTTTAAAATCAAATTTTATAGTCTTCTAATACATATGCAACCAATTGCAAGTGTTATTAGAAGATTCGAATACAATTATTAGACTTCATCTTATCAAATAAGAAAGTCAATTTCAATGATTATATGTAGATTATTCTGATGTACTATCTGATTCCTTCTCTAAGGATTTTACATAGATTTGATAGTCATACTATCAACACATCAACTTATTGCAGTATTGTCATTCATCCAACTCTTTGGATGTCACAGAAGCACAATCAACTCTTTGACTTTCCTTCTTACTTGAGTCCAACCCATGCTTCCACTGATCTCCCTTTATCTATAAACAACCATTGCTTTAGACGAAGGATCTCTTATGTTGAATTCAAAAGATTTCAATATAAGAGCATTTCAACATTTATACATGCTTCATTCAAATCATAAAATATGATTATTCTGAAGCTTCATGAATAACTAGAGTATAGATAGTAGAATGATGACTTTCATCGTATCTACATTCATATAAACTCTTAAAAAAATATTGGTTCAGGTAGGTACTCAAACGATTTTGAATACATCATCTCTTATAGAGCTACCATTCTGCATGATGCAGAGAACCACGTCATTCATGATTAAATGTCGAGAGCACATATGTATGCCAGAACATCTTCTTTGAATTTTATAAGGATTATTTGACAATTACGATCATCATCGACATGTCACTTCCAAAGTACATTCGATGAGATATCAAGACTATAGAGACATACAAACCCTAGGGTCATAGTCCTATTGTCTATTTAATTGTCACTCCTCATTATTATGAGGAAACTTGCACATCGCAACCACATACAATATGCGTCCAACTGCAAGTACAATAACTTAATCATGGATCCAATCCATGATATTTTACTTGTTATTATTGAGTATAATAATGAGTGGGTTTAATGAAGAATTATCTGAAATAAGAAATTTGCATAAGTGTATATATTTATATATATACATATTTTATTTCGATTTAGGAATTTTTATATCAAAGTTATCTTGCCTTGTCAACAATGAAAGTTAATTCCCTTAATCACTTTCAATGTAAGAGATATACTCACCAATATATCTCAAGCAAGATCTGGGATCTCCTTCCTTATCTTTGTCACATCCAAATAATATGAGAACATGTAACTCCGATAAAAAGAAGCGGGAACACATTCCGCCTTGCAAGTCCAACTTGCAGTTCCCAATTCAGTTTTTAACATCCGAGCCCACCACCCCTAAGGTAATGTTGACCTGTCATTAATTGAACCAACCGTCAATAGGAATACAACTCTCTATGCGTAATCCAATATCGCCCCAATAATATGAGGACCTGATATTGGGGTCACTACGCATATGTCCTTACTCTTTCGAGAAGCGACGAGCCCGATCCAAATGGATCGTATGCAGGAGCTGTCACTTCAGACAGGCGTCTCCTACATACAATATCTGGCGACGGAACCCTTCGCCTTGACGGGAGACCATGGATGTCACTTATGTCATCCTCCGGCTCATATTCAAATTTTAATTAAATATTATGAATCATATTCATATATTTAATTATTCCAAGGAAAATACACAGCTATTCATAATAGAGTATTTTTAATTGGATGTAATTAACTTAATCACATTAAATTAATTTTCAATCCAATACAATCAACAAACTTGATTGTTTTTACTTGAATACATATATGGTATTATATCAAAGTACGTATTAATTCGAATTTTAATGGGGAACAAAATCCAAGTGATTAATTCCTGGTTAAACATTTTAAACATGGCCAAATTTATTCACTAAACAGATGTGTGAAAATCAAATGCGACAAAAAACGTTCGCAGCCTTAACGAACCCAAGTCATCCTAGGTTTACGGATCATATCCAAAACCTTCGACCTAAGGCTCTGATACCACTTGAAGGATATGGTATTATCCTCAAGCACATCACGGAAGCGTGAGCATCGTATCGAATACGACGTAGAACGACTAGTCGTACTAGTGGTTATGTGCAGCGTAATTTAAAAAATTTTCATGCGATGAAACCACATGATCCAAGAACGATTCTCGGATCATTTCATCTAGAACCACATCAAGTATAAAGGAATATCTCTTGAAGCGTGGTTGATTGAGTCTCTACAAAAAGAGACCTCCTGTCTCAAGTCCGATCATCGGAGAAGACGCTTGCGAGCGCGAGGATGAGTCGCGTGATCCTCGCAATCCAACGAGTTGATCCAAGCACGGTGAACTCCTGATCTCGTCGTACGAGATCGAATACCTTGATCGTGAGCGTAGCACTCCAAATAAGATGGAGAACTGAAGACCATCGAAGCGGTGGTGCGGTGGTGAAGCGACGACGTCTTTCTCCTCTAGGGTATGGTGGACGACCACCAAGAAGGAGAGGGAGACAGTTGGCATGTGAAGTAAGAGAGAGAGATGTGCTTTAAAAGCATAACCCTAGAGAGCATGGTATTCCTCTCTATTTATAGGGTTTTGGGATCCATGGATCTCAATCCATGGGACACATAAAATCAGTGGATGAAATTGATTTATTTTTAATCCAATGGTCAAAATTGTTGTTGGTAAAAGCCAACAACTAATAACTTAATTTGGATCAAATATATTTGATAAATCAAATACAATTTAATCCTAAATTAAATCAATCAAATAAAGGAGACCATCATCATGGAGATTACATATCCTATTGGAACATGGTGGACGACCACTTATTTCCAATTGGAGGCAATCTCATGAGATTTCATGAGATTGCATATCTCCATGAAAATCTCCATTATTTATTCCAACAACTATTGTTGTGATTTATTCTTAAAAAATAATTCATAATTAATTTTGAGAATATTGCAATCTTACCATTAGAAATTTGTGAATCACATTCACAACCCAAAACAAAATATAATTTAAATTTTCAATTAATTATAGAATGTGTATCCAATACACATCAATAATTATTTAACAAATATAAATTATAATCAGGTCTCTCTAATACATTATAAATCACATTTATAATATATTATGAATAATTGAATATTGCTATCCACATTATTCTTATCCACAAAAATTAAATCATATTTAATTATATTGGATAATTTCCACATGCATCAAGATAATTAAATCACATTTAACTATCATTCTCTAAATGCTCGGATATAATTCAACTATGGAATTATTCTTGAACCCCTTCAAGAATAATGCGATTTCTCCACAGATACTTGGAGATAAGGACATAGCGATTGTATTGTTCCTCGTATAGTGACTTGGATATCGAGATTACATCTCAAATCCAGATCTCAAGGACCTCTCATAGATGCTTGATTAAATCAAGGCCGTAAACCTAATCTTCTCATTGCGTATGAATCTCATTCAGATCAATGTCCAATACATGGACTAAGATTAGATCACTTCTCTATTGAGAGGAGTCACTAAAATCCAAACATGTTTCATCACTCACTCGGAATGGAAGCTTCATGGTTAGACAATCGTTTATGATCACATCACCCTCACGTATTCCCAACACCTGTACATCCTACATACTGGAAGACCTATGATCATCCTGAAGATATAGATCACTTTTACACTGTCTTCTTCAGGGTTTGATCGCCAAGTTTCTCAATCTTGGTCATTGGGAATTGGTATAGATCATATACTTTCCCAAAGCATATATCTTACCTTCAAAATTCATGTCATGCTTCCAAAGCATGACGGCCATGCTTGGAATTTGATCAGTCCCAATACCTCATGAGTGAGCTCATATCTCCCGGTTCACAAGTGAACCTATTTAATCCCTTTGAGAGATCGTATTACTCATATGTCCTTACATGCACACCAGCTCGCCGGTGTATAGACCTTGGTTAGGTCATCAACCTATTGGTCTGCCAAATGTACACACTCAGACATATAGCAACAGATCTGTCTCTGGTCAGAGGATGCATGCCTATGTTGTGACAGCATTCAACATAGGTCTTTGGTTATCTCGATCTCGTTAAGTCAACCTATTGACTCAACTAATCTGACACCTCCGAATATTTATTCCTATGAGAAGGACCTGCATCAAGAGGTCGGTCAGATATCAGCCTAAATGAGAAAGGATCACCATATCCTACTCAGACTGGAGATCATCTCTCAATAACCATTTGACGGTGCTTGATGAGTCCTCAATATAACTCTTTAGATATTCATCCAAGCACCAGCCTCTATGGTTCAATAACTGAATCAACAAATGTATGGTTATCAAGATGGCCATGGTACATAACCCTAATTGTACTGAGAGACCTATTATGCAAATTATTTATTCTTCATTTCAGATGAGGGAATGATTCGTTATAACATTTATTGCATAATGGCTTGCCTGACATCCGACTGACCTCTCGATGCAGGTCCTCTACATAGAATAGATATTTAGAGGTAGGGGTGTCAGAAAATTCTCAAGTTCGATATTCGCTCAAGTTCGGCTCGCTAAAAGTTCGATTCAGATTCGGTTCAGAAATAAACGAACCGAATCTGAAAAAAAGTTTAGATTCGATTAAGTAAACGAACCGAACCTAAAAATCACAAGTTCGCTCAGGTTCGATTCGTTAAAAGCTCGATAAACATACACATATACATATTTACAAATCATTTTTAGTAGAAGTGAACCTTATTTTAAGATAAGTGGATTTTGTCTAAGGACAAGTGACATTTGTCTAGAGATAACTGAATATTTACGTGATAAATAGGTTTTATCTCAGTAAAAACTATCCAAAGATAAATAGTCACATCGTGGTTACAACATCCATCATCTATGTGTCTAGTACTTTTCCCTTCTTTATCTTCAAATCAATAGAACAATTATAAACATTACTTATCGGATATCTCCACATTATTCTTATTCCTTATCCCCATCTAAACATATATAAAAATATATTATAATTATATTTTTCTAAGAGACGAATCCATATTTGTCTATTTTTTTAAAGATGAAGATGAGTAAGATAAAGAAAAAACTAAATGAATATTTATTGTAATTGCTGACACGCATATATATTTCCATTTCTCTTCTCTTCACTCCCTCTTACTAGAGAATTATTAAGTTCGATAATCTCTTAGGTTCGATTCGTTTAAAAAGCAGTTCGATTCGGATTCGGTTCGAAAATAAATGAATCAAACCTGAACACAAGTTTAGGCTCGATTAAATAAACGAACCGAACCTAAAAAGTATAGGTTCACTCAGGTTCGGTCCGTTTACACCCCTATTTAGAGGTGTCAGATGAATTAGGTTAAGGAGTTGACTTAAAGAGATTGAGATAACTAAGACCTACATCGTATGCAATCACGATAGAAGCACGCATCCTCAGACCAGAGAAATGTATTCCTATATGTTTGAGTATGTACATTTGGCAAACCATTAGCTTGATGAACTAGTCAAGGTTTATACACATAAATGCTGGTGCACATATAAGGGTATATGCGTAATAAGATCTCTCAAAGGGATCACACGTGTCCACTACTGAATCGGAAGACATGAGTTCACTCATGAGATATTGGGATACATCAAATTCTAAAATTGGTCATCTTGTTTTAAAAATAGGATAAAATTTGAAGGTATTATATACGCTTTTGGAAAGATATTATCTATACCAAATCCCAATGATCAAGTGAGAAACATACTGATAAAATCACAAAGGAGACAAGCCAAAATGGGATCCGAAGTTCACGTTTAATCACAGTCTTCTAGTATGTATGATGTACAAATATTGGGAACACTCAAGGGAGATTTGATCTTAATCAATTGTATAATGCTTCCATTTCGAGAGAGTGATGAAACATGTTTGGATTTTAGTGACTCTACTCAGTAGATTAATTATCCAATCTTAGTCCAAATGTTGGATTTTGATCTTAAGAAGAAATAGAGACAATGAGGAGTTTGGGTACTTTGTATGACATGATCTGACAATTCTGTGAGGTCATGTAGATCTGGATATGAGATTGGATAACATTATCCAAGTCACTGTACAAGGCATATATAGTTCCCATGTCCTTATCTCCAAGTGTTCGTGGTGGAGACTGAAAATCTCCATTTCATCACTTTTATTCTTTCATTTTGACCTTTAAACCCGCTAAATGCATATATATAACATTATTTTTGCATAAATAAACACTCATTACTTATTGTATAAATATTGAATAAAATACATTGTTTAAAGCTAAAATAAAAGACTAAAGAAAAGAAAAGAAAAAGAAATAAAATGTCAAAGGTATTTTATGATCCTAAACCTCGAGACCTAGGCATCATGATTACTGGGTCGACATGGAATAAAGTTAGGGGAGATAAAGGTCAAAAACTAAATAAAACCCTAATTTTTATTCTTCAATAATCTATTTTGGGACCTATTTTATTCTGTATTATTTGTACCTTAAATAAAGAAACTTTGTACATGAAAGTTATAGATAAAAACACATAGAAAAATACAAAATTGATTTCACACAAAAGAATATAAATTGTACAATCTATACTCAAAATAAAAAGTCAAAATCCAAACTTTCCAGACCCATATCTCCTCCGTATGAACTCAAAAAGTACCAAAATCACTTTAAATGTATAAAACTTTTTATTATCTATTAATGAAGATGGTTTCATGTAATTTGGAGTTAAGATGCAAAAGTTAGGTTTTGGACCCCTATTGAACAATATACTAGAACAAAATATTCATTTTATCATTTTATTTATTCTTTATAATTTTTATGATTTTATTTTATGAGTTTGTAAATATTCTTTATAATATTTGTACTTAATTATAATACAATAAAATATAAATTGCACTAAAATAAAATAATATATCAAAATACATAGATGAATATACTGCACATATACCTATATAAGAAATACATCTATTTATTTAAGGGTACAAATGACATTAGAAAAATAAAATAAAAATATATTTATGTAAATTTAAATAATCGATAAATATATAAATTAAGTACATAAAATAAAAGAATCTAAATACAAAATAAAAAATTTACACAAAATATAGATAAATATACCTATAAGTACCCTTGCGAATAGTAACTTACAATAAATTAATCCATAAAAATAAATAAAAATCGAATTAAAATACGATATAAAATAATAAACACTTTTTATGTGAAATCTAAAATCAATAAATTCATTTACTGTTATTTATTTATTTTATGATTATTTTCTTGTTCCCTTTTTTTCTTGTTGGTCCACGTAGACCAACCAGAAACCTTCCAATGTTGACCCCCAGCCAACTCCCCCCCCTCTCTTCCTCGTTTACCGATACGTAAGAACCCGTTGTTGATCTCCATCACGTTCTGGCTTAGCATGATGCCCAATTCCTGGAGATTGACCGTCCATGATTTCCATACACTCTTTAGATCCGTTCAATCTCCTTTGAGTCGAGCGACCTCTGCCTCACAAGCAAGCCATGTGTTCTGCCTATAAATATTGGTCCGTTGCCTCCTTGCTCAATTTTGATCACTCTTCCTTGAGCTTTAGCCCTTCAGATCTATCCTGAAGCACCATCATGGTGACAGTCGACAACTATCTTTGATCTGCAACGAGGAGAGCATGAGAGGAGGTGCATACACCCACCATCGGAGCTCCGCCTGGAGGTTCAACTTCATCGATCTACAACCGATTCGAGTTCAGCACTTTAGCATTCATAGGTGATATCCTATCTTGATCAATCATGTATTTAATCCTAA
This sequence comes from Ottelia alismoides, assembly GCA_037367405.1. NCBI lineage: Eukaryota > Viridiplantae > Streptophyta > Magnoliopsida > Alismatales > Hydrocharitaceae > Ottelia > Ottelia alismoides. The sequence goes on along the minus strand of JAZKJV010002195.1, from coordinate 270,069 downwards.
TTTCAAAAAGTCCCAATTTCCTGGAGTTTGAGCTCCAGGGAAATTCATCATCCTTCGACCTTGTCCTCACCACGCTCATCTCAAATCAATCACTTACGCATTCTCCATCTATCGCACCATTTATCCACCCACGAGCCACCGTGGATCGTGGGGTCGAAGATCCATCCATTACCACCCGCCGGAGCTACACCTTTACCTCACTCCCGACATCTTTTTTCTTACCCTCCTGTCTGAGGAGTTGGCCCTTGTGCCAGAAGTTGTTTGGTGTAGACTTTTGACTTCCATGACGCATCTGGAACATCACTGAAGATCTGGAGTAGCTATAGGTGCTTGGACCTTGTTTGGACATCCGGAGCCCTTCTACTATCCTTGAAGGATCCCACTACATTAGGAGGAGTCCCAGGATTCTAAGCACCCATTGGTGCGGATTTTGAGGCCCGGATGTGGCTGGAAGCAAAGATCAAAGCTCGCTGGAGCACGAATTCAACTGTGTTCTTGGTGACCCTCCGGCACTGTCAGATAGAAAGACTGGCCCAGATCTAATCTGAACCGTTGAAGGATATTCGAAGCGGTATACATCATCAGCCTTTGGATCGTGATAAGTGGCATGATGTGGCACGTAATGGACCGCTCGTTCATGCCTGATCATGATATAATTCACTTGTGCCCTTCATTTTTTGTATATTAAGTTTCGAATTAAAATTAAGTTTTATAACACACTTTAGATAGGACAAATTGCATGTGAACCCCTGTATAATCTTTTATTTGCATATTAGCCCCTACAAGGCACGTGCTCATGCACGCTTTTTATGTAAAATTATAGGTGAGCCCCTGTGCATTTGTCATATTGCATTTGGGTCTAGTCCAGCTCAACTCACGTGTCATCCCACGTGAGCTGTGCATTTTGCATGGAATCCCTCATAACTTTTTTTATAATTTGCATTTAGTATTCCAAGTTCAAAAATCAGTTGTAAACTTTTGGGTATTTGCATTTTATACAATGCTTTTTATTTTAATTATAAATATACCCTTGTTAGTTCAACAAATTTTATACATGTTCTTTAGTTTTTGTAAATATCACTATTGCTCCAAAAATTATAAAAAAGGGTTAGGTGCATGTTTGCATACGCCTTCACCTATAAATTTATTTTTGCATTTTAGGCATTTTTCCTATTAAAAAACATTTTGTCCCTTTTTAAATTAAAAAGTCCAAAAAAATATAAAAAAATATTTAAAAATTCCAAAAATAGAATCGGTTAATTATTTTATTTTGTGCCTCCAGACCAACAATCCCTAAAAATAGAAAAAGAAAATGATAATATATTAAAAAGATCCAAAATTACTTTAAAAAAATGTAAAAATATCACAAGAAATCCCAAAATATTTCTTTATATTATATATTTTTATTTATATATATTAATATCTATTAAAAATGATTTAAAGAAATTTTGGCTCTTTTTGCTCTTTTTAATCCTCAAATTAATTCATCTTATTTATATAATCTGTGTTTTGGGATTTTGGACTTTAAAACACAAAAAATTAGCAAAATCCCCAAAAATTTAAAAAATCTAAAAAATTAGATAAAAAACAAAAAATATTATGCAATTTTTTGTTTATTATTAGATATAGTTATAATTTTATTACCATGTACTATATATATACATCTATTGTTAAATAAATAAATATATATATTAAACATCAAAAAATAAAATAAAAATATACATTAATATAAATAAGTATTAGAAAATATATTTTATTGTTTTATTTAATTAAAACTTACACACTCTGATTGATATTGTGCAAACATATACATAATACATATTATTTATTTATAAGTAATATACCTTGCTACCAAGTTTTACTTCATGTGTTCGACCCCTATTCTGCTTGTCACTATACAATTTTTATAGGGAATAAAAAAGTTTGATCACACATTAATTCTTGTTTGCTTGATCTATCTTGTGTGGGTTGATTGTTTCTCAACCACCTGAGCTTCTAGGGCCATCATCACAGAGACTCAGTGGTCCCGCCTTGTGTGGACAACAAGACATTCCCTAGGGATTTTGGTGGTTGAACAAATGACATCGATGCCGGGGAGCAATGTGTTGTAGCATTTTGTGTTGCGTATATTGTTCATTATTCTTCATTCATTTTCTGCTTTTGACATTATTTTATATATTTCTAATCACTTGTCTTTGTTGACTTTTCTTGTGAGGGACAACATGGCGATGACCTTCTCTTAGGAGGTGGACGCACAGGGGCCGTGAAGAAACGAACCCATTCTCGTGTTGGGATAATTAGAGAGACCATGGAAGGAGGCAGATAGACGAGAAGAAGAAGCATACTTAGCCAATTTTGTCTTTATTTTGCGAGAGAGTGTGCCATTTATTTCACTTATATTATTTATAATAACTTGAACACTTTCTTCACTGCAAGGTCCATTGCCTTGGTGTTTGTTCACCTGGAGGTCGTATCGTGGTTTTTCATGTTTCTTGCCTTTATTTTATTTTGTTTCTCGTGTTTTGAGTTTTTCGCCTTTCTTTTTCTTTGTTTTGTGTGATTGGAGCCCCTAGATTTAGTATTGTTTGATTTGGTAAACTAGGTCCAAAGCCCTGATAGAAGCATGTACATATAGATTACTTCACTTGAACTTAGTTAAAAAATTAAATTGCAAGCTATGTGAACTTGGAACCGCACGCTATGAGAAACCCCATACAGTGCTTGCAGGGCCTGTTGTGGCAAGCACCGAGGAGTTTCCAAGACTGAACATTTGAATCCATTTTTAGTATTTTACATTTGGTTTTTCCCGATAATAGCAATTACTGTTTAGGATGTTTTTCTCACCTGGCATAACACCATATAGTATGTGTGTGTGTGTGTGTGTTCTGCCTTGCATCCCGCATGGAGAGTGCTGGGAAGTATTGTGAATTTTCTCATGCATCCTTTGGGACAAGAGTGAGATTTCTATATTCGTCTCCACTGGCATTGTTTTTCTGCTCTCTTCCCTCTGTATTATATCATATTTAGGATCAAAATAAAATATAAAAAATCGTTAGGTATATTTATTTGAAAAATACCCCAAAAAGTGAAAACCCAAAAATTAAATAAGCGACTGCTAAATAAACTTGACCCTAATTAAAATTAATAATGGACATCCTTATGTTGGGTTCATAAAACCCTAATTACTTTCAGGTACACTCTAGACTAAGTGAGGCACGACCCTTAAGGATATAGCCGAAATCATGATCTGTGGTGCCTTGATTACCACCTAGGATTCCGAAGTATTGACGCTTCTATCGTGCATGATCGAGTAGGGCCTTGTCATTGATGGTATTCATGCATTATGTGGAACATCTACTTCGTCCGAAGTACTGAGCTTAGGCCATGCCCTCATGGGTGTGTTTGTCTCATCGGTTTGCGTCAGAGTAGGACCTTGCACGCTTACAGGTGATTCCGTTGCGAGCTTGCTTCAAAGTAGTGATTTCTCCTATTAGCTTCCTTTCTATACATATCTCAAGTTACAAAGGAGGTAGAATAAGTACAAGGCACTTTCCTGATAGTAGACACACTCCTATAGGGTTAGCCTACTTAAGGACTTGTTAAAAGATTTGATTGCAATACAATCATAAAATTGAAAAGATAAAAAAATAATTGAACTCTTGCAACTTCACTCGGGTTGTATTGCTAAATTCAAAACTTGTATGGTGTTTGTTTGATTAGATTAAGGTCCAAGATCAAAGTCCTACACACTCGTGCTAATTTGCCCTCATTTTTCTCTTCTTTTATTCTCATTTAACCCCCGCTCATCCTTGAGCTATTCTATTATTTTACACTCCTTTTATTCATTTTTGACCTATGTATCATTCACCCCTTCTTGATATGCTCTTTGACCTTTGAGATGGCGACTCGTGAATGGCTTAGTTAGGGCTTCGCTAAAACCTACATTGATTCCATGCGCTCCTCTTCTCCAATATTCGTGGTGATTCCCGAGAACCTGGTTCAAACTTTGCGAACCGCTCTCCAGACTCCCCTTCTTCTCAAATAATCTGGGATACTCTTGCCCCTAACTCTGCTCATTTTGGATGGCCATTGATTTCACTCCTTGTACGTCGCCATCCTTAATGAAATTCTGTGTTAACCTAACACAGAACGATTTGCTACCTCATGTTCTTCAATTCATACTGATCGGGGCATCATTCCTTACGCAGATCTAGAGCTCGATATGGAGCCACATATTGTATCAGATTCTGAGTCAAATCCAGAGAAAGAAATTGCTCCTGGAGGAAAAAGGAAAGGACTGGAACAACCACCAAAGTCGTAGTCAGGCTATCAACCCGATCAGAACACAATGAATACACATCTCCTCGCCTCCATACAGGCGATCCGATAGCAGCTCATCGACCAGGCATTCTCCCAGGTCACTTTCCAGGATATGCTCAATGATATGAGGAGGAAAGAAAACAGAGGAGGAGATGAAGAGGAAGACCTCAGATCTGGACCCCGTGGAAGTGGAGAAGGACCAAGTGGAGAGCGACCCAAGCTGACTCTTAATGAGACCTACAACCTCGATACGAGACAAGTTACTGAATGGATACATATACCTACCATCCATGGTCATTTTGAGTTGAAACCTCAACTCTTGGCGCTCCTTCCTACATTTCGTAGGATTTCAAATGAAGAACCATACATCCACCTTTAATAATTTGGGAACATATATGGAACGACACACTATCCTAACATCCCGTTAGGAGTGGTGAAGACGAGGACATTTCCATTCAGCCTGCAAGACAAAGCACTCCACTAGATTAATCACTTGGGGAAAGTTGTCACAACTTGGGAAGAATTGAAGTCTGCCTTTCTGCACAAATTCGACCCTCTAGGGCACTCAACCAGATGTGTGCTTGATTGCTAACTTCTTCCAAGCAGCCCACGAATCCATCAATGAGTCTTGGGAGAGATTCATCAAGCTGCAAGAGAAGTGTCCACATCATGACATTCTGCATATCAGTGTGGTTCAACATTTCTTCGGTGGACTCACTATTGAGAGCCATAAGCTTGTGGATGCTGCTTATGGCGGATCACACTTCAATAAAGATGAGGACGTCGCGTGGAAGATATTCGAAGAAATGGACGAAGGAGAGGCCACTTTATCATCGTCCGGAGCATATAAGCGACAGCCACATACCCAAAAAAAGCCAGTACATATAGCCTCGTCCCACAGAAAGGACATGGATGGGAGCTCAAAATTAAGCATTATTGGGAGCCATATGTCCAAGGAGGATATAATTGAAAAGCGATCACGGGACCTTGAGAAACTCACTGTGATCGAACAAAAGACTCAACACCCATATGAACTTGATTAGATTACTAAGCAACTGGAGCTGCCGGTAAGTACAATCAGCTCTTGCATTTCTATGTCTGCATTGGTCACCACTCCCACTGAGACGAAGGAATCAACATTGCCCCACTCACCTCAGTCGAGCCAGTCGTAGCCAATGGTTCAACAGCAGAGCCCTCATCTCCTCAGCAAACGCAACAACAGCTGGTTGTATACCAACCAGAGACTCAGATTCTTCCCGATACATACTCCCCTCCACCACCTCTCATTCAGGATGTTAATGAAGTTTGGTCAAATGATGCGCAGTTGGCCCATCCAGGTGGACCTCAGCACGACTATCCTGCAAACTCTTATCCATTCCATCAACAACAAGGAGGGAGGTTTGTCTTGGGTGGCAATCAGCCTCACCATCAACTGTCTCAGCCATATCAGCAGGGTTGGAGACAAAATTAGCAGTATCGATAATACCAGCAGAATTAGCACTACACGATTTTGCCATATCAGCACCCTCCTCCTCGGCATTAACAACACCATTCTCGTCAGTATTCTCAATGGCAACCTTATCAACAGCATCAACACCACACACAATCTCAGCATGGTCAACGCACTGAACCATCAGAGGAACCTCTAGTGAACCCCACTCTCAATTGATTGGCTCAGCTTGTAAAGAGCCTTGCGAATATGAGCTAAAAGTTGGATGACCTTAAAGGATATGGTGAGATCCTCAAACGCATCACGGAAGCGTGATCATCGTATCAAATACGACGAATAACGACTAGTCGCACTAGTTATTCTATGTAGGGGAAATTAAAATTTTTTTCCATGTGCCGAAACCACATGATCCAAGAACACTTCTCGGATCGTTTCGTCTAAACCACAAACAAGTAATAGGATTACCTCTTGAAGCGTGGTTGCGATCGAGTCTCTAAACGAAGAGACCTCCTGTCTCAAGTTCGATCCGACGGAGGAGACACTTGCGAGCGCGGGGATGAATCGTGTGCTTCTCGCAATCCATGTTCATGATCCAAGTGGCGGATCTCCTGATCTCCTCATACGAGATCGGACGCCTTCTTCACGAGCGAGACAGGCCGAAGGAGATGGAGATCCACGAGCAAACGATCAAGCAACATAACGATGACGCTGCGGCGATGGAGACTCCCTCTAGGGCATCCATGATGGACGACCATGGGAGAGGAAGAGAGGGCTGACATGTAGAGAGGAAGAGAGAGAGAGACTTATATTCTCTTTTTGGTGTAAAGAAGAGCAAAGGGGTGCCTCTCCTTTTATAATATTTTGGGATTCATGGATCTGAATCCATGGACAACACAAATCCAATGGTTCTCATTGATTATGTTATTTAATGGCTACGATTTGTGTTGGTAAAAACCAACAACAATTAAGTTAATAAAAATCAAATATATATTAAACATAATTTGATTTATATCAAATCAATCTTCATTGGAGAAATAGGAAGGAGGCAAACCTCCTTCCATGAATAGAGTGGACGGCCACCACATTCCATGTAGGAAATGTGGTCGTCCACCCTCCATACATGGAAGGTGGTTTCTTCTCCTTTTATTCCATGAGATACATTACCCCATTAATTTCTCCAATATTTGCAACAAATTTTGTTGCAAATTATTTCACAACAATAAATCCAATTTATTTTGTGAACATTGCAATCATGCCATTGGATATTTATGAATCACAATCACAACCCAAAATAAATTGTAAATTACATTTTCAATTTAATGTCCAATGTGAATCCAATTCACATTAACATTTAATTAACAAATGTATATTACAAATATCTCTCTCTTATATATTATAAATCACATTTATAATATATATGACTAATATGGATATTGCTATCCACATTATTCATATCCATGATAATTAAATCACATTTAATCATCTTGGATCTCTATTCTCTTTTTTTCAAATAATATGAATCACATTCATATTTTTCACATATTTGATAATTAAATCACATTTAGTTATCTTAGATAACTCTCCTTATAATATGAATCAAATTTATATTATTCATGATAATTAAATCACATCTAATTATCAATTTTCTCAATGCTCGGATACATATATTAACAATAAAATTATCCTGAACTTTTTCAAGGATAATGCACTTTCTCCGCGAATACTTGGAGATAAGGACATGGAGATTGTATTGTTACACTTATAGTGACTTGGATATTGAGATCACATTTCAAATCCAGATCGCGGGCCTCCCATAGATGCTTGATTAAATCAAGACCGTAAATCTAATCTTCTCATTGCATCTAAATCACATTCAGATCAATGTCCAACATTTGGACCAAGATCAGATTACTTCTCTGTTGAGAGGAGTCACTAAAATCCAGACCCGTTTCATCACTCCCTAGGAATGGAAGCGTCATGGTTATACAATCATTTATGATCACATCACCCTCAGGTATTCCCAATACCTGTACATCCTGCATACTGGACGACTCCGAATAAACCCAAAGTATTAGATCAACTATACATTGTCTACTTCAGGATTTATGAGTAAGTTTCTCATTTGATCATTGGGAGTTGGTATCGATCATATACTTTCCAAAAGCATATATCATACCTAGGTCTTGATCATATACTTTCCAAAAGTATATATCAAACCTATAAATTTAGTCAAGCTTCCAAAGCAAGACGACCGTGCACGGAATTTGATTCTTCCCAATATCTCATGAGTGAGCTCATGCCTTCCGGTTCAGTAACTGAACATGTATGATCCCTTTGAGAGATCGTATTACTCATATGCCCTTACATGCACACCAACGCGCCGGTGTATAGACCTTGATTAGGTCATCAACCTATTGGTCAGCCAAATGTACATACTCAGCCATATAGTAACACATCTGTCTCTGGTCAGAGGATGCGTGCCTTTATCGTGACAACATACGATATAGGACTTTGGTTATCTCGATCTCGTTAAGCCAACTCTTTGACCTAACTTATCTAACACCTCCGAATCTCTATTCCTATGCAGAGGACCTGCATCAAGAGGTCAGTCAGATATCAGCCTATGTGAGAAAGGATTGCCATCTCCTAATCAGGCTGGAGATCATTTCTTAACAATCATTTGATGGTGCTTGATGAGTCTTCAATCTAACCCTTTAGATATTCATCCAAACACAAACCTATATGATTCAATTATTGAATCAACAGCTGTATGATTATTAAGATGGCCATGGTACATAACCCTAATTGTACTAAGGGACCTATTATGCAAATTATTTATTCTTCATTTCAGATCAGGGAATGATATTCGCAATAACATTTATTGCATAATGGCTCGTCGTGGGCTCGCATGTCCAACAATCTCCCACTAGCCCAAAGAGCCATTAATGGGCTAATAATTTAAACCCACACTCATGTGACAATCATAGGCTATTTAGAAAATAGCCAGGTAAGTTGATCAGTCACTCTGTTCCCAAGAAACTATGCCAAGTCCTTTTACGACACTTGCATATCCCCAGTAACAATGCTCACATCTAATGTGAATGTTGCATATTATGCAACCAATACTCAATCTTATTAGTTGTAGTATCCTTGACACTACAGCTCAATAATTATCATAACCAGTATTTCCATAATCCTTATCAGAATACCCTTATTCCTGGAGATCTCTATCTCCAAAGGTATCCAACGTTAAGACATTTTAGATCACTATCCATAAAGTCTTAATTTCTTGAAGATAAGACATAGAGATCATTATCTCTAAAGTCTTGTCATCTTTCAATATTTTGTTATTACTGCAATCAAGTGTTTTATCTCCATAGTAGGATTAGTAACAGTTTACTACTCCCACTATATGGCAGATATCTGGCTTTTGTATACATCTAGCTTACACTCGACTTCTCGTAAATGATGCACAAATGCAAGCAGTTCTAGCATTCACTTCCTCAACTCTTTGAGGTGCTATCCCTTTAGATAGTCAGTACCATATCTTAAGGGATGGAAGCCTTTCTTGGAATTTTTGAAAAAAATGGAATATGTTTAAGGTGTACTACTAATGTGACAGTCCCAATACCCTCTTCTATATGCTTCTGAACAACTTCAGAACTAAGATCTAAGAGGCATCCTTGAAATCATATTTCAACATATGGAATAGCCAGCCTATAAAACACTTATTACCATCCTTATATCATTTTAAAATGATTAGGATATTATCTATATTTAGCATGATGAACACAAAGGTACTCCCACTAAGCTTCACATGGCTCATCAAGATTCTATCTGAAATCATAACATTTATAATTTCATCAAATCTTATGGTCCAACTTCAATAAGCTTATTTGAGTCTATAGATGGATTTCTTTGCTTGCACACCTTGCTTTCCTCAACCATGAAGCCCTGGGACCACTTCATGTGAATATCCTCGGAGAGGTATTCATAGAGAAATGCAATCTTGACTTCTTTCTCTTGAAGATCCATTTACACCTTTATGGGTCTTACCCATATAGGTGGATCCTCGAGGGTCCATATTCAACACTTGTATATGAAGTATACTTTAGACTTTATTGCTAAAATCCATCTTTCCATGTTATGATCCTCAGGAGTTTCATCACATGAAATCCGATCATTGTTAGACTTAACTGACACATGGAATACATCCTCAAACTCATTTGAAGAGGTATTAGTGTTTCATCTTTAAATGTCCTTTTAGTTTCCGATTTCATGAGCCTCATTATCATCTCAAGATTAAATGAGTTTCTTTACTTCATTTTCATCTTGATTCTCAAGAGTGTCATCCTTTAAGAATCATATTCTTAGAGATGAGATCTTTTAAAAATCTCAAGGTCATAAAGTAGGTATCCAATACCGTCCTTTATTTTCCTGATGAAGTAGCACTCTCTAGTGCTAGATTCCAACTTGCATGCATGGAACCATATTAAGGATATATATTGTAGTCTCTACTACATATATACCTGGAAACTAAGAGGTAATTATGCTAAAATTCAACATTGATAAGATCATGTCACACATGATCCAATTGTATCTCCCTATAACTCTATTGAGTTAAGGTGTGTTTGGAGGATTGAGATAGAAATGATATTCATATCTCCATAAGGTATTCTTTGAATTCATCTAACAGGTACATGCTATCTTCCTTCAAAACTTTGATTCTAAACTAAAATTATGAAATCTTTGAACATTTCAAAGGTTTATTAGGTGAAGAGAAGAAATCTCATATCATACATAATCATCAATAGATATTACATATCCATAATGTTTACTATGATATAGACGATCCACATACATCAATATGTATGAGATCCTGAATACCTTGACATCTTACACCTTTCCCAAGAGAGGGGTGTATTGGACATTCTTCGAATACAATATTCACAAGTATGTAATATTTGAAATTTTAGGCATTCTAGAGTTTCATATCTTACTAATCTATTGATCTCATCAACAGACATATGTCCAAAACTTGATGCCAAATCATTTTCAAATGATCTTCATCCTCCTATTGATCTTATAAAGATTTAATTTCATTATTAGAAATGTTAATGAACCATTCATTAATTTTCTAATTCAGTGAAGTTCTCTGGATGTTAGATTACTTTCTGAAATATATCCATCATAACTCTTTATGATAGGTCCATTCCAGAATTCATGTTTATTTCCAACATTTAGAAACAAATAATGAGTGTATTCTAATGTCTAGGTCATAGAGACATTCTCTAAGACTAAGGCTCTCCCACTGAAATTGAGAAGTCTATCAATCCAACAGAGATTGCTGCAACAATTGCGTTGATATCCATGTGGATGACTACAAACCTTAAGATCAAATTTTCCAGTCTTCTAAAACATATGCAACCCATTGCAAGTGTTGTTAGAAGATTGAGATACAATTATTAGACTCTATCTTATAAGATAAGAAAGTCATTTTCAATGATTTATGTAGATCATTTTGATGCTCTATCCGAGTCCTTCTCTAAGGATTCTAGACAGACTCGATAGTCATACTATCAACACATCAACTTATTGCAGTATTGGCATTCATCCAACTCTTTAGATGTCATATGGAAGTCACAGAAGTACAGTCAACTCCTTGACTTTCCTTCTTACTTGGGTCCAACCCATGCTTTCACTGCGCTCCCTTTATTTATAAACAACCATTGCTTAAGACTAAGGATCTCTTACATTAAATTCAAAAGAATTCAAAGTAAGAGTATTTCAAAATTTATACATGCTTCATTAAATTTATACAATATGAATATTATGAAGCTTCATGAATTACTAGAGTATAGATAGTAGAAAGATGACACTCATCATGTCTACATCCATCTAAACTCTTAAAACATTGGTTCAGGTAGCTATTCAAACATTTTGAATACATCATCTCTTATGGAGCCACCATTCTGCATGATGCAGAGAACCATGTCATTCATGATTAAATGTCGAGAGCACATATGTATGCCAAAACATCTTCTTAAGTCTTTATGAGGATTATTTGACAATTGCGATCATCATCGACATGTCACTTCCAAAGTACATTCGATGAGAGATCAAGACTATAGAGACATACAAACCCTAGGGTTGTCATCATATTATCTATTTAACTGTCATTCCTCATTATCATGAGGAAACTTGCACATTGCAACCACATACATTATGTGTCCAACTGCAAGTATAATATCTGGATCATGAGTCCAATCCATGATACTTTACTAGTTATTATTGAGTATAGAATTGAGTGGGTTTAATGAAGAATTATCTGAAAGAAGAAATTTGCATAAGTGTATATATTTATATATGGGAAAAATGTATATGCCCCCTAGGGGGAGCTAACTTAGCTTCCCCGTCCCTTTTTCACATATTTTTTTATTTTTTTTGAAATCTAAAACCATGTAAATTCATTATTAAATCCTATATTATGTCATTCAAATTTCATGCGAAATAGAGACTCCTACGACCTTCATCCAGACAGGGTCGATTTAAAAATCCTATTACCGTTAAAAAATGACTGTCTGGATGGAGACCGTAGGAGTCTCTGTTTCGCACGAAATTTGAATAGCATAATATAGGGATATAGTGATGAATATTCATGGAAGAAATTTTCAAAAAAAAATAAAAAAATGATGAAAATGGGGCGGGGGGAGCTAAGTTAGCTCCCCCTAGGGGGCAGCCCCATTTATCCCTTTATATATATACATATTTTACTTTGATTTAGGAATTTTTATATCAAAGTTGTCTTGCCTTATCAACACTGAAAGTTCATTCCCTTAAGCACATTCAATGTAAGAGATATACTTACCACCATATCTCAACAAGATCTGGGATCTCCTACCTGATCTTTGTTACATCCCAATAATATGAGAATCTGCAACTCGGATAAAAAGAAGCGGGAACGCATTCCACCTAGCAAGTCCAACTTGCATCTCCCAATTCGGCCTTTAACAGCCGGGCCCACCATCCCTAAGGCGATGTTGACCCGTCATTCATTGAACCAACCGTCATCAGGAATAATACTCGTTATGCACAATCCAATATCGCCCCAATAATATGAGGATCCGATATTAGGGTCACTACGCATACGACCTTATTCTTTCGAGAAGCAAAGAGCCCGATCCAAATGCGCTTGCATACAGGAGCTGTCACTTCGGACAAGCATCTCCTACATGCAATCCTTGGCGATAGAACTCTTCGCCTTTACGGGAGATCATGGATATCACTTATGTGATCCTCCACCTCATATTCAAATTCTAATTAATTATTATGAATCATATTCATATAATTAATTCCTCCAAGGGAAATAACAACTCTATTCATAATCGAGTGTTTTAATTGGACATAATTAATTCAATCATATTAAATTAATTATCAATCCAATTTAATCAACAAACTCGATTGTTTTTCTTGAATATATATATATGATATTATCTCAAAGTACGTATTGATTTGAATTTTAATAATTAGAAAAATATAATTTGATTTCTCCGACATTATCGAGTCCCTACCTGCTATCATGGCCAGTACCGACGAGAGTGGGACGGACCACATACGTTGCAACCCGCTACCCCAATGCTCTCCGACTAGACACCATATCCACCTCAGGAAAGGATAATGCCACATAGATCAATTTGTACTTGAGATTATCATCAGTTCTTCAACCGAAATTGTACCATATAGTAATAATCAAAATATTTTTTATTATAAGGAAATTTGCTACACAAGTTCCCAATCCTATTCAAGAAAGGAGTTTGATGATTGTGTTTCCAATTATGATAAAGATCAAATCTAATCAATTTATTAGATGAGACCAAGTCAATTAAGCAAATAATTATCTTTCAATATTTCTCAAATATTTTCCATAATTATTTCATGAAATTAACAATTAATTTCACTAATTGACAATCACATGGTTCTTGATTAGGACTGTAATTTCAGTAGTGACCCCTACTCACTAAAATTAACATATCTCAATCAATTTAAATCCAAATTAAACAAACTCAATTTTCAAAGATTGGTAATTTGATTTAGGACAGAACCTAAGTGATATTTTATACATTTCGAGGCGTATCAAAATATAATTAACTTATTAATCATGTTAAGATTCGCAGTTCCCGCAACAGTGAATACATATTCATTAAAACAACCATATCTCGAGCAAACGGAATCCAAATTACATAAACTCAGATCTTATAGTTTCCTTATTTAATGGGGAACAAAATACAAGTGATTAATTCGTGTTTAAACAATTTAAACAGGGCCTAATTTATTCACTAAACAGATGTGCGAAAATCAAATGCGACAAAAACTTTCGCGACCTTAACGAACCCAAGTCGTCCTAGGTTTGCGGATCGTATCCAAAACCTTCGACCTAAGGCTCTGATACCACTTGAAGGATATGGTGAGATCCTAAAGCACATCACGGAAGCGTGATCATCGTATCGAATACGACGAATAATGACTAGTCGCACTAGTTGTTCTATGTAGCGGAAATTAAAATTTTTTCCATGTGACGAAACCACATGATCCAAGAACACTTCTCGGATCGTTTCGTCTAAACCACAAACAAGTAATAGGATTACCTCTTGAAGCGTGGTTCCGATCGAGTCTCTAAACGAAGAGACCTCCTGTCTCAAGTCCGACCCGACGGAGGAGACGCTTGCGAGCGCGGGGATGAATCACGTGCTTCTGTAATCCATGTTGATGATCCAAGTGGCGGATCTCCTGATCTAGCCATACAAGATCCGACGTCTTCTTCACGAGCAAGGCACACCGAAGGATACGGAGATCCACGAGCAAACGATCGGTCAGCATAGCGACGCTGCGGCGATGGAGACTCCCTCTAGGGCATCCATGGTGGACGACCATGGAAGAGGAAGAGAGGACTGATATGTAGAGAGGAAGAGAGAGAGAGAGAGAGAGAGAGACTTATGTTCTCTTTTTTGTGTAAAGAAAAGCAAAGGGGTGCCTCTCCTTTTATAATATTTTGGGATAGATGGATCTCAATCCGTGGGCAACACAAATCCAAAGATTCTCATTGATTGTGTTTCTTTTAATGGCTAAGATTTGTGTTGGTAAAAACCAACAACAATTAGTTTAATAAAAATCAAATATATATTAAATATAATTTGATTTATATCAAATAGATCTCCATTGGAGAAATAGGAAGGAGGCAAGACTCCTTCCATGAATGGAGTGGACGGCCACCACATTCCATGTAGGAAATGTGGCCATCCACCCTCCATACAAGGAAGGTGGCTTCTTCTCCTTTTATTCCATGAGATACATTATCCCATTAATTTCTCCAATATTTGCAACAACTTTTGTTGCAAATTATTTCACAAAAATAAATCCAATTTATTTTGAGAACATTACAATCATGCCATTGGAAATTTGTGAATCACATTCACAACCCAAAATAAAATATAAATTACATTTTCAATTTAATGTCCAATGTAAATTCAATTCACATTAACATTTAATTAACAAATGTAAATTACAAATAGCTCTCTCTTATATATTATAAATCACATTTATAATATATATGACTAATATGGATTTTGCTATCCACATTATTCATATCCATGATAATTAAATCACATTTAATCATCTTGGATCTCTATTCTCTTGTTCTCAAATAATATGAATCACATTCATATTATTCACATCTTTGATAATTAAATCATGTTTAATTATCTTAGATAACTCTCCTTATAATATGAATCAAATTCATATTATTCTTGATAATTAAATCACATTTAATTATCAATTCTCTCAATGCTCAGATACATATATCAACAATAAAATTATGCTGAAGTCTTTCAAAATTAATGCGCTTTCTCCGCGAATACTTAGAGATAAGGACAGGGTGATTGTATTGTTCCACGTATAGTGACTTGGATATTGAGATCACATCTCAAATCCGGATCGCGAGACTCCCATAAATGCTTGATTAAATCAAGGCCACAAATCTAATCTTCTCATTGCATCTAAATCACATTCAGATCAATGTCCAACATTTGGTCCAAGATCGGATTACTTTTCTACTGAGAGGAGTCACTAAAATTCAGACCGTTTCATCACTCCCTAGGAATGGAAGCGTCATGGTTATAAAATTGTTTATGATCACATCACCCTCAGATATTCCCAATACCTGTACATATTGCATACTAGAAGACTCAGAATAAACCCGAAGTATTAGATCAACTTTACACTGTCTACTTCAGGGTTTTAGCAGTAAGTTTCTCATTTGATCATTGGGAGTTGGTATCGATCATATACTTTCCAAAAGCATATATCATACCTAGGTCTTGATCATATACTTTCCAAAAGTATATATCAAATCTACAAATTCAGTCAAGCTTCCAAAGCGAGACGACCGTGAATGGAATTTGATTCTTCCCAATATCTCATGAGTGAGCCCATGCCTTCCGGTTCAGTAACTGAACCTGTATGGCCCCTTTGAGAGATCGTATGCCCTTACATGCACACCAGCGCGTCAGTGTATAGACCTTGATTAGGTCATCAACCTATTGGTCTGCCAAATGTACATACTCAGACATATAGTAACACATCTGTCTCCGGTCAGAGGATGCGTGCTTTTATCGTGACAGCATACGATATAGGATTTTGGTTATCTCGGTCTCGTTAAGTCAACTCTTTGACCTAACTTAGGTAACACTATGCAGAGGACCTGCATCAAGAGGTCGGTCAGATATCAGTCTATGTGAGAAAGGATTGCCATCTCCTACTCTGGCTGGAGATCATCTCTTAACAATCATTTGACGATTCTTGATGAGACCTCAGTATATCCCTTTAGATATTCATCCAAGCACCAACCTCTATGATTCAATTATTGAATCAACAGATGTATGATTATTAAGATGGCCATGGTACATAACCCTAATTGTATTAAGGGACCTATTATGCAAATTATTTATTCTTCATTTCATATCAGGGTAACATTTATTGCATAATGGCTCGCCGTGGGCTCGCATGTCCAACAGACCTCACCGCTGCCAAGACCCCAATTCCAACACATGTCAAGGCCTAAAAATTTCAAAAAAACGTGAGCAGGTAGTTCATGATGTCCTGTCCAACCCTATAGAGTCATATAATATTACTCTCAAGACCGGTAGGACGTTTCAGTCATCTGCAACAATAAATGGCAGGAACTAAGCTTTCACTGGCAAATCATCAACTTCTTCTACATCAACCACATAATCAATCGAACCAAGTAGGGAGGAAGAGGAAGGAGAAGCACCTGAAAAATTACAAAAAATGAAAAAAGCAAAAAAAAAAACAAAAAAGGACAACAACAACTGGAGCACCAATGAGCTAGCAACAGAGAAGCCAACACCTGCAGCCAACCCGAAGCCAACCGAAGGAGCCCCGTTTGCTATTTTGAAATGCACACTACTTCAGAGGGATGATGTTTCTATTTTTTGTCATCCAGTTATTCAGCTTGATGTGGACATAGATTTTGGTGATGTAAATAAGAACAATATTTCTGCATTTTGGGTCTGTAAATATTCCATTTCTAGATATTTATAAAAAAATAGAAATTTGAAAACAACTTTGTCAGATCAAAATGTTGTGCAAATTATTCAAAATCTTGTTCTTTAGATGCCCTTGCTACAAGCCATTAATTGCATGCCAAATATCAAAAAGGGACTTAAAGATGCATGCACTTCCAAAAGACAGTCGCACCGAGTCAGACATTAAAATGTGAAGCATATCTTGATGGCAGCAATCGTGAATGCAATCAACAATCTTCCAAGCAAGAAGAAAGACACGGGAGCACCTCTCATTCGATGCATAGTATTTGATCAAGATTTCGACCGAACTCTTCTTGATAGTGGATCGTAAATAAATCTAATGCCTATTTCAATACTGAAGGAATTTGGGTTGGGACTGCTCAAATTTACAAGGATAATTCTGCAGTTTGCAGATACTTCAGTTAAGTGGACCCGTGGGATTTTGCAAGTTGTCATCGTCACCGTTCAGGGAATGCAGTTCCTTGTGGACTTCATTGTATTAGTTGTGGACATATTCACCCCTCTTTTGAATACCCCGATAATATTTGGATGACCGTTCCTACGAACAGTTGAAGCAGTGCTGGATTATGGCAGTGGACGGATCACCTTTCGCTCAAACATCGACAAGGTACACATTCAGACAATTCAAGTGATGAAAGCTTCAGAATCTGCAACATATGAGAGTATATCTATAGAGCAGACAGAAGAATGTGATTTTCTTGCGTAGATCCAAGACACCAATCCTTTTATGGATAACATTTAGACCATGAATTCCTCTTTGTCGAGGAAGGAGTGGATCTCACATTCGACTTTCCCTCTGTCTTAGAGGATGAGATATGTGTTGATCTGCCAAATGAATTGATTGATGGCCACCCGTCCGTAGTAGAGGAAGAGGAGATTATTGCCGATTTCTTAGAGAAAGATTTCATCATTGACAGTTTTTGTGTATCAATAGATTCAGAGCTTATAGAGTCAAAGGTGGACATCATTTAGTTGACAGATATGACCCCACCAATGTCCTATAGAGTTCATGAGGTTGCCACTAAGAAAGTACAGACTCCACCAGAGCTCAAGAAGCTTCCAATAAACATGAAGTATGCCTTCCTTGTGGGCGAACTGAATATGTTTCCTATCATCATCGATTCCCAGCTGACTCAGGAACAAGAATCTCGTCTACTTGAGGTTCTAGACAGAAACCACAAGGTTATTGGATGGAAGATTTCAGATCTCCGAGAGATTAATCCTTCATTGTGCCCCCATCATATATACCTTGAAGAAGATAGCGAACTGTCTCGTGAAATCCAGCTTAAGACTAAATCCGAATCTCATGGAGGTTTTTATGAATGATATCACGAAATGGTGTGATGCGGGCTTCATTTATCTCATCTCTGATTCAAATTGGGTGAGTCCCTTGCATGTCGTGCCGAAAAAGTTAGGGATCACCATCATTAAGAACGACAAATGAGAGGAGATATCTACCAGAGTTCCTCATAGCATGTTTGTGATTATTACAGACGCTTGAACTTAGCAACCCAAGAAGGACCATTTTCTACTTCCCTTCATCGACCAGATCGTTGAGAGATTGGTCGTGAAGGAGTATTTCTGCTTCTTTGATGGATACTCTGGTACAATCAGGTTGCAATCGCCCTAGACAACTAAGAGAAAACCACCTTGACCTGTCCACTTGGGATGTATACCTTCTGCAAGATGTCATTCAGATTATGCAATGATCATGCGACCTTTCAGAGGTACATGTTGGCAGTTTTGCAGAGATGGTTTGTAGCTTTCTCGAGGTATTTCATGGATGATTTCTCGACCTATGATGGCATCTTTGATTAGTGTTTATCATATTTAGACCGATCCTGAAGAGATGTTATGAAGTTAACTTGGTGCTCTAATGGGAGAAGAGTCATTTTATGGTAATCGAGGGAATTATGCTAGTCATGTCATCTCAAAGTGTTGCATGAAGGTTGATCCCATAAAGGTGGAACTCATTTCTAAGCTTGATCCACCTACAAACTTAAAGTAAGTGCGATCATTCCTTAGGCATGTGGGATTCTATGGAAGATTCATCAAGGATTTCAGTAAA
Organism: Ottelia alismoides; assembly: GCA_037367405.1. Lineage (NCBI taxonomy): Eukaryota > Viridiplantae > Streptophyta > Magnoliopsida > Alismatales > Hydrocharitaceae > Ottelia > Ottelia alismoides. Next base: position 250,610 of record JAZKJV010002195.1, on the reverse strand, counting down.
ATTTCCCAATCATTGACTGAGCTCCTAAGCAAGAAGGTTTATTTTGTTGTTTATACCAGAGTCCTCCAAGCCTTTAATCAATTGAAAGACATCATCACTCAGGCCCCTATCCTTCAACTGCTATATTGGTCTCTTCCATTTGATATCATGACACCCTTGGAGCAGTTCTAGGACAAAAAAGAGAACATATTCCATTTGTTATTCATTGTGACAACAAAACTCTTGATGAGGCTTAGAGAAATTACACCGTCATAGAGAAAGAGTTGCTGACAATTATTTTTGCCCTGGAGAAGTTCAGATCTCATTTGCTTGGATCCAAAGTAATTGTGTACACAGACCATCCCACCATCATGCACTTGCAATCCAAGAAGGATGTCAAACCAAGGCTGATCAGGTGGATCCTTCTGCTCCAAGAATTTGATCTTGAAATCCGTGATAAACCTGAGTTAAAATGTGGTGGCAGACCACTTGTCAAGATTACCAGAGCTAGATATTCCTGAGAAAAACATAAATCCAATCACTGAAATCGTTCCAGATGAGGCATTTCTGCCAGTCAGCTCGCTCCCCTGGTTTGTTGATATTGTGAACTATCGTGTGTTTAAGATAACTCCACAAGATTGGCCAAAGTTGAAGGCCGACAAATTTTTATCGGATATTCATTTCTATAAGTGGGAGGATCCATATCTCTTTCATGAGGGGGTAGATTACATCTGGAGGAGGTGCATTCCTCAGGAGGAAGTTCACAACGTCCTCGAGTATTGCCACACCCGAGAATCAGGAGGACACTACTCTAGAAGGTGTATGACAACAAAAGTATTACAATGCGGCCTTTGGTGGCCAACATTATTCAAAGATGTAGAATACTTTGTGAAGAAATGCATCGACCGTCAAAAAAATTATGCAACAATTGGAATGAGAAATACAATGCCCCTGAAATATATTCAAATTTCAGATGTGTTCAATGCATAGGGAATTGACTTCATAGGCTCATTTCCAAATAGCCAGGGCTATGAATATATTCTACTTGTTGTCGACTATGTGAGTCATTGAGTGGAGTCTATCCCTGCCCAAGCCACTGATAATCGTACCATCTAATGATTTCGGAAAGACAACATCAATGCATGGTCCGGGATCCTAAAAATTCTCATATCAAATGTATGTAACCATTTCATTGGCATAGATGTGAAGAAGCTGACTCGGGAATACTACATTGATTATCGAGTTGCTTCTCCATACCACCCGTAGTCTAATATCTTTGAAGAATGTTCGAGTAGGGGAATTAAGATGATTATCTAGAAACTTGTGCGTCCTGACAGAAAGAACTGGTCTCCATTGCTTGACTCAGTTCTCTGGGCCTATCAGACTACATACAAGTCTCCTCTGGGAATGTCTCCCTATTGCCTAGTAATGCAAGCCATGCCATTTTCCCCTCAAGCTAAGTCACAAATCTTTATGTGAAATTATCATATGCAAATTTGGACCATAGGAAAGCTGGGGAGCACAGAAAGCAATATCTGAATAGACTGCTCAAATTTCGGTTTTATGCATACGACAACAATCTCATGTACAAGGAGAAGGTCAAGAAGTGGCACAACACGCACGTCCATCGCAAGACCTTTGAGCTAGGTCAGAAAGTCTGGTTGTTTGATGCAAAGTTAGCTTTTCCCAACGAAGTTGAAATGCAAGTAGACATGGCCATTTGTAGTAAAGCATGCACTTGACAATGGAAGCAAAGTTATATATGTATTGTCAGCTGACGCACAATCTTTCATCATCAACAGACAACTTCTGAAGTCTTACCTCGAGCATGATACCTTCCTATCCGTAGTTGACTCCATTCAGATGGCCTATGAGGTAGAAATTCCAGCCGCAACATCTAGATATTCGGACAAAGTGATTAAAAACATTTTTGAGTAGTTATTCAATTTATCTTTTCTTCTTTTCTCTTTTCATTTTTAATTCTTTCATTCTTCTGAAAGCTGCACTCATCCTATTCATCACTGTTATACTTAGGATATGCTTTATCGTAACTATATGGGGTATGAGTGTATACATATGTTCATTCTTTAATCCCCCGTCTGTCTCCTCAACTTTTGACATTCTTTCTATACTTAGGGATATTTTACCCTGAGTATAAAGAGGAGACATACCGAGCCGCTGATTTGTTTATTCCCACCCTCGACCCTCCCTGCCTTGGGTACAATCTAATATAATTAGGATTATTCAACCCTAAGTATAGGGGGGACAATCGACTTCCTATTCATTTTTCAGTCATTATAGTGTAGATTTCCTTATACTTAGTACAAGTTATGTCTTCCTTTTCTCTCCGATCTATGAGGGTATAGCTCAAGCTAACTATAGGGAGGTTGTATATACTATGTATATACTTTAGCCATAACTCGTACGTTTGTATTTTCAATAAGTGTGTCTAAAATACAATTAAGAATTGAAAATAACACACTTTCATAAAATTCATTAAAATTCATTGTACATATTGATTAATAAATCAGGTTAAAAATTCTTTTGCAAAATGTTTGAAAAATGGTTTGAAAATCTCTTTGAAAAATACTTTGAAAATTGTTTGAAAAATATTTTGTAAAATGTTTTCAACCTTTGCAAAAATACTTCGTTTGTAAAAATTTCCTTTCTTTATGTGAATAAATTATTTTAAAAATTTATTTGCAAATAATTTGAAAAATGGTTAAAAAAATAGTTTGAAAATTTTCTACATATCATTTGAAAAAATCTTTGCAAAATGATTTTCAAATCTTGTAGATGTTTGAAAAGATTATTTGTCAAAATAATTTGCAAAATTAAGTTTTTCAAATGTTTGCAAAAATGTTTTCAAATTATTTTGAGATATGTCTACACAATTCAAGCAAATAAAGGGCCTTTACAAACCTTGTATATACAATCTAGTAAATTCATAAATCTCCACTCTTGTAAATAATAGGAAGCACTCCCTTGTAAATATCTGTACATATTCTCTTTTCCTAGAAACATTTTGTTTGAAAAATCCTTAAATTTTGAAAAATACAAAATCCCAAAAATATTTGTAAAATCTTTTGAAAAAATTACATAAAATTTACAAAACTTTTTCATAAACCCATAAAAAGTTCAAATTAGAAAATTACATCACAAAATTATTTTCCTTGCTTATACATAACATTTGCATTTTTCGGATTGATAATGACAATTGAACTAATCTAAGTAAAATCCGAAGATTAAAGCTTGGTTGGACCTTAAATATACTTAATCATATGAACCTTATAGGAACTGGAATTGAGATACTTTGTGTCTGCCGGACTTAATTCTTTGAGACCACGAGACTTAGTTCAGTGTCATCTTAACTTCTTATGTAGAATATCTTGGAACACATGCATGACTCTTGTTGATAATGACCTAGCTTGCATACATGCACCTTTTACTTTGCTCACCCCAGTTGAAATAGTAGATGGCTGGATTTGTCGGTATGAGACACAAGCCAAAGGAAACATCAAATATCACACGTTTGTGAAAATTGTAGCCCAACCTGATCCAATAGCGAAGAGGTCTAAAGACAGACGTTGTGGGTTGAAATAAAGCTTTAAAAGAGGGATAGTCTACTGGATAAAGAGGAAAAAGTCCATATGTAAATATTGTTGTATAGTATTCAAAAAATGAAAAAATTCCTAAAATGTGGACAAACCTGGATGAAAATAAAATGCTTGTCTGAGTATGTGTATATTTGTATAATCAACAAACAAGCTTGAGCTTCAAATCCATATATATGTCAGCCTGCAATCGGATGCCTTGAATACACTGGTCAGGCATATAAGGATAAGTAACTACACTGGCTACCATCCGTTCTTCTCTCTACCTCCTCTTCCTAAGTTGTTTGTACTTGAACATAGAAGGGAATACCCCCTCCTCGAGGAAAGATTTGTTTTATTGGTGAAGTAGGGTCACCATGATGGAGAAGACTGATTTTTACCCGCTTCAGCCGAGGAGAGCTACATATCACACACAATGTCCAAGATAGATTCATAGTTATATGGGTTTGCATATTAGTTGACTTTCTGACCTGGCTATTGAGGAGACTTGAGTAGAGTTTTGTGATTCTCGAAGGTTGTTATGCTTGAAATCTGCTTTCCAATAGGGTTTCGACCGTACCTAAAAATCAAAAGGTCCGACTTAATCTCCAAACTTTAATTTTATGGAGACAAGTTCAAGAACTAAAATCAATCCAATTTCTTTCCTTTTCATTTCTTTATTTTTATTTTCTACACGTATAGGCATAAGTATTTGCTAGGGACTAGCAAAGGCAAGTATAGGGGGTGATAATTCTCCATTTCATGACATTCATTCTTTCATTTTGGCCTTTAAATCCTAGCTAAATGCATGTATATAACACTATTTTGCGTAAATTAATATTCATTATTTATTATATATATTGTATAAAATACATTTTTTAAAGAAAAATAAAGAATAAAGAAAAGAAAAGGAAACAAAATGTCAAAGGTATTTTATGACCCTAAACCTCGAGACCTAGGCCTCATGATTACTAGGTCAATAAGAAATAAAGTAGGGAGAGATAAGGGTCAAAACTAAATAAAAACCCTAATTTTTATTCTCCAATAATCTATTTTGAGATCTATGTTATTCTTTTATTATTTGTACCTCAAATAAAGAAATTTTGTACATGAAAGTTGTAGATAAAACACATAGAAAAATACAAAATTGACTTCAACAAAAATAATACAAATTGTGCAATCTATACTCAAAATAAAAAAATCAAAACACAAACTTCCCAGACCCATATCTTCTCCATATGAGCTCAAAAAGTACCGAAATCTCTTTAATTGTATATAACTTTTTATTACCTATTTAATGAAGGTGGTTTCATGTAATTTGGAGTTAAGATGCAAAAATTAGGTTTTGGATCCCTATTGTTCTATACCTGAGTAAAATGTTCATTTTATTTATTCTTTATAATTTTTATAAATTTATATTTTTTTTAGTTTTGAAATATTCTTTACAACATATTTTCATATTTAGAAAACAATAAACCATAAAAATACACTAAAATAAAATAATATATCAAATTTACATCTATTTATACTTATATTATACTTATACTTATACCTATACCTATATAAGAAATACATCTATTGATGAATATATTATACTTATACCTATATAAGAAATGCATCTATTTATTTAAGGGTACAAATAACATCAGAAAAAGAAAATAAAAATATATTTAAGTATATTTAAATAATCTATATATATAAATTAAGTGCCTAAAACAATAAAAATATAAAATACATAATAAAAATAAATTATATAAATATAGGTAATTATACCTATAAGTACACTCTTAAATAGTAACTTATAATAAATAGTCCATAAAAATAGATAAAAATCGGATTAAAATACTACATAAAATAATAAACATTTTTTTATTTTTAAATCTAAAATTTATGAATTCATTTACTATTATTTATTGATTTTATGATTATTTGATTGTTCCCTTTTTCTGGTTGGTCCACGTGGACCAACCAGAAACTTTCTAGTGTTGACCCCAGTCAACACCCCCTCTCTTCCTCATTTACTAATCTGTTAGAACCCATGTTTTTTTCCTAATTATTCGATGATCTCCATCTTGTTCTGTCTTAGCGTGATGCCCAATTCTTGGAGATTGATCGTTCGTAATTTCTGCGCCATTTACCAGTTGAGTTGAGGCACATGTCACTTTGGGCTGTCACAGATATTCTTTTGGATCCAGATAGTGTAGGAGACCAGAGGAGGGCAGACTTAACAGCCCTGGAGGAGCTTCGTGATACCGCCTTACCAAACAACCTACATTACAAGGAGAGAGTGAAGGAGTGGCATGATTCTCACATCAGCCACAAACATTTTGAGCATGTCCATGTCCTCACCATGTTTCTCATCTCAAATAAATCCCATATGCATTCTCCATAAATCAAACCATATATCCACCCTCGATCCACTGTGGATCGTGGAGTCGAAGCTCCATCCATCGCTGGTCATCGGAGCTACATCTTCACCTCACTCCCGACATCTTTTTGCTTACCCTTCTAGCCGAGGAGTTAGCCCTTGTGCCACAGAGTTGTTTGGGGCAGACTTTTGACTTCTAGGAGGTATCTGGAACATCACTGAAGACTTGGAGTATCTCCATGTGCTTGGACCTTGTTCGAGCATCCGAAGCCCTCCTACTGTCCTTGAAGGATCCCACTGCACGAGGAGGAGTCCCATGATTCTAAAGCACTCATTAACGCGGATTTTGAGGCTTGAACTTGGCCGAAGGAGAAGATCAAAGCTCACCGGAGCATGAGTTCAACTGTGTTCTTGGTAACCCTCCTGGTATCATCGGATAGAGATGAGCGACCCGGATCTAATCGGGGTCATTGAAGGATATTCGAAGTAGTATATGCAGCAATACGTGGCGTGATGTAGCACGTCCTGGAATGCTCGTTCCTGATCAGGGTATATTTCACTTGTGCCCTTTAATTTTTGTATATTAAGTTTTGAACTAAATATTAATTTCTGTAAGGCACTTTTACTAGGACAAATTACATGTATAGCCCTGTATAATCTTTTATTTCCATATTAGTCCCTGTCAGACACATGAATAGGCATGTGTTTTGTGTAAAATTGTAGGTGATCACTTGTGCATTTGTGATATTACATTTGAGTCCAGTCCAGCTTAGCTCACGTGTCGTCCCATGTGAGCCAGGCATTTTGCGTGGAAGCCCGCATAACTTTTTTGTAATTTGTATTTGGTATTTCAAGTTCAAAAATAAGTTGTAAACTTTTGGGTTATTTGCATTTTGCACGCTGCTCTTTATTTTAATTGCAACTATACCTTTACCATTTCAACAATTTTTGTGCTTGTTCTTTAATTTTTATAAATATCATCATGCTCCAAAAATCATAAAAAATAGGGCCAAGTGATTGTTTCCCTACACTTTCGAGCTATAAATGTAATTTCACATTTTAATATTTTCCTATTTTTTAAAAATAAAAAAGTAGATTTTGTCCTTTTTTGAATTTAAAATTCCAAAATATTATAAAATACTATTTAAATTTCTAAAAATAGTATTAGTTTATAATTGTATTTTGTGCCTCTAGACCAAAAATCCATAAAAATAGAAAAAATAAAATGATAAAAAATAAAAAACTCCAAAATCCTAAAAAAATATATAAAAATCATTAAAAATTCTAAAAATATTTCTTTATGTTCTATATTCTGATATATATTAGTATCTATAAAAATGATTTGAAGAAATTTTGACCTTTTTTGCTATTTTTAGTCCTCAAATCAATTCAACATATTTATTTAATCCCTATTTTGGTATATTTTAGACTCTAAATACCAAAAATAGCAAAAATACTCCAAAAATCACAAAAAATAAAAAAATAGATAAAGGACAAAAAACATCTTTTTATGCAATTTTTGCTTATTTTTAGATACAGTTATAAAATATATTACCCTATACTATATATATCTATATGGTTATATATATTAAACATCAAAAAAGAAAAGAAAAATATACATTAGTAATAATAATAAGTAAATAAATAACTTTTCAAAAATATATATTATTGTTTTATTTAATAAAACTTATACACCCTAGTTGATAGTATGTATACATATACATACATACATATTATTTATTTATAAGTAATATACATTGTTACCACATTTGTCTTCCTGTGTTCGACCCCTATACTACCTGTCAATGTACACTTTTTGTAGGGAATAACAAATTTTGATTCACACATTAATTCTTGATTGCTTGATCTATCTAGTGTGGGTTGATTGTTATTCAACTACCTAAGCATCTAGAGCCGTCATCACAACGACTCAGTGGTCTCGCCTTATGTGGACCACAAGACATTCCCTAGGGATTTGGTTGGTTTAACAACTATCCTTGAAGGAGTTCAAGAATTGTTCCATATGGGATAGATCTAAGTATTAAGACAAGAGAAAAATTTAAGATGATTAAATTGGATTTAATTATTCTAAATAAATTTATCATTATGTATTATCCACACACATTATTTTGGATAAGTGAAGAGAGGATTTCGAGATAGTTAAATTGGATTAAATTATCTTGGATAAGATTAATGTGGATAATGGTAACCACAATTATTACGCATAATGTGGATAGTATCCGCATTATCCTATTGAAACTTAATTGTGAATATGATGCATAATTTTAATATTAATGTTAATTGAATTCACATTATAAATTAAATGTAAATATGATTTACATTTAGTTTCGGACATATGAATATGATTCATATTTGTTAATGACCTACTTGCAATTATCACAAATTATTTGGAATTTTTCAATGATAATTGAATTTAAAAAGTAATATATAAATAACGATTTGGTCGTTGATTTTGTAACCATATTGATTATAGTATACAAATAAAATAAAAAGAGCTCCCTAGATTGGGAGGGGGTCAATGATTGCAACAACCATGGCGGACGATCCCGCCAAAATAAGAGCCTTCTACTATTACTTTTTCACTATCATTTATTTTTTGGTTAATATATTGAAAGGATTAAATGAATAATTAGATTGATAGTTGTTATCAATTTCTTTCCTAAAGGTGGTTGTAACCTCCTTTAATCATGATCATTAATTCAATAAACAAATTACAATTCTGACCATCCAAATAGATACAAAAAGAGAGGCAAAATATGCCTTCCTCGGTAAGTTATTTTCAAGGGTTCAAAACATTGGTCTCAATTATCTACACGTCCAACTCTTTCTTCTCTCCACTTGTGGCCATCCTTTGCCCTAGGGTTACCATCACCACAACAGGTTACCGCTTCAGTGGTCACCTTATAGGTGTACTGTCGAATCGATTCGATCGATCGCATGTGGAGGTTCTTCTTCTTTTTACCTCATGTGATTGAAGAAGAAATATTATTTTGTACAACAAAATTAGGAGCTATACGATTTAGATCATCTCGTGGGATTGCGAGAAGCACACAAGTCATCTCCGCAGACGCCAACTGATTTTTCCATCGATTCCGACTTAAGACATGAGGTCTCTTTGCTTAGAGACTTGTAGATCATGATTACACATTAGAGGTAAGTTCTATACTCATTTAATAATGATGGAACAAGTTGTGAATGCAACCCAACCCATGTGTATCCATCGATTTTTTTAATTTCACTGCTATTGCGACTTGTATAACAAGTCTATTTTTGATCGGATATGATTTGATCTTCACACTTGTTAATATATGAGGCCTATACGCATCCCTTCAAGTGGTATCGGAGCTAGATTAGAGGGATTGGATATGATCCAAACCCTAGGACGATATGGTTTTGAATATCACGATGTAGGGGAACTTATTTTCAGGTTTGTGCTTTCCTAGTTGATTTTGCAAAAAAAAATTATGCTGATGAAACTAGCCCCTATTATGAACGTATTTTGCGACTAAATCATGTTTATAATGTAAGGTCGGACTGATAGTTGGTTATGATCAGGTAAAGATTCAGATACGAAAACTTCTCGTAGTGTATTGTTTTTTTGCATGATTTTTGTAACTAATAAGTATGAATTTTAGTTATTGTTTCATGTCATGAAACATATTGAAAAAATTAAATAAATATCATAAATCAAATTAGCAAACCACACAAATTTAATTTGCACAATTCTGAGTTTGATAGCCAAAGATATTGGATATCTAATCAGTTAGGATCAGAAGATGATGAGAACATCTTGTTGACATGCTTATTTGTGTTTATCATTCAAAATAAATCATAAAAATATGTGATATTCTCTGATTAAAAGTTGAATTAAGTATTTAAAGAAATGTTTGAATTGCCAGCATCTTATTTGAGTGACAATTTCATAATAGGTCTGAATTTGAACTGCAATTGTTGTAAAGATGAAAAAAAAATAATTGCTTGATATATTAGAAATATGCGGAAATTAAAAATGATTTTAATATCATTTTTTGTGGTAGATTATTATATGATATAATGCACGGTCGAAAGATCGATAAATTCAAGTATAAACACATCCAATTGTGTTGCTCTAAATTAGAACGAAGATGGTGTCTAGACCAAGTAAGGCTGACTAAGTTCCTTAATTAGCACCATCAAATACAAGAAAATGCTCCCTCTAAGCACAAACTGTGTGTATGGTCGAATCTGTTTCGAGGAAGTAAACAATGAAAAAGTCAAGGCATACTCTAACAACTAAAATTGGAATAAGGCGAAATTGTGAGTGCACATACTACATAATAAAATATAACAAGAAAGAATTATTTGTTGGTTGCATTGAATTAATAGTAATTTAATATGATTAAGTTAATGTGATCTAGTTACTCACAATCTAATGAAGGAAGGTTGGATTTCTCTTAGAATGATTGATCATTAGAATACGATTCGAAATGATCAATCAACAATTTGAACGGAATATATTGGATTATATGATGGCATCCATGATATCCTGTCAAGGCAGAGGGTATTGTCTCCATGGATTGTACTGCGGAGACACCAATGCAAATCCATAGCTCCAATGTACCAGCGCATGTGGATCAATCTCTCTACTTCTTGAAAGAGACATATTGTATGCGTAGTGACCTCAATGTTGTAGCCTATATAATTGAGGCAGTATTGGATTGTGTATAGCAATTCCTATTCTTATTATCAATTGGCTCAATCAACAACATTGTCTATACTCCTTAAGGGTAGGGATGCAAATATACAGATCTAGATACATATATAGGTATTATTGTATCCTTATCTATTTGAATATGAATATAGATGTGGATACAGATATTGATGGATATTAAAACTATCTTACCATATCCTTAAAAATGGATACATATGTAAAACAGATACATATGTAAAACGGATACTGGTCGCATACAAGTAATGTTGGAAATACTATATAGAATTGACAATACTACAACAAGATGATATATTGGAATTATCACCATATTCGACTATCTATAACCCTTAGAGAAGGACTCTGGTAGTACACTGACATATCCTACATCTACAATTCATCATTGAAACCTACTTACTTGTTGGACAATGAGAAAGTTGGATAGCTATATATTAGTATTCTACTAACACCTGCAAAAGGTTGCACATGTTTAGAAGATTGATAAACTTGATCTAAAGTTTGATAGTCATCGGATAGGTATACTAACACATTTCAGTGAAAGAGCTCTTTGTCTTAGAGATTGTGTCTTCATGACCTAGATGTTAGAAAGGATTCACCGTTCATGCCTAAACTTCTTAGAGATAGACATATATTTTGAGATAGACCCATCATGAAGAGTTGTGATGGATATTTTTCAGAAGATAATCCAATGTCTAGAGGACTCTACAAAATTAAAATATTAATGGATGGTTCATTGACATTTTATTACTGTAAATTAAATCTTTATGTATTAAATAGAGAATTAAGTTCATTTGATGATGATCTGTCATTAAGACTTGGACATGTGTCTATCGATAAAATCAATAGGCCAATAAGGGTGGACCTTTGGATTGTTTAAAAGTTGAGAACTTACCTGCTTGTGAATATTTTATTCAAAATGGAATTTACCTCAGATGTAGAGGTATTCCGGACCTCATATATATTGATGTATGTGGATCATCTATACCATACCATAGTAAACATTAATGATATATTATATCAATTGATGATCATTTGCGGTATGGGTGTTCTTCCTTACATATTTGAAATCTTTGAATTCTTTAAAGATTTCACAATTTTGGTTGAGAACCAAAGTTGGAAGGAAGACATACAATTCAATCTAACCAAGGTAGTCATTATCTATCAGATGAATTCAAGGAATACCTTATATAGAAAGGAATATTTTTCTTGTCTCACTCCTCCATGAACATCTTAGATAGTAGACTTGAAAGGAGATACAAGTGGACCATGTTTGACATGGTTAGATTGATGATGATTCATAAGTTAATTAACCCTTAGTTTTGGAGATATGCAGCAGAGACTGTCACAACATATATCCTAAAATAGATTCCATGCAAGATATGCTATAATCTCGCACCATAGAGTGCTCCTTAATTGGGTATGTAAATTAATATATTGGATACCTACTTTTTGACCATGATATTTTTAAAGTTTTTATATCTAATGATATGATTTAGAGGATGACTTCCTTAAGAGTCAAGATAAAAATGAAGTAAAGGATCATAGAATAGAATTCACCGGGGATAACGAGGTTCCTAATCAAAAATTGAAAAGATAACAGAATAAATGTCCATGCATTTTTAAAATATTTAGAGGGTAGTTAGACCATCTACAAGGTATAAATTCCATGTGTAAGAAGAGTTTGACAATGATCTGAATTCATACAATGAATCCTCTAAGGGTCATAACATGAAGAGATGGATGTTAGTAATAAAGTCTAAAGTAGAGTCCATGTACGAAGTTTATGTATGGACCCTCGAGGATCCATCAAAAGGTATCAAACCATTAAGTGTAAATGGATCTTTAAGAGAAAGAATGAAGATGATGGGAAGGTAGAGACATTGAAAGCATGGATTGTATCCTAGGGTTACACATGGATAGAAGACATAGTTTACAATAAGACTTGTTATCTCATGACTGTGTGTATGCCCATCAAGACATTGCTAACTATAGCTACACAACTTGACTATGACATTTAGAAGATGGAAGTCAAGATTGCATAATATTCATATGGAGTAGTATGTGGTTTCATAGTTGAGGAAGGCAAAGCGTGCAAGGTAAATAACTCTATATATGGACTAAAACGATCTTCTTGTACTTTAAGCATCGGATTTGATGAAGTTATAAAGGTTATGATTCCAGACAGAATCTCGATGAATCATGTAAAGCTTAGTAGGAGTGTCATTGCGTTCATAAGGCCAAATGTAGATGATATCCTAATCATTTGGAATGATATAAGGATGATGATAAGTGTTTTATAATTTGGACATCACATACCTTTGAGATAGAGATCTCAAGAATGCCCCTTAGATCTTAGTTCTGAATTTGTTCAGAAGAAAAGAAAAGAGGACATTGTGACCATCACATCTAGGGTACACCTTGGATAGATCCCATAACGTAAATTTGAAGGAAGACATCCCTCTCTTAAGATATGGTGATGACCTATCTAAAGGGATAGTAACTCAAAGTGTTGAGGATGTGGATGCTATTGCTGCATGCACTTGTGCATCAACTATAGAAAACCTAGTGTATGCCATGATATTGACAAAAGACAGATGTTTGCCATCTAGTAGGAGCGGTAAATTGTTACCAGTCCTATTATGGGGATAAAATACTTGATTGTAGCAATAGAAATATCTTCAAGGACTTAAGACTTCAGAGATGGTGATCTCCAAGTCTTTTTAAACCTTAAAAAGACTTAAAATTGTGTCGTAGTCAAAGGAGATAGAGATCTCCATACATAAAGGTATTCTGATAAGGATAATACAAACTCCTTATTGGTTATGATATTTGTTAAGATGTGGTGCCAAATGCTAAAATTAACACGATGCATGGCACTGTGATTTCTTTAACACGATTGAGTGTTGGTTGCATAATATGCAACCCTCATATTGGATATGAGCATTATTAGCATGGGATATGGAAGTCTGTAAAAAGACTTGGCATAGTATCTCGAGATAGTGTGACTAATCGGCTAACTCAGCTATATATCTACAAGTATTACGATTAGTGCAAAAGTGTGGGTTTAAAGATTGGCCCTTTAATAGCTCTTTGGGCTAGAGGGAGATCGTTGGACATGAATGCCCATGCATGATGAGCCATTATGAAATAAAAGTTATTGTAAATTGCTCCTTGATCTTAAATGAAGAGTATAGTTTGCATAATAGGTACCTTTATGTAATTATAGTTATGTACCATGACCATTTTGATATCAAATTATAATTATCTAAATGTTAGATCATAGAGACTAGTGTATAGTTGAATATCTAAAGGGTTAGATTGATGACTCAACCACACCGCCAAATGACTATCAAGAAAGGATCTCCAACATGAGAAGGAGATGGTAATCCGTACTCCAAAGGCTGACATCTGACCAACCTCTTGATGTAGCTCCTCTACATAGGAATAGAGACTCGAAGGTGTTGGATGAATTAGCTCAAAGAGTTGACTTAACGTGGATCGAGATAACCAAAACCTATATCGTATTTTATTACTATACATGCACACATCCTCTGACTGGATACATGTATTACTATATATCTAAGTTTGTACATTTAACTGACCATTAGGTTTATGACATGATCGAGGTCTATACATCTGCATGTTGATGTGCATATTAGGGCATATGAGTAATACTATCTCCCAAAGGGTTCATACACGTTCACTACTGAACTGGAAGAAATGAGCTCACTCATGAGATATTGGAATAAATCAAATTCCAGCGTTGGTTCTCTTATTTTGGAAGTAGGACATGTTTGAAGGTATGATATCCGCTTTTGGAAAGCATATGATCTATGCTAACCCACAATGATCGAGTGAGAAACGTACTGATAAATCCACAAAGGAGACAACCCAAAATGAGATACGAACTTCATGGTTTAATCATAGTCTTCCAATATGTAGGATGTACGGGTAGTGGGATTACTCAAGAGTGACGTTATCTTAATCGATTGTATACCATAATTCTTCCAATCCAAGGGAGTGATGAAACATGTTTGGATTTAGTTCCTCTACTCAGTAGACTAGTTATCCAATCTTAGTCAAAATAATGGATATTGATTTGAAGAAGATTCAAACACAATGACAAGATTGGGTACATTATCTGACATGATCAGACTACTTTGAGAGGTCCTCTAGATATGGATATGAGATTGGATCTCATTATCAAAGTCATTATACATGGCATACACCGTTTCCATGTCCTTATCTCCTAGTATTCTTGGAGAAGGCACACTATCATTGAAAGAGTTTTAGGATTGTTTCATCTGAGATGGATCTGAATATTAAGAAAAACAAGTATTTAAGGTGATTAAATTGGATTTAGTTATCCTAGATAATGTTATCCACAGAATAATGTGGATAAGATTCATAATATTTTTGGATATGTAGAGAGAGGATTCTAAGATAATTAAATGTATTTAATTATACTAGATAAGATTAAGTGAATAATGCTATCCACAATAATCATGGGTAGTGTGGATAAGATCCACATTATCTTGTTGAGACTTAATTGTGAATATGATTCACAATTTAATATTAATGTTAATTGAATTCACATTATACAATAAATATAAATATGAATTACATTTAATTTTGGGCATATGAATATGATTCATATTTGTCAATATCCTACTTGCAATTATCACAAATAATTTAGAATTACTTCATGATAATTGAATTTTAAAAATAAACAAATAAGGATATGATTGTTTATATCACAACCATATTACTTATAACAGTAAAAAGAAAATAAAAAGGGGCACCCGATAATTTCAGGGAGGAGGCATGGTTGCAGCAACCATAGTGGACATCTCCACCAGAGTAGGAGTCCTTTATTAATTTTTATTTGTTGATTAATTTGTTGACATGATTAAATGGATAAGTAGGTTGATAAATGTTGCCAATTTTTATTTAGGATTTTTATCAGTCGTGCCCCTCTAAGATGTTGCAATTTTAGTTATGCCCCTCCCTGTTTTGGAATATCAATTGTGCCTCCCACTTCTTGTCATTCTATCACTTGTGCCCCTCGTGTTAGTTGCCATCCATGTCCAATGCAAACGGACGTTATCTTTTGGGACACAACATGAATTAAATAAAAATAAAAGGTAAAAAATGTCTTTTTCTCATCGTCTTCTTCCCCCGTCCCCTGCTGTCCCTGCTCTCCCCATGCCCCGGCCTCCTCCCCTCCCCACTGCCCCGAGCTCCCCCACCCCCCACCCCCTGCTGCCCCATGCCAACCTCCAGGTCCTCCCTCAGCCTCGACCTCCCCCCGCCACCTGCCCTGAGCTCCCCATTTACTGCTCGTGCCTCCCCCTGCCCCCGCCTCCTCCCCCGCCCATGCTCTGAGCTCCCCCCTTGTCGCTCCCCTGCATCCCTTGCCCATGCCCTGAGCTCCTCCCTGTCGCCCCCTACCTCCCCAGCCTCCACCCTCTGCTGTGAGCTCCTCCCCTTGCCCCATGCCGCCCTAGAACCTTCCACTTCCCTCATGCCCCCTGCCTCCAAGTACTCCCTCTACCCCGGGCTCCTCCCCTCTCCCCATTGCCTCCCCCGACCCCCGTGCCTCCCCTACCACTGTCTCCTCCCCCCGTCGCAAGGCTCTGCCCCGAGCTTCACCCCCACCTCATACCCCGAGCCCGCTCACCCTCCCAGAGCTCTTCCCCCACGCCTTGTCATCGACATGCTGGTGTTGATGGTGAACGGTTAAAGAGAAAGAGATGGAGGAGCAAGAGGTAGGAGGAGGAAGGACTAGACGGTGAGGAGGGAGATGGGGGATTTTTTTTCCGAATTTGTCACTCTTAACTACATGATGGTTTCGTTAAACCATGGTTAAGTTTAACTTATTGACGATCAAAGTAACATAGGGGCACAAGTGATAGAACGACAAGAAGTCAGGAGCACAACTGATGTTCTTAAAAAGGGAAGGGCATAACTGAAATTGCAATATCTCGGAGGGGCATAACTGATAAAAACCCTTTTATTTAATTGTGGTTATAGTCTCCTTTAATCATAACCATTAGCTCAACAAACATGATTATAATTCTAACCATCCAAATAGATATAAAAGGAGAGGCATAGCCTGGCTTCCTTAATAAGTTGTTTTAAAGAGTTGAAAACATTAATCATTCTCAACACATATACCTTTCTCTCTTCTCTCCCATGTAGTCGTCCCATGACCCATGGTTGCTACAACTACGACATACCGTCGCTTCAGTGGTTGCCTCACCATTGTATTGTCAGGTCGATTCGATCGGTCTCACGTGGAGGGTCTTCTTCTTTGAAGCCTAGTGTGATTGAAGAATAAATAAGATTTCATGTGATGAAATCAAGAGTTTTACAGTTCAGATCATCCTCGCACTTGAAAATGTTGTCTCCATCTGGTCGAACTTGAGACAAGAGATCTCTTCGCTTAGAGACTTGTTGATCAAGATCACACTTCAGAGGTATGTTTAAAACTCATGTGATCATGATAAAACAGATTGGGAATGGTTTTCAATCCTTGTGATTCCGTCGAATTTTTTTAAAATTTTGATGCTATTGTGACTTGTATGACTAGTTTGTTTTTGATCGGATATGATCTGATCTTCACACTTCTATGATGTGTGAGTCTTATACGCCTCCCTTTAAGTGTTATAAGAGTCAGGTTAGATGTATTAGATATGATCCAAACCCTATGAAAATAAGGTTTTGAATATTGTATTGTGTGGGAACTTATTTTTCCACTTTTATGTGATTTCGAATTGATTTTGCAAATTTTTATGTTATTGCAAGAAGTCGATGTTATGAACATATTTTGGGACTTAAAATCATGTTTATAATGTCTAAATGTGACCCCAAAGGTCAGGTAATAGTTGTCTTAGAGAAGGACTTAGGTGGTACATCGACCCAGGCAATATTTGTCTTAGAGAAGGACTTAGGCAGTACATCGACATATCTTACACCTATAATTCATCATTGGAATTGACTTACTAGTTTGACACGGATAAAGTTAGATAGTTGTATCTGGTTCTTCCACTAATACATGCAATCAGTTGCATATGTTTAGAAGATTGTTAAACTTATCTAAAGGTTGATAGTCATCCACATGGAATTTGATGCAAATGTTGCAATAATCGTTGTTGGATAGATAAACTATCACATTCCAGTGGGAGATCCCTTAGTATTAGATAATGTCTCTATGGCCTAAATATCAGAAAGGATTCATTGTAAATTTCTAAACTTGTTAGAGATAGACATGCATTCTGAGATGGACCTATCATAAAGAGTTGTGATGGATATATTTCAGACGATAATCTAACATCGAGAGGACAGTGAAATTGCAATATTAATGAATGGTTCATTGACATTTCTAATACTAGAAATCAAACCTTTAAGGGATCAAATAGAGGATGAAGATCATTTGATTGTCTAAAAGTTCAAAACATACCTACTTGCGAATAATGTATTCAAAGTGGAATGTTCAGGGTGCCCTTCACCGGAAATGGTGTAAGAGGTAGAGGTATTCTGGACCTCATATATATTGATGTATGTGGACCATCCATACCATAGTAAACATGAATGATAGATGATATACATTGATGATCACTTTGGTATGGTCTTTCTTCCTTATAGGTTACAAACATTTGAAATGTTCAAAGATTTTACAATTTTAGTTGAGAACCAAAGTTGAAAGGAAGATAGGTCGAATTCGATCTAACCAAGGTAATATCTATTAGAAGAATTCAAGGAATACCTTGTAGTGAAAGGAATATTTTTCCTGACTCACTCTACTAGGAACATCTCAGCTTAGTAGAGTTATAATGAGATACAATTGGATCATGTTTGGCATGGTTAGATCAATGATAATTCATAGCACTATTACCTCTTAGTTTTTGAGGATATGCAATTTAGTAACATATATCCTAAACTAGATTCCATGCAAAATATTTTAGAAACTCGCATTAGAGAGTGCTACTTTGTTACGTACGTAAAGGATGGTATTGGATATCTACTCTATAACTGTGAGATTCTTAACGTCTTCATCTTTAAGGATATGATTTTTAGAGGATGACTTCCTTAAGACTCGCGATAAGAATGAAGTAAATGAACTCATTCAATAAAATCTATATCGGATAGCGATGTTCCTAAATCAGAAGCTAAGAAGATAATTGAAGATGAAATGCTCGTACCTCTTCGAAAGATTTTGAGGGTGACTAGACCACCTAGAAAGTATAAATTCCATATGTCAGAAGAGTCTGAAAATGATTCATCTTCATATGATGAAGCATCTATGGATCATAACTTTGAGAGACAAACATTAGCAATAAAGTCTAAAGTAGAATCCATGCACAAAGTCTGTTTATGGACCCTCGAGGATCCTCGAAAAGGGGTCAAATCATTGGGAGTAGATGGATCTTTAAGAGAGAGAAGCTGATGGGACGATAAACACCTTCAAAGCATGACTCGTGGCTAGGGTTACACACAGATAGAAGACATTGTTTACGATAGACTTGCTATCCCATGACTGTGCTTATGCCCGTCAGGATATTGTTACCTATAACTGCACAACTTGTCTATGTCATTTTAAAAAATGAGTGGGCGATATTGAGGCATTATTTCTCTTATTTTTTACATTATTTTAGTTGCCAGTATTTGTTAGATTTTATTGATTCCATAATTCAAGCGAGTTGATGTTAAACACTTGACATTAATATTTACTAGTTTGTTAACAAAAATACCATTGTAAACTTGTAAAATTTTTAATTATTAATTATATATATATATCCATAAACGTATCGACTAAAATGCCCCTACAAAATTTTCACTTCTTAAAAGTGCACTTTCATTAGTTTGTTGTTAAAAAAATACATCAAATCTATCATTTCCAAAAATGGGTTATTTATATCGTAATCTTTTGTAATGATCTTATCTTTGAGATGCCAACTTATCATGCAACCCACCTTCCACGATATTCTTCTCTGCTATCCATCACCACAATTACCTCTTTAATGCCAACTTATCGTAGCTCTCTACCATAATAGTAAACGAGCCCATTTAATGTCGTCCTTTCTTCAATAATAAGTTCATGACAATGGCAGAAAAGCTATGATCGACAAGGGATAGATTAGCCTTTGACAAGTTTGGACAAGAGCGGTAGAGTGGAAAAGAGCAAATGCAAGAGAGAAGATGATTGAAAATCTAGTATGACTACCACAACATATTGCTTTATATTTATAAAAGAGGTTAATGGGGCTGCCTCTTTGGAACGGTTATAGAAATCTATATTGGACGATTTAAGTAACAAGATATATTTTATAAAACGAAGGTTTTTGTATGTATTTTTTGTTAACACAATTTATAGGGTACTTATGTAGAATCATAACTTCGCATGGATATTCTATTTACAAGCAGAAACTTCTAAGATAATTAACTGACACGATTATATGATTAAATTATCACAATAAAATGTCTCTTCAATGACATATATTTTGAATTTCTTTGATATATCATTTGTTAGTAAATATAAATCAATGAATAGTGTTTATTGTGGAATCGCATTTCTATAAAAATTCACAATGAATAACATATATGTTGCTATATTGTTGGTGATAGTTCATATAGCAATTCTTATATATTACCTTCACTATTAAATTTATATAATTGTTGCTAAAAGTAACGAGTAATGCAATTTTGGTGACTAAAATGACATTTTGGTAGCTATATGAACCATCACTAGCAATACATCAACGAGTATGTCATTCATCATAATTTGATTTCATAATTTAAAAACATTGATATATCATTCTTTGCAAATTCTGTTCAAAATGTGAATTCACAACATATAGTATTCATTATTTTTTATGGAAAAGAGGGTGAGCTCCTGAGATGGGAGTCACTGCGAGGACATTATACTAAATCAGAGAAGGAGAATAGAAGAATACATTGCTTGAACTCCCAAAAGCTCGTTAGAAACCTACAATGAGACAACCATTTTTTAATAAAATATCTGATTTTTAAAATGATGTCATTTCTTGCTAACCAGATTGCCCAGAACGCTGCAAAAGGCTTAGCGATGTCATCCAAGGAGTTGTTTCCTACCTTCCTCACCGATTCCCAGAATACTACCGAGCCATTTTTCTTCACCTATGGAATCGCTAGTTCCCCCCAAACCTGTGTTGAAGCCACGCACATGAAGAAGAGATGTTCTTAATTCCTGTATGCTCCCCACATTTTTCACATGTTAATTCCTACAGCCCAAAGATCCTTGATCTTCTCTCTTTGTCATAGATTCTTTCTCTCTGCGGGCACTACAGGAAGACCTTTATCCTAGTTGGAATCTTGCCGTCTCAAATAATCTTTACATCCTAGCAGAGTTCCTGATCTTGACCCTCCGAACCATTTCTGAATTCTCTGTACAGCTTTCTGACTGATAATTTTGTGCCCATCCATTCATAATGATCTCTATTCACGGTGAACACACCCAGTATCGGAATCTCCGACTGTAGGGTACCAAGCTCCTCTCTCCTTCTAATAGAGAGGACAGTAACAAACTCTGATATCTAAGCCCCAGATTGAGCCACAAACTCCAAGTTAATATTTTTATCTGCCACCAATGCACAGAGTCTCAGAAATCTTATCTCTAGAGTACCATCCCCCGTCCAGTTATCTCTCCAGAATCTAAAGTTCTTCCAATCTCCCACCTCAGGCCTCAGCTTGGGAGCCAGTAGCGACAGGACCACATACACCCCTACCATAAAGGTGACTCAAACCGAACTGCCCCAGCCACCATGTCCCCTTTCACACCATAAATCTCCCGCAACAATTTAGTGGCCAAGTCGTCAGACGGACCCCATATTTGTAGCACCCACATAGCCAACAAAGCCCTATTCATGCTTACCACGTCCCAAACCCCTAATTATCCCTGATCTCGAGCTCTTGTGCCTCCCCCTAGCTAACCAAATGCAGACCCGATTGTGTTTCTTCCCATCTAACCAAAAGAATATTCTCATCAACTTCTCAATTTTCTTTCTAGCCCCAACTGGCATCGGTCTCGTGGAGAATAAGAAAATGGGTATTGATGACAGCACATGTTTCAACAACACCAGTTTCCCATCTTTTGATAAGGTATTCGCTTTCCACCCAGCCAGCCTAATTTCCATGTTCTGAACAATCACATCCCAATGTGATATTTTTGTTCTGCCAACCACCAGTGGAAGGACAAGATAGGTGATCAGTAAATCTCCCAATGGCCAGCCCAGCAGCTCTGCTACATTGTCTCGTTCATCCTCCTAAAGCCCAAAAGTGATAACTACCAATTTCTGCATATTTATCTCCAATCCAGAGAGGCCACTAAAAATGCTAAAAATCTGCACCACTCTGCTGCTCATCTCATCCGTTCCGCCAAGAAACAAAACCGTGCCATCAACATATTGTAACAGCGGCATCGAGATGCCTCCAAGCCTAAAGCCTTTACACCATCCTCCCTCAATATCTTGTCTGAAAAGAACCGCCAAAGCATATGCTACCGGAATGAACAATAATGGAGCCAAGGGACACCCCTATCACACCCCCTACTGTGGTTAAAAGTATCCCCCTTCAGGCTTGTTGTTCACCGAGATAGAAAAGGATGACGTAGTGATGCATCTCTTCATCCATTCTATCCAACACTCTGGGAACCCTCTCCTTCTCAAGGACAGTCACAAGAACTTCCAGTCCATGCAATCGTATGCTTTGGTGAAGTCAATCTTCCACATCACTCCCTTTGTGTTTCTACGCTGCCATTCCAAGCAAATCTCTGAAGCCATGACCAAACCATCGGCCATTTGACAACCCGATATAAAAACGGATTGCCCCTGAAGAATGATGGAGTCCATGACTCCTCTGAGCCTATTCGCCAGAACCTCAGCAACAATGAGATAGATTCCGTGAGATAGTGCGATCGGTCTGCCATCCTCCACTCTCATTGATACATCCTTCTTAGGTAGAAGGAATAACAATGCCCTGTTAACCTTCTCCAAGCCCTTGTTGCCTTCCCTGAATTCCTCTATCATCTCTAGGATGTCCCTCTTCAGCAAATCCCAAACTCTCTATAGAAGAAGACCAAAAAGCCATCCGAACCCGACACCCCGTCCGCATTCAGCCCCCAAATATCCCTCTTCACCTCCTCATTCATGAACGCTGCCACTAGTCCCTCAGACTACTTTAATGTCAAAGACTTGATCCCCCCTCCCCAGCCAGCCCCACCCACCCCTTTTCCTCCTCCACGATGCTTCCACAAAATGCACTCTCAGTGCACTGCCAATATGTGCCAACCCTGAGATCCTCAGCCCCCTACCTCAAGCTCGTGAATGTGATTCGTCCTTTTTCGGCCAGACACCATGTTGTGAAAGAATCTAGTGTTGGTGTCCCCTTCTTTCGACCACTTCTACTTGGACTTTTGTCTCCACTCCATCTCCTCCTTACGATCCTTCAACAACAACTCCTCTAATAACCTGGATCTCTCACCTGCTTGATCCTGGTCTAAACTTCTCAAGTCATCTAGACCATCCAAGCGGACCATCTCCTCATGTGCTTTGACTCTCTTCTCCCTTCTTTTCATTCTCACCTCTTTGCTATAACCATGTAGGTAGGACTTGAGCAGCGCCAGCTTGGTAGCCAGGCGACCAACCGCCGAACTTTTCAGCCGCCATTCCCGCTAGAGATCTGCTGCCAACTACTTAAAACCAACCTCCAGCAACCACGATTGTTCGAAACAAAAAACAAAACTGCTTCTCCTCTCCTTCCCAGAAGACCATAAGATGGGCATATTGTCAGAATGTGCCCGAGGAAGCGCCCAAGCTCGTGACAGTGGAAAGCTTTCCATCCCCTCAATTGAAAAAAGAAATCTGTCCAATCTCGACCCCGATCATGCGTTTCTCCAAGTATACGCACAACCAGCCGCATCCACAATTGTAATGCCCAATGAGTGCACCATCTCCACGGAGTCACCGAAACTGGCATCTCGCTCCTACCCCTCTGTAAGTGATCATCTGGCAGCAAAGTAATATTGAGGTCCCCCCCATGATCCAGGCCCCATCAGATTGGACCACTTTCGTTTGCAACAGGTCATCCGCTAACGACTCCCTCCCTGATCTAGTCGGCCCATAGACACTTATCATTGTAAGAAAGAGCCCGTCCACATGATGCTTGAGCTGAACTGAGAGTGAGTAGGTTGACCTCTATTCTTCCATCAACTCAAAATCTTCCTTCTTCCAACATGTAATCAGTCCGCTCTCCGCTCCCTGGGACATTAGCTTCGCGATGGAAAAACACCACCCAACACTCAAATCCCGTCCAAACTCTTCCAGACTCCTTGACTACGGACATAAATGGATGCGGTAATATTTGTTCGTATTTGTATTCATTTTTAAGAGGATATGGTTCTTGTTTTTTTTTAAAACAGGTGAATACGAATATGAATATTCTAAAAGATTTTTTATGGATACAAATACGAATCTCGAGTTAACAGGTGCGAATATGAAGACGAATATGAAAAAACAGACGAATACGAATACAAATATTCATATTATATTTTTAATATTTAAAATAAAATTAAGGTTATAATCTCCCTCAGTCGATGCCCTTTCTTCCTACGCCAAGCCACCACCCCCACCTCCCCTTGCTAACCTCTGCCTCCCTCGCACCCTCCGTCACCCCCGCCACCTTCTCCTCCCCCATGATGCCTCGCCTCCCCCTCCACCCCCTTCGCCCTCCACCGCCCCTGCCTCCCCCATGCTGCCCTGCCTCCCCCTCCAACCCATGTGCCCTCCGCCACCCCCATGCCACACCGCCTCTCCCTTCACCTCACCTTGCGCCCTCCCCCTATGCCCTGCACATCCCCTTGCCTCCAAGCCTCCCCCTACGCCCTTCGTTGCCCCTGCCTCCCCCGCCACCCTTGCCTCCCCCATGCCGCCTCACCTTCCCTCTCCACCCCGCCTCCCCCTCCGCCCCATGCACCCTCTTCTTGTGCCCTGCCTCTCCCCCTGACTCTTCGCCTTCCCCTGTCGACCTCTGCCTTCCCCTGAGCCCTCCGCATCCCACTTACCTTCGCCTCCCCCTACCCAACCTTCCTCCGTCACCACACAATCCAACCTCCATTTGCCTCGCCCAACCTCCGCCCCCGCCTCCCTCACTATCCCCACCCAACCTCCCTTTGATGATGCTCAATCTCCTTGTTGACATTCTCAAGAATATTGCTTAGGATGTCCATCATTCATCAAGGTTATTTTTCTCTACGGTCGTCGTCTCCATTCTAAATTCTATGTGGAGTTTTCTTCTAATTGGCGCATCTTAAATTATACGTTGTAGCCAACCTCGCTCCACAACAATGACAACCTCCCTCCACCGCAACCTCCTTCTCAGTTGAAGCTACAGGCGATCTGGTATAACATCTTAAATTCATAATCTTATATTGTTAATTCCAAGATAAAATCTAATTTTTTGTAAAAAAAAATAGAATGTGGAATTTATTTTTGCAAATGGAGTGTTATTTTTAGAAATGTCAACGTATTGGATTTTTTTCAAAATTAATTGCAATATTCATTTGAATATTCTTATTCATTTGTAGAAGATTCCTATTCGTATTCCCGCTTAGTCTTCCCTTGGGCCTTAAGGAGCACGCCCGTGTTACAATAAACTGCCTCTCTGCTTTCCAAAGTGGGAAACGTAACAGCCTCCAGCGATATGCGCCTCCATATCCCTAATGTTTGCATGATGACCCTTTAATTCCGTGCTAGTGTTTTCCAGGCGTTCAATTTCCCCCAGCCCTTCGCCTTCTAGCCTTGCCGCCGGCAGCACCGTCGTGCTTTCTTTGACTGCCTCCGACCACGTCTTGCGGTGGACAGTAAACGGGCTCTCCGTCTCACCGGAGACGCAACCATGACCCACAGATGCCAGTTCAATCTCCAGGTTCCTGCCATGAATGAGCACTTTCTTCCAACCCAACTTCAGAGGATTCGACAGGTATCCCGTGCACTCGTACCATGTTTAGGAGGCGAGAGTTGATTCGACCGTCAAAACTGTCTGGATGCCTCCATCAAAGGAGAGATTTCCGATCATTGCTAAGCTGTAGTAGCGCCCTTGCCTCGTTGGCCGTCAAGCCCCGTGCCATCACCCGCCACAGGCTCAGCAGAGCCACGTCCCTGCCGAACCTCCTGCCTGTAGCCGCTCCCACATCCGAGGTTCCACGAAACAAAGCTTGCGAACCTCCGCCTTAGCCCATTAGGATCTCTCCTTCTCGTGTCGCACCAGTCGCACGAACTTTAACCACACTGGCCCTCCGAGGGCAGACCCTCGCCCAGTGTGCATAGATCTGGCACCGGAAGCAACGCACCGGTTCTCGACACTTGCTCGCCCAGTGCTGAAGTGAACCGCAACGGAAGCATCCACGACCAAAAGGATTTTCTCATCGGCCGTGGCTTGGAGCTGAAGGCCGGGATGCGTCCCTCTCCCCTGTAGGCCCATGCTCACTGAATATCTATCCCTGCGTCGCCTCGAATGGACATGAACCCACGGTGCTTCGTCGCCTTCGCCACCTTTGGACTCCTTCTCGTCCCTCTCCCCCCTAACGCATATTTGAATCAATGTTTTAGAATGCTTATCTTGGGGATGCAACTGAAGTCATATAGTATTCATTATTATAGTCGTGGATTCAAAAATATGTTACCATAGTGAATTTTTTATTGTAAATCGTAATTACAATATATAAATACTTTGGAATATGATTTATATTCGAACATCACATAAACATGTGATGTTATTTGCAAATTCCGTTCAAAATGTGAATTCACAACATAGTATTCATTGTTATATATTTAACAACAAGCGATATAGTTGTGAATTCAAAATATGTTACTATAGACAATTTTTTCTTATTGTAAATCGTAATTATAATGTTTAAATAACTTTATATAAACAACTCATTTATAAGATTATATGATAAAATTTAAAATATAATGAGAAATTTCACTGTATAATCCTTTGAGTTGTAGGGATGCAAATATATATATATATATAGAGAGAGAGAGGGGGGGGGGGGCTTATCCAGAGAGTTCTGTGCCCATTTGGGTTGTGGTGAGCACCAAACGTGGGCTCGCCACGTGTATGTGTTGGTTCTATTTGGAAGGAGACGGTTTTGGCAATAACAATGTGCATGCATTATTAACATAATAACAATTCGAATTAAATCATTTCCTTAAAAATATGTGGTCAGTTTTAGTAAGATAAAAAATACACATTTAAACTATTGCCAGCATATAGTTTATTTAAGGAATGATCATTCCACGTATGGATTAGAAAAGATAAATTACTGATTATAATTATTGGCGACGTCAATTACTAATGTCCATACACTAATTACCGATTACAAATATGCATATTGTTGAACGCATTATGATTGTTATTGAATTTATAGTTATTTTACATCTGTAATATTACATTGTATAGAGATCAGTAATTCATTCATGTTACTCAAGTAATACATATTCAATTCTCAAGTAACTATTGTTGTGAGATCAGTAATTAAGTGTGTGAATTACTAATGTCCATACAATAAGTACTGATTACAAATATCCATTAGACTGAAGTTATTTTGATTGTTATTAATATCAAGTGTTACTGAAAGTCACACATAAATTACTTAATTATAGTTATATGGTGAACATCCAAATTTCAGCTGTCTTCTAGTTCATTTAGATGATGTTGTTTTGCTCTCTCTCCTCAGCATAACAGGAGCTTCTTCAAGACACCAAATTATTGCATTGTTCTGCAAGAAACAATAAGTTAATTTATATCCGTGAATAGTAAGAATTGTATAAAGAAAAGTAACTCAGCAATATAATCGCTTCAGTAAGAATCATTCAATGACAAGTAACTTGTAATGAATGGTTAGTAATGTTTGTTATATGACAAGTAACTTGTAATGAATTGTTAGTAACTCAGCAATATACTCGCTTCAGTAAGAATCATTCAATGACAAGTAACTTGTAATGAATTGTTAGTAATGTTTGTTATATGACAAGTAACTTGTAATGAATTGTTAGTAACTCAGCAATATACTCGCTTCAGTAAGAATCATTCAATGACAAGTAACTTGTAATGAATTGTTAGTAACGTTTGTTATATGACAAGTAACAATTGTGTTAGCATTAGTAACATAAAATATCTCATAAGTAAATTACTTAAATACATCAGTAACTCAATATATTTTCAAAGTAACGCATGAAAAATAACAAAATCAATTAGGACTACAAATCGTGTATCAAAATGAATAAAAACGATATTATGAATAACATTTCTCATATTTCAATCATACTTCTCGAATAAATATTGCTCACGATCAAAAATATATGCAGTATTCGTAATTGCTTCTGAAATATGACGATCACAATCCATTCGCGAATTAACCATGAACGAAACCTAATGAAAATATATTATCAAATAAAAAATAACAATTAAAATGTAATCATGAAACAAATTACATACCTCTCTTCTTGCGTTGAAATGAAAAAAGTACCTTGCGTTGGAATGAATTGATAGTTTTAGCAATCATATATGTGTGCCTTGCACTTTCTAAAAACGTAACGCTATTTTTAGAAAAGTTTTCATTTCTGATTTTGTTTTATTTCCATACGAAAATTAGTTCCTATTTTTTGGGGGATTGAATCCTGTAGATGGACGGCTACAATTGGGTGCTCAAAAAAAACCCAGATGGGCACAGGGCTCTCTAGATAAATTCCCTATATATATATATATATATTTGCATCTGATCAAGATATAGATATGCATGGGATTTCATGGGATCGCTTTCAATCTCATGGTATCATTCTTGGAACAATAGTATTTGAAGTCCACACTGTAATATTCTTCTCCATTGTCTGACTTGAGTCATTTCAACATCAAACTTGTTTCATTCTCAAATAAATCATTTGACATCTGAATGCCTCGAATAATTGAATTCATGTTTTATAAATCAACCCACAATTTTCTAGTTACATTATCGATGAAAGTAATGATATAATGAGATCTACCAAGGTATGTTACCTGAGATGGTCTCCATATGTATGTATGCTCTAGCTCCAACCTTTTTAGTCTTTTATATTCTTGCAGTCTTTGTGAAACTGACTTTATTTAGTTTTCCAAGATCCATCTCCGTAGTTTGCAATCTTGCCAGCTTTTTCTTTTTCTGCATTATCTCCAATCCTTTCTTGATCCTATGACCAAGTCATCTATGTCATGTGCTGACAATAAATTCAGAAGGTGCAATGTTTATCCGATTGTATGAGCATGATGTTAGACTAGGTACATGTCTAACATTCTTTAATCTCAAGACGTCAATATTGGACAGACGATATCAATACCATCCTTGACGAATAATATTGCAACATTCATCAACCCATGTGTGCACCTTTCCAAAATCGCCCTTGTAATAATTTTGAAGGATATCCTTTTGTGAGGTGATTGAAATGAAGCACCCGGATTCACAATCCGAGACTTACTTCGAGCATCTGTAACATATAAGGGAATCCTTATCCTCATCATCAGTAAGATTTATAGTATTCTTAACTTTACCATTTTTTTCCTTCTGCTTTCTTAGGACCTTGTAGTTTGGCTTGTAATGCCCCTTTTTAATTACAAATTCAGGAAACAACCGAATTCATATGCATTTATTTAGATATCAATTTCCATGGCTTTCACTTGGAGTGCTTTTAATTCATATTGCGAGTGCTTTTGATTCATATTGCTTTTCATATATCTCCTTTCCATATTCAATAAAAAATACTGATGAGTGATTTTCGTCATATGTCTTCTGTCATGCCTCTTCTCTTAGAAGAAGATCAACAACATCCTCCAAGTTCAACTTCACAGACTAGAGGAGTTGCTAACATATACAACTAATCCATTGTAACTGTCAGGAAAACTAGAAAATAATAGAAGAGCTTTTACCTCATTATCCAACATGATCTCCATAGACTCCAACTGGTTAATTATACTAGCGAAATCATTCAGATGTGCAACCAACATGGTGTTCTCGCTTATCTCTGGATTAAAAAATTCTTCAAAAAATACACCTTGTTTGATGTGGTTGGCTTCTCGTACATCTTTTCAAGTACTTTGAAAAGATTCTTTGTCGTCTTCTCTTTTGCGATATTCGAGGCCATCGATGGAGCAAGGTCGAGCCTTTTCATTCCTAGTGCCTTTCAATCCAAAACCTTACAATCATCGTCCTTCATGGCTTCGGGCTTATTCCCTTAAATAAAAAGATAAAGATCCCACTGGTGCAAAACATCTTTACATCGAGAATGCAAAATTCGATCCATTGAATTCTCAATCTTCATCTTCAATCTTCCTATCGTTCATGCAGAGATCGATCTTCAAACTACTACTCTGATACCAACGGCTAGGAACAGATCCCATCAAGCAACACATAAATAGAATAATGATTAGACAAGAAAATCACGCACAACCTTATAAAACAAAGATTTATAATGCTTCAGCAAGGTACTTACGTCCGCTTTCATCAGGTTCTGTCTTGCTATTTCTTGAATGTATTTAGACTGCAATATATAGTTGCCCCAAGGCCCTACTTATGCTACAACAAAAAAATATCAATAGTACACAATCCTCCATCAGCTCTCAAACAATCGGAAGTCACGAGGAGGATTAGCCACCTCGGTAATCTCTCCAACTCTCAATTAATCAAAAGATGTGAGGAGGATTAACCACTGCGACAATCCTCCACCATCAGCTCTCAGCCAATCAGAAGGTAGGAGAGGGATCAACAACCTCAACGATCCACCGGCAACTCTCAACCCATAAATATTGACAGAATAGATCCCAATTATTGCTTGAATATGACGGGTAAGCTTAGATTTGGTCCATGATATTGAGATTTTCAAATCCTCCCTGGTGGCGTCTTTGTCTTCACATGTCTTTGGTAGTTATCAATTTCAAAATTAGGGATCTCAATTTGTCTTCGTGACGATGGTATAATTCCCAATCTGACTTGACATATTTCACTACTGACAGATCTAATCCATCCCGAACCCTCCATTGCTATTGGCTCCCTTTTTGCAACCCACGATGATACGTGCACTGACCTCTTTTGTTTTTATTTTGCAAAAAAGTATTATGATTGCTGACGAGCAAGATATATACTGTCTGAAGAGATTGCTGACTGCTTAGTTATTCGGTATTAGCAAGTGATGGATGGCCAAAGTTTGCATGCCTCCGTTAAGGAAAATGCAGCATTCAAACACAGCTTTCTTGCAGACGACTGCCTCTTCTTCTCTTCACTTTACTACTTCAAGCCAACTAAATTGTCTTCTGCCGGGAAGGAGTTCAGACTTGAACTTATGGATCGCCATGGAAACAAGAAATAGAAAGTAGTCGAGTACAAATGGTAATGGCATCTGAAGGCTTCATATCTTTGTTTGCTGCAGCAAAAGAAATGCATACATAATATACAATGCAAAAGATCTTGCCTATGAAATGTCTGCCTGATTTTTCATCACATAATTGCAACGTGTTACTTGTTAGATCCAAGGGAAGATGGGGAGGTAAACTGTTGCTTTAAGGAGGAGAGAATGGAACCCTCTGCTTTTATATATCCGACTCTTCTTCCTGCAATCTCAAAATCCATTCTTGCTGAAGTGGCCAATCAAGTTTGGCCTCCCAAATTCTCTCACCGGTTCCTAAATAAGCACCATTCTCTCATAACTTACATCAGAAAGTGTGAATATAATGATAAAAGAATCAAGCACAGATCAATCTGGTTGAAACTCGATCGTACCACACCACAAAATCCTTCAAGTGATTATCCAGTTCTCCATGGTTCTCTTTGAATTAAATTTCAGAATTAAATGATACTTTTCGATACTAATGATTCACAGAGTTTTTCTCCTACAAAAATATGACAAATATGATGATTATTGTGTAGCAGAAATTGACAACCTTTCTCCAGATAAAGTTATTAAAGAAAAATGTTATTACGTTAATTTGACGTCTCACTGTCTATCAAATGCACAGACAGCAGCAACTTTGCAACAAGTCGAGCCTTTCTTGGACTGACAAAGGAACCCTGAAGCCTTGAGGTGCAATGGGCAGAAGCCATTACTTTTCTAGAAATTAGGAAATTTTAACTTGTCAACAACGAATATGTAATCACATGCCATAGTAACAGATCCGTAAACCACCCAACAAAAGTTGCTACAATCTTAGACCAATGAAGCTCTCTCAACCTTCACCGAGCAGAGGAGTAAACGCCACCTTCAAGCGATGCCTATATTTGGCATCAACATTGCAATCAGAGAGGGAAAATAACTCTCTCCCTTCCAAAGAAAAGGCAAATCTGTGCTGAATCTTATTCATCATTTGTGTAAACAGGTATCTTCCACTCCTTGGTGTTCTTCTTTGGATCATCGGTCAGGGTTAGGTCATGCTCATCTTCCTTAAATGTTCGTACAAACGTTTTTGCACCATATAAAACTAGTCTTTCTATCATAAAGAGCTCATAGTTATTTTCAACCACTTTGTCAATTATGTCACTATAATTTGATGAATAAGCCAATTTGTACCTGCTTAAGTCAAAACAAAAGCAAAAACATCACTCAACAAGTGGAAACGAGATAAATCACAATGGAATACCTTGCTGCCAAGGATGAAAAGAAGCCCGGAGTTTGCTCATTAGATGCAATGAACAGAGTCCGTCCAGGTGGTATCCATTTCTCAATTCTCTGCTGAATAAATTCTGGACGCGTGTCTCGGTCCAAGTGTGGGTGAAGACTTCTAGCAACCCCAAACCGATCCTTCCTTGTCTTAATCTTGTCACCACGGCGAACATGAATAGCATCATAATCGCCAAGATCATCCATTATCTGTGGAATTAATTATCTTGTCTGGTCAGCACAAAGTAACAGAAGAATTTAATACTGTTAGCGGAAAGTAAAAAATCAGGACACTCAATTAGATTAGTTTGTATCAAGTCAGTGTCGTCCCTGACATTTCATGGGCCCTTGGCAAAAGAAAAAAAAGAGTCCCTTAAAATTTTTTTAATAAGAGCAAATTGTCCCTAGTGTATTTACCATCAAGTATAAAATGAAACATTCTATTTTCGAGGAACAATCAACCCTTATATAATCTCATTAAATTTTTGACTTTAGCATTGAGTTATTCACCGAAAATTCGAATTTATAGTAGGGGATGAAAACGGATATGAATATATCCGAATATCTGCTTATCGTATTCGAAAAATTATCGGATATTGTATCTATCTGGCTAGTAATCGAATATGGATATGGGTTGTAAAATTTTTCCAGATACGTATGCAACTATGGTAATAGCTTGAATATTGGGATCCAGATCTGGATATCCGAATACAACATTTAATATTGTTTTATATATTAGTTAATGTAACATACGCCACAACACCATGATATTATTAGCATTATATATAATATAATATAATAATGAGTTTAATGGGGCTGCCCCGCACCGTTTTCGGTGTTTTTTATTTTTTTTGAAAAATATCGCCATGTATATTTATCCATATATCCCTCCTATATGCATTCGAATTTCATTAGAAACAGAGACTCCTATGGTCTCCATCGAGATGGTGTCGATTTAAAAAATCATGTTACCGTTAAAAAAATGACTGTCTAGATGGAGGCCTTAGGAGTCTCTGTTTCTGACGAAATTCGAATGGCATATAGGAGGGATATAGGGATGAATATACATGGCGATATTTTTCAAAAAAAATAAAAAAAACGTCGAAAACGGCATGGGGGTAGCCATGTTGGCTGCCCCAAGGGGGCAGCCCCATTAAACTCTATAATAATGGTATCAATAAACTTCCGTTTGTTTGGGAATGGGCACAAACAAAAGTTACAATACCCTATCCCCCTTTTGCTTTTAGTCAAGAACACGTGTTACTTCGACTCTACCTCTTGTCATGATGCAAGTTATTTATATTTCATTGTCGTTTTTTTAAAAATTATTTTGAACTTTGATAGAAATTCAACTCGTATTCGTATGTGGTCTTTATTCTATCCAGTATTCGAATTCCATGTTTATTGGATCTATATTTGGATTCACTCTTTATTTGATTCATATTCGGATTGGCTCTTTATTCGATCCACATTCGAGTCCGCTCGATATGTACTCGGATTCGAATTCGTATCGGTATTTTAAGGATACGATTTCCTTAATGCATATCTGGATCATATCCATATCGGTATTCGATATAGATAAAATGAATATGGATATAGAAATAGGCATATCCAATCCGTATCCTATCTCTTTTCATTCCTAATCTATAGAGGCTTATTTTTCAGTAAGTTGTTTCAATGACAAATTCTATTTTATCCCTAACTTAAAAATTAGATTACATGCAAACCTGGGCCCCTAAAGTTAGTGGGCCCTGGGCAATTGCACTTCAAAACAATGCTCAGGGCCGGCCCTGTATCAAGTGCACTTAACCATCTCTCCGGAAACCATGATCAATGTATTTTGCATATGTGGATTCCCTACAAGGTATGTATGGCATGCTTATGCATAAGGTGACAAGTTATTCATACTTAAAATGTATGATTTTCCTATCATCGCCATTAGATACCATGAAACCACCTTCACACAATCTTTAAAATGACATTTTGCATGTAGCGGAAGTAGAATGCAGATCAAACACATATAAACAAGTACGAAACAACCATGACTTACGATGCATGAGGTTCACCATTAACTGTGCTACACAATCGGCAGCAATGGTTGACGTCTCTCTATGAATGTAGACCAACCCGGCAACCCCACTAAATGAGTAGATGCTCAAATCCCAATACAATTAGGACCCGAAATCATATTTTCTTTCGGGGCCAGGCCCCCATGTTGGGGTGGACCTGCTCCCTCCGCTCCCCCAGACCCCTTCAAGAATGTTGAATGGGCAGTGAGACCTTTGTTCAGACAGCATGCTTTGCTTGCTAGCATTTGAGTATATCACACAACATGCTCTACAATGTACTAAGACTAAATTAATAGGAATTCGAGGCATCACAACAATCCCCAACATAAATCGAACCCTTTAATAACAAAATAGCAACTACCAGACTGCAATGTTGCCTTCTCCTCCAGGAAGCTGCTATCAACAATCAACATTGAGGAAGTACATGCAATGTTTGAATTTAATTCTCGGGATCTGCCTTCGAGAACATATCATTCGGATTATCTACCGAGCCAACCTTCGGCTTGATCCTCACCTCAGAACGAACGAAATGAAACAGAAATCAACTTGCAGCTCACATGATGCGCATGGTCTTTAACTAAGCATATATTGCATTAAGACCATAAATGTATGATAGCGTAATCATGTTATCTATAGCAACCAAGTCTTTCAACCAAATGCCTTTTGTTGCAGCCTCGGTCAAAGCCATATA
Source organism: Ottelia alismoides (assembly GCA_037367405.1). NCBI lineage: Eukaryota > Viridiplantae > Streptophyta > Magnoliopsida > Alismatales > Hydrocharitaceae > Ottelia > Ottelia alismoides. The sequence continues at coordinate 215,465 of JAZKJV010002195.1, read as the reverse complement.
CTATGTCCATGTAGTAGACAAAGTAATTGAAGGTTGTAAAATAGTCTTTTAAATAATAACATAACTCCCAAGCTAAAGATGCAGCATGTGACATGTCATTGAGCTCTTTCAATAAAAATCTGTAGCACTATCTAAATTTGAATATCTAGTAACCAAATATTCTGAATACTTCCATAGATGAGGCTAATATCAGATACAGAAATATTCGTGTGACTACCTAATAATGCTCCTTCCCAAGATTCCTGACAAATATGTTAAATGCCCCACAACATGAATGAGATTCGTTATTGTGTATACCATGACAAACACAGGAAGTACACTATCGTAGAGGAATCATGACTGCTCTTTCTTTATATTCGACTAAAGTGCAAAAGATACTAAAAAATAAACATTTACAACAAATGGAGTAAGAGCAGGTGAAGGTGAGTGGCGGAGCCTCAAAGCGAAGCCGATGGTGTACCATCTCCTTGATCTCAACAGTCAAGCTAACCCCACTTGAAGAGCAACGAATTGTGGAACTCGTCCAAGCAAAAAGTGTGAGAAATCAACCTGTCCATTTCCAGGCAAATTTCCGCTTGCTAATTTTCTTCTACCATTATCTATATATATACATATTTTAAAGCTGGGTTTTACCCCCAGCTTCTTCCAACATGCTGACACATGGCGTCTTAATTGCATTCCATTCTGTGCTCTCTTACGCCCGTTGTCTCTCCCCTCGGGACTGTCACAGTAAACACCTTATTTCCTCTTTCTCTTTGTCCCTTCCCCTTCCCTCTTTCGTCAGTCCATCCATTTTCTGTCTTTCAACAGGTGGCTATCTCCTGCCTTCCTACGCCTTGCTCTTTAATATTTTCCATTTTCACTCTTTTCTTGTGGTTTCCCCTCAAAATTTTCTTTCTATATTTGGGGTTTCTGGAGTGGACTTACCGTCTTTAATATGCATCATTTTCTTGATTTAGTTTTGTCTGCAATGCGGTTGACCTTACATGTTTATCATAATATTGGCATTTTATTTATTTATTTTAAAATTTTTTGGTTTTCCCCTTTCCACCTACTTGATATTTTTCAGAAGGTATTTCCAGCCATTGTTGTTCCATTTGTGTATGCATACAATTGTATTCTCAATTTCTGGTATGACGTGTTCCATGCAGACAGGAAAGATGCCAGTATTTTCCAACTTGGGATATAAGCATAACATGTTCAGCTCTTCACATGGTTGTATATGTGCAGTATAGTGGAAATCAAATTACAATATATTTTTTTAGATGCCGTATTTTAGTTTTTTAAGTAATTGATAAGTTGTTCTTTCTTAGCGATGCTATATATAGACTGAAAATAATAATTTTTTATCTTTTTAGATGGTTTATTTCACATTCTGTTCGATTCCTTGAAAATTTCTGAATTGTTCCTACAAGGGATCAAAGTGCTCTGGTCTTGGTTTTATGAAAGAGGAAACATATTTTTTTATTAAGTTACGTGTAATGATTGTAGTTGATGTATTTTCTGCAATTGCACTAACGACTATTTATAAAAAAGGAATTTCAAAGTTTTGTATAATTTTATATATACAGTTTTTTGACTGCGCCATTTTATTTCATATTTCACAATTTTTGCGACAATGTTTTCTTGCGTCATGCTTCATCAAATTTTAAAAACCTCGTATTATAAAAATGCTGATTTTTAGAGTACGTGGAATGAAGCACAGTAGCACATAGTGTTCGATTTTTATAATCCCATATTAAGCTAATAATCACATTTCGAAATTTGCATGATAGAATTCAACCCTCGTGTGTACTACAGTAGCATATAGTATATGATTTGTATAGTCCCGTATTAAGATACTTATTATGTGTGCTCCAAATACTAATAGTCGTTGATAAGTTGATATTTGTGCTTTGTAAATTTTTCTGCTCACGTTGACTCAATATTACCTTCAATAATGTTGGCATCTTTGATTGCAAATAATTATTTTCTGTTATTGGTTTTATGAAAAAAAGAGCATGATTTTGTGTAATGTTTGTAGCTTATATCTTTTCACTGTATTGACAGCTAACTAGAAAAAAACGAATTTCAAAGTTTTGTATAATTATATATATATATATAGTTTTTTGTAACTCCGTCATTTTATTTCAAAATTCCCAATTTTCACGACAATATTCCCATGGCTTATGCTTCGTCAAGTTTGTTTCTTCTGGCTATTTTTCCCGACCATTATCTACCAACGAAATTTTGTGTTACACATTCTACATACCTTATATATCTCTGCACATGCATTGTTAACATGTTTATAACTGCTTCTCTCTATCATTTGATATGTGTCATATGTCTCTCTGTATAATGTAATAATTTATGTAATTACCGCATCAATTTTCTACACTTATAAAGTTGAAAAAATTTGATGGTTATTTTGAAGATGAAAGGAAAAACATAATAGGTATTTTGAACATAAGTATTGTATTAATAGACTTCAATAGTCTAAGTAGTCTAAGTATGTTGTAACTTCCTACCTATTTTATTTATAATATTTTAATAATCACATTTTACATGTTGTCTTCAACCATGATTAGGTTAACTGTAAATGTTCTCTTCTTTTATTTTCAAAATTCGATTTTACTGTTCTGTCCATTTTATTAATATTGTTGATTTTTTTACTTTCATTGTAGTTAATCATATAAGAAATTTGGAGCCGTCAATGTAAAAAAATGTAGCAAGTCACTCATTTATTAAGGCACTGTCACAAAAAATCTTTAATTACTTTTCCCTTAATTTCTCCTTTGATATTTGTTTACCTTGCAAATGTATTATGTATTTCTAACAAAATTTGTTGCAACTTCTATAGGTTTATTGCATAATTGTTAGTTAATGGAGAATTTTGCTTCGTCTAATATTCCATTTACTAAATATTCAACAAATAACATTATCTTCCTCTTTACACAAAAAATTATAAACTTTAATTAGTAAATAAAAACAACAAATTTTCGTAACTCATAATTTGGGAACATTAAAAATGCAATGCCTTTGAATTCTCCCATGTATCAAACTCCTTTTATATTGAATTCAAGATAGGTTGTTACTTTCAATTTATATATGCAAATACGCTATGACATATATCTCCAACTTGAGTTTATAGAAGGCAGATTTCTAATTTTATTTCCATTTGAAAATATAAGCTGAAATATTATTATCGCTTAAGAAATTCCTTCCAATTAATGCTATAACTTTACCTTACATATATATTCTTTAATGCGTTTATTTTTACTTGCAATTCATAAATTTTCTACTACTACATCCTTATATTTAATCACCTGATTTTTCTTCCGCCACGAAGCGCGGGTATCCTCCTAGTTAGTTTAACGAAGAAGTCGAGTCTCTAATATCGCAACGGACCCGGACTATAAGATCCCAAATCCATCCACTTAAGCCCTTGAGATGTTAACTAAATGGAAGAGAATAAGTGCACATTGATCCTCGGACCTGCCACCCAACCCCAACTCCAATGGATAAAATACCCCCGACCAACTTCATAATAACTTCTAATCTATTAGAAAGAAAAGACATTGTTAGACGAGCCCAAGGGGTGGTTTTCTGGAAGGAAATAATTTAGTGAAAACAAGCTCGGAAAAGATTATTCACGAGTCTTGGGTCCAAGAAGTACATCTCTCTCTCTCTTGAGGAAACTAAAGATCAGAGACTGGCTTTCCTATATGCTTGCCAAAACTTTCTCAATGTAATTCTTTGAAGATAAGAAAAGTTTTCCTTCTATACAACCCTTGACAATATTTATCCTCAAAATCCGTACTGAGCACATTCATGTCGCTATGAACTAAGAAACTTCTTCAGATCATCTATGATACTTTTCATCTTAGCAGATGTCATCATAAAGTCGACGTAAAGATATATATCTATGATACTTTTCATCTTAGCAGATGTCATCATAAAGTCGACGTAAAGAAACATATATATGGAGACCTATTGTCCATCTTTGTGTAATCAATGCAAAAACTAAAAGGGCTCTAGTCAAACCCAAGACCAACCATAAGTTTTGAAACCTTTTGTACCACTATTTAAGAGATTGTTTGAGTCCATGCAAGAACTTCTTCAATCTGCACACATGATCTTCCTTACTTTAAGAAGTGAATCTCTTTGATTAGGTCATCAATGGTTTTCTTTGAGTTCACCATGCAGAAAAGTTGTCATCACATATAACTGTTCCAGTTAGAAGTCTCAATTTGCTAAAAGAATTGGCAGTTCCCTGATGGAATGTACCTTAACATGGGAGAGGATATCCCATTATAATCCATGCACTCCTCCGATTGTATCCTTTAGGTAGCGTTTGGTTCGTGGGTTACCTGCGGGTTAGGGAAGTTTACCCCCCTTAACCCACATCCCCCTCTCTCCCCGTGGGCCCCACTTTATTCCATTTTTAAAAAATTAAATAAATCAATTTCACATCATCAATCCTATCAAAAAATAATATATTATACTATCATATCATATAAAAATTATAAACTACTCCACTTCTACTCCCTTTTCCAAACTTCAATACAATCACATCATAATAACTACTCACTTTTTCAAACTCCAATACAATCATATCACTCCAAACCCACTTCTAACCCATCTCCAGTTTAACCATCTATCCAAACACCAAAACACAAAAACGGATTACCTTCTACCAGTTTAACCCGCCTTAACCCACCTACCAAACGCACCCTTAGCAACTAGACACGCCTTGTATATGATGTCGCCACTGTCTAAAATGCATGCTTATTTCTTGAAGACTCATTTACATGCAATGACTTTTCTCCCCTGTAGCACCTTGACAAGCTCCCATGTCTGATTCTTGTGAAAAGACTCCATGTCCCCACCCATAGGAGCAATACATTATTCAGATTTGCTAGAAGTCTCAATTTCCTAAAAGAACTGGCAGTTCCCTGATGGAAGTGTACCTTAAGATGGGAGAGGATATCTCATTCTAATCCATGCACTCCTCCGATTGTATCCTTTAGCAGCTAGACACGCCTTGTATATGATGTCGCCACTGTCTAAAATGCATGCTTATTTCTTGAAGACTCATTTACATGCAATGACTTTTCTCCCCTTTAGTACCTTGACAAGCTCCCATGTCTGATTCTTGTGAAAAGACTCCATATCCCCACCCATAGGTGCAATACATTATTCACATTTGCTCCTGCAACAATCTCCTTATAGGTGAGCCATATCTTTGTGTACGATGTCTCTCTCTGTAAAGCTGATCAACAACAATGCTATGAGGTTTCGCCTCTAGTAGCTGAACTTTAAGCTGCTTAACATAATCTTTGTTAGAAGTAGTGTGATCAGCTGCTTGACTTCTACTTGTCACCAACTTTTCGTGGTTATCATCACAAGTCCCTACATCAATACACTCAACCCTCGAGTAAAGCATAAAATTCTAATTAAAGGTAACATTTCTTTTAGAGTATGCGTCCATAAATCGGTAATTGGATCCCTCCAGAATCCAATTACCAAATTTACACATATTTAGTCCTACATCGTCTATTAGTGGGACTTGGTCATAGTGGTGGGGCTATATAAGAAGCCCATCATAACCTGGATTCATTGAAAGAGTTCAATATATACATCATCCCTTTGATGCAGTTCTCTTGTGGTTTCTTCTCGTTCCTTATGGAGTAGGGCACCATGTAAATCCTAGTGTTCTTCATGTTCTTTATTATTATTATCTCTGATTACGCTTCTGCATTGACATTTTTATATGGTATCAGATCGGGCTCGATTATGGGGTTTATTCTTAAAAAGATTTTTTTGTGTTTTTTGATCTTTGAGATATATGTTTAAGAAAAGAGTTGTTATGTATATTTCCTTCCAGGGCTTCTTGATTCAAGCCGTAGTCAATGCCATTCTTTTATTGTTCCAAATATTTATTCAATGATTTGGAAAGTTCGGAGTTGTTTTTGTTCTTCAAAGATCGTGCAGAATCTGAGCACGTCATAACCATGATCTAGAAAGTGAATAGGGTTTTTGGAACCCTATTTCCTGAACGTGCACATTTTTACGCAGTGTCACCTTATCTCAACATGAAAGAAAAAAGGAGCAACTAGTTTCCTGATGGAACCCTAATCTGATGGCATTCATCTCCTCGTGCATGCATCATCGCAGAGCGCAATGTGCACAAGCAATAACCCCATGCGCATTCATCTCCTATTCCAAGCCATGGTTCCCTCGTCATACGGGATCCACGCGTGTGTATCTTCGCACAGATCCAGGCGTATGATTCCTCTCATCGTTCTCTCGCTCTAGCATCGGTCACACCACAAAAGCATCTCTACACAATAGAAAAAGTTCGAAGAAGAGGATCTCCTCTACGAAGATCCTAGCCGACTGTGAAGATTCCAAGAAGACGACAAAGGGTTCTTCGAAACCCTAAACGGTGCAGGAAGCTTTTATAACACCGTACAACAATGTCCTCCTATCGGCAACAACACAACCTCCCTCGATAATCTCCATCTCGCATCCCTAGGCTACGAGCGCAGGCTTCACCTCCATCTTCCTACGATTTCGAAGGCCTGACGACGTAGCATCCTAAATAGGCAGCGACACATCATCCTAAACTCTGGCAATCATATCAGGCCCCCATCGCACAGGACTCTATCAATCTTATGGGCCCATCATCTCCTCCAAGCTCGGCACGCGCTCAACCCCATCATCTCCAACATCGCCAGGATCCAGCCTGCAATCTCGGCGACGACTTCTCCATGAGGAGAACCCTAAGAGCTATGATAGTTGGGTTCCCCAAACCCTAAGGCATGACTCTCGTTTATAAAAAGAAAAAGGAGGGGCAATCAGCGCTGCTTATTTTTTGGGATATTATTTCTAGGCCCAAGATGGGCCCAGTTGTGGAAGTGAAAAAAGTAAAGGATACCTTTGGGTCAAATTAGCTTGTTGCTTCCGAAATAAAAAGTGTGTATTATCTTGTATTGGGCCCACCAAGCTCATGAGTAAAAAATGGAGTGAGAGGGGTTCTGATGAAAGGCCACAACTACAAAAAGGTCAAGATAAAAGGAAAAGGGGTCAGAAAAAAGAAGCCAAAAAGAAGAAAGACGGGTTCAAAAAAATGATGAGGTTATTATTTTGTTTCTCCCCCAATTCAGTTTTTTTCCAACTTGGTTGAACATATTTTCCAACAAGTATGGGAGAAAGTGGGGTATTGTGCAGAGCTTTCAGATTCGGATTCTGTCAGTTAAGATTAAGATTCTACCGTTTAGATTGTTTTAGAGTCTACATTAGAAGCAATCTATTTTCAAGTGACCCAGTTTCTCATAGTTCTCCATCGAGGAGACTCGATTTAGCCTCCATCTCCAGCGATCGTGAACTTCGATACGGATATTCCCACGGCTTTTTCTAGCAATCGTGAACTCCAATACCCGATATTTCCGTGGCTTTCTTCAATGTTCATGAACTCCAGTACGAAATCCTTCTGAGGTCCCAATCAGAGTGACCAACTTTTCAGATCCACGTATGGATATTCCCGCAATGCATGGCCATTCAGAGAGATAGGAGAAGTTTTCACATGTTGCCCTGAGTTCCAACAGCTGTGGGCTCTAGTACTCCAACGAAGAGACTCATTCTAGATAGGTGACTCTGAAAGACGCATTACAGAGCACATGTTCTTCGATGAGGAGACCCATTTCAGTTCCAGTGACTTTGACAGATGCAGTACAAAGAATATGTTCTTTGAAGAGGACTTATTCCACTCCATCCCTTTAGTTCATCCTCACTAACATGGCATGAAAAGCAACGTCCTCAAAATACATCAGAGTATGCATTGAGTTGATATTGGCTACAATGTCTTGTATTCAGTGATTAAGTGCTTTCTTTCTTTTTATCCAAGCTAGCCATTGCATGCTCCCGCTTGAGGGGGAGTATTAGAGTATGTGTTAGATGGGTAATGTAATCCCCCCAGGGTCAGATTACCACATCCACACATGTTTAGTCCCACATCGTCTATTAGTGGGACTTGGTCATATTGATGGGGAAGAAACCCTACACCACATGTATTCATTGAGAGAGTTCGATATACACATTAACCATTTTAGGTAGTTCTCATGTGGTTTCATCCCACTCCTCATGGAGTAGAGTTCCACGTAAATCTCGATGTTCTCCATGTTCTGCATTGTCATTTTATCCCATGTGGTTTCATCCCACATCAACCATTATTAGCTTTGATTACACTTCTGCATTGTCGTTTCCATAGTTTCAAGTAACAATAATTCCATGCTCAAAAGTAGACCATTCTATATCCCTTTACTCATGCTCCATAAATTGTATACATCTCCTTTGCCATAGATTCGAACTTTCCTTAACTGACATAATAGTGATTGTAGAGATATTTATATGCTTCTATGTACCTTGTCAGCTATTTTATTCTTTATGTATCTTTCATGTAATTTACCCATAGGTCTTTCCTCTATATAAGAGAGCCTAGGGTTCCTGGAATAAATAAGTTCTCTATTTTTTCCCAATATGGTATCAGAGTGGCGGTCCTAGACCAGAGCTCTCGTACCCTAACCCTAACCCCACCTCCCAGCCTTGCGTGTCGCCCCTCGCGCGCCGCTCCGCGGCCCCGCGCGTCATCCCTCGCGTGCTAGTCACCAATGCGCCCCCCCCTCCAGTCCCTCAGCACCGCGTGTCATACTAGGGTGTCACCTCGCCCCCACGCGCCTGCATGCGCCTCCCCTTGCGTCTGTGTACGCCTCACGCCAGCCTCACGTGCGCGCCTCACACCAGCCTCACGCGTGCGCCTGTGCGCGTGTATTTGCACTGCTTATATGCCTGCGTCTTTGCATCAACTTCTCATAGGCATGCATCTGTGAGCCCTAGCATCTCTAGCGCACATATTCTCAGGAAGGATCCCCTCCCGCGCTCTTCATTTTAATTGATGGGGTTGATTGCACTCTAAGTCTACACACGCAATCACACCCCTTCATATCCGTGTAGACGATTATCTTCAGACATTTATCAAGCCTGGTCTTCCTCTACCGGCATTATATCAGAAAGTAAGGTCGATGTTCCCACTACTGGCGCATTCATAGGTCCAACACCTATTGTCAAGATGGACGGGACGAACTACGAGCTCTGGGCAATGCAGTTCATAAGTCTCATGAAGTCGAGCGGTAAGAAGCATATTCTTACCGAGGAGGAATCAGTGGAGAAGACCAAGGTAAATGCCTCTTGGGAGGCAGATGATGCATATGCCAAAGTCTGGCTCTCAGGGACATTGACGACAGAGATCGCCAATGATGTGTTACATCAACCTACTGCTACAGCTATGTGGGATATCCCTACATACTCTCAGGTGAGGAATGAAACTAAGATACTTCAGCTTCAGCGTGATATCTTCACCATCAAACAGAACGGACGTCATCTCCATTCCCTGTATACATCCTTGTGTGGGATGTTTGAAAAGCTCCATAGCTTCATGCCACTCACGGCCACTTCGGAACAACAGAAGATATATCGGAATGCAACTGTGGTTGGTGTATTCCTAGCAACTCTGGATTCTAAATATGATGTTGCTCGCTCCCAGATCCTTGCAGATGCTACTATTCATCCCATGGAGGAAGCTTTCTGCAGGATTAGCAGAATCACAGTTCCATCTACTGTCACCAATCAGACACCTTCAGCTATGGCAACCTCCCGAGGTAGAGGAGGTTCTTCTTTCTCTCGTGGACATGGACTTTGTGATAGAGGAGGACGTATTCGTCAGTCCTGCACATTTTGCCATCACCTAGGACATACTGAGGAGACATGCTACTCTAAGCATGGTTTCCTAGCATCAGTATGTGTAGCAGCGCAGGTCGAGTCACCCACCACATCTACTTCAGATGCCAGGTTTGATGATCTAGTGGCCAAACTGCGTGATATCATGCCTTCATCATCTGTTGGAGGTCATTCCGATGTTGCAACCTCTACCTCCGTCAGTACTTCTGCTACGACAAGCACCTCAAGTAGCATTTTTGTGTTTACAACATGTTATGGATCTCAAATTCCAGAGTGGATTATTGTCTCTGTGGCGACACACCATTTATGTGGAGAAAAAGAACAGCTCACAGCCTACAGATGGGTTTCTCCAGGAAGAACTGTAGTGATAGCTGATGGGACCCATTTCCCTATCATAGGTCAAGGGGAGATTATCCTAACTCCCTCAATGCATCTGTAGAATGTGCTACATGCCCCTGACTTTTTTATGAATTTGCTATCTATCAGTCAGATTACGAAGGATTTGCATTGTCGAGCTATATGTGACCCATCATCTCTTGTTTTTCAGGACATTCTTACGGCAATGTGATTGGTTGTGGCCGTGAGCAGGGTGGTTTCTATCAACTGGTCCAAACTCCATATGTTGGCATGTCCTCTATCTCCTCAGGACCAGTCTCTCCTTTCACTTGGCATCTCTGTTTTGGTCACCTCCCTCTCCAGAAGATGAGTCGTATTTTACCGCAGATTTCTCCGGGTTCTACATTCCAATGCGAGGCATGTCAGTTGGATAAGCATCATCGTTCGTCTTTCCCTAGTCGTCAGAGTCGGAGCAGTTGCTCCCCGTTTGAGTTGTTTCATGTTGACATTTGTGGTCCTAGCCGTGTTTCTGATCATCAGGGGCACCGGTTTTATCTTGTCGCAGTTGATTATTTCTCTCGTTTGTCATGGGTTTTCTTATTGAAAAATAAATTTGAAGCAGGGGATGTGATAAAAAAATTTATCAATGAAGTTCAAAATGTTTTCTCGTCATCTGTTGAATTTGTGCGGACTGGTAACGCCTTGGAATTCTGCACTCGTCATCTATCCTATTTCTTATCTTCTCATGGCATTATTCATCAAACATGCCCATACACATCTCAACAGAATGGGGTGGCAGAGAGAAAGCATCGTCATTTACTTGATATCACTCGCACACTTCTTATTCAGAGTCGTGCCCCACATTCGTTTTGGGGTGATGCTATTCTTACGGCATGCTCTCTGGCTAATTGCATGCCCTCGTCCGTCTTAGGAGAGAGGTCAACCTTTTCCATTGTTTTTCCTAATAAGGAGCTATTCTCCCTCACCCCTCGTGTCTTTGGTTCAGTTGCCTTTGTACACCAGACGGCTCCAGGTCTTGATAAGCTCTCTCCTAGGGCTATTAAATGTGTCTTTGTTGGGTACTCCAGAACACAGAAGGGATATCGGTGTTATGATCCATTATGCAGGAAATATTATATCAGTGTTGATGTCACAGTTTTTGAGGCTATGATGTTTTTCTCTCGTACATGTGATAGATTGGACTCGTCCAATTTCGATGATGAGGTTTACGTGCCTCCTCCTCCTGTTGTTCCATCTCCGTTTATACCCGCGTCTGATGCCTCACCTATACCACCACCTCCTCCACCTCCACCATTACCGTCTTCTACCCAGTCATGCATTGTTCCATCTTTGCCAAAATTCTATACTCGGCGACCTGTTTCTGCTTATGGTCATGGTTCGTCATCTGAAGCGTCTCAGGTTTGTTTTGATAACATAACTTCTAATGATGAGTCTGGAGATGTATCTATGCAAGAAAGTAGCCAACAGTCGGAGGAGGTTACTACTAACTTGGATCTTCCTATTGCAGTTCGCAAGCAGAGACGGCCTTGTGCCTCTTACCCCATTGCTTCTCAGGTTTCCTTTCACCGTCTAACAGGGGACTTTCAGAGATTTGTTGTTGCCTTGTCGGCCGTGGAGATTCCACGGAATCATCAAGAGGCATTGAAGGATAGTCGTTGGTGCTTAGCCATGGAGGAAGAGATAGCCGCGTTGCAATCACGTGGTACTTGGAGCTTGGTGTCTGCTCCTAATGGGGCATCAGTGGTCAGTTGCAAATGGGTATTTATTATCGAACATCATGCAGATGGCAGTCTTGATCGCTACAAGGCAAGGTTAGTGGCACATGGCTTCACTCAGACTTATGGTGTGGATTACTTGGACACTTTCTCTCCGGTAGCTCGTCATTCTACACTACGTATTATACTTTCTGTGGCGGCGGTACATGATTGGCCTTTATTTCAGATGGATGTTAAGAATGCATTATGAAGATTTACAGGAGGAAGTCTACATGCAGCAGCCTCCTAGTTTTGCTGCTGAGGGGGAGTGTACGCATGTTTGTAGACTCCATAAGGCTATATATAGTATTAAGCAAAGTCCAAGAGCATGGTTTCAGAAGCTCTCGGATTTGATAGAGAACCAAGGGTTCAAGAGGTCTAATGCAGATCATTCACTTTTTGTGCAAAGGACGCCCGGAGGTACGGTTATCATAATGGTCTATGTTGATGATATTCTTGTTACAGAAGATGATATCCAGGGGATAAAGATGATAAAAGAATATCTAGGTCGTTAGTTCGTGGCTAAGGATCTGGACACCCTAAGGTACTTCTTAGGGTTGGAATTTGCTAGAAATGAGCAAGGTCTTGTAATAACCCAAAGGAAATATGTTACAGACATGCTTGTTGAGATAGGGATGATTGGGTGTCGACCCTCGACTACTCCATGAAATTATACGATGATGATATAAATGAAGCGGATAAGAGGAGATACAAGAGATTGTAGGAAAGCTCATGTATGTTACCATTACTAGACCGGATATTGCATTTGCAGTGAGTCGAATGAGTCAGTTTATGGAACAACCTCGGCAAGTGCATATGGATGCTATATACATGATATTGAGATATCTGAAATCTTCTCCAGGTGCAGGATTAATCTTTAAGAAAGGTCAAGCTATCTGCATGTGCTGATGCTGACTATGCAGGATGTCCTAAGGATAGAAAGTCCACAACAGGCTTTGCGGTATTTGTCGGTAGGTCTCTAGTTTCTTAGAAAAGCAAGAAACAAACGGTTGTGGCTAGATCAAGTGCCGAATCTGATTATAGATTTATGTCAAGCAAGTATAGAAATGATGTGGGTTCGAGCAGTAATAGCATATTTACATGTAGATGTTCCTCTACCCATGCAGCTACAATGTGATAACCAGGTTGCTTTGTTCATTGCAAATAATTCTGCATTCCATGAGCGAACCAAACATATTGAGGTAGATTGTCATTATACCAGAAATATGATCCAGAAGGGGTTGATCTCTACCTCTCACGTCAGCTCAGGAGAGCAAACAACAGATGTCTTAACCAAGGCCTTACTCCGAGGATCATTCCAGAAGTGTTTGTCCAAGATGAGCATGATTGACATCTATTCTCCATTTTGAGGGGGGTGTAGAGATATTTATATGCTTCTATGTACCTTGTCGACTATTTTATTTCTTTATGTATCTTTCATGTAATTTACCCATAGGTTTGTCCTCTATATAAGAGAGCCTAGGGTTCCTAGAATAAACAAGTTATCTATTTTTTTCCCAACAGTGATCAATATGATTACTAGAAAAAACATAAAAAGGAAATTGCATGTGCATGGACTAAGCCGAAGGAGCCCAGAAGCACAAGCTCAAAGGGTGAACAAGTTGTTGAACGAGTCAACGGACCTCCTCCGACTTGCGATATTGCCGCCTTCCTGAGAAAACAGTTGTCGCTACTTTGATTCTCTGGCTGGTCGACGATGGGTCGACGGTGATGTAGCCCGAAGTTAGGTTCCTCCGCACGAGGGTCTAGTTGTCGATGGTTGCTAGTATGGTCACACGTAAGGGATTTTTTTGCCTTAGCAGTGAGAATGGTACATATGGTGGGGCTGGGGTTTCTCAAGAGAGGCGTAGAATCTAGTCCAACACCGCCACTCGATACCATGCAGAAATGTGAACAAGTAAATTGTTCTTGACAAAGCCCTAGGGTCCTCTATATAAAGAGGGAAAGTCTATAGACAAAATAAAGTTAATCTATTAGGCTATAGTGTTGCCCTATTGGGCTACACCGAAACAGAAGGAAATATTGTAATATAATAATACTATATCAATAAATATTTTTGACCAATGAATAAAGTGATATAAGCTTTAACTTTTTCTTTTCTATTTTTTATTTTTATTAGGGTATGTCCTTTTCAAATAAGCATGCTTATTTAGGTACAAGATGCATGTCACTTCATTAAGATGGACTCTATATATAAGGAAACCCATAATTTGTAAGGAGGACTAGATTAAATCCATAATTTCATAACAAGGACTATTAGATTGAATGAATGAGATATGATTTAACCATCAGCTTTCTTCCGCTTTCTCCTTGGTTTTTTTTCCTTCTCCTTTATCGTTCAATCCCCTTCTAGACCCTACCTCTTCCCTTGTACATGGCTTGGCATGCTTCCTCCTTCAACCTATGCATTCCCACCGAAAAATCTTCTTATGCTCTCTCACTTTCCCAGTCCCATGCGTCCCCTCTAAAAATCCGGACTTTGCCAATTAGTATTAGAGCATTCAAATAGTTCCTATTAAGAGATATTTTGTATTTGCTTATTTATTTTGTCTTTATTTATGTGATTTATCCTCTACGATTTTTCCTCTATACGGGTCATATGGGCCGCATAATAGACAAGTCATTCTATTCTTTCCACATGGTATCTAAACGGCGATCCTAGACCTGAGCTTGGGTCACCAAAACCCTAACCCCACTGTCGGCCTCTCTTCTCTTTGTTGTAACTTGTATCTCATGTTGTCTCTGCATCTCGTCGTCGCATCTACTGTGAGAAACATCCCATCTAGCACGAGCAGTGGCATCCTCTCTTGTTGTGTGGCATCTAACACCGTCAACAATGCCATCCTTGTTGTCGTGTGCGCCCCTCCCACTGCCACCAGTGGCTTTCGCTGCCACGTGCAGCCTTCCAATTGTCGTACGACATCTCACAACCCCTCCAGTCGTCTAGTGTGACCTTCTAGCAGCCCAACGACCAGTTTTAATCATCGTCGCACATTCCAAGGGATTCAAAAGGTTTAATTTTAAGGATTTTAAGGTGATTTCAGACTGCTAAAGCCTCATCTCTTGTCTTAGAGAGAGTTTACATTTGATGGGAATGGTTGTGTTTTGAGTTTTAACACACAACTTGTCCCCCGTATGATTGTGTAGATAGTTTTAGATTGGACTACGACCCTAGTCGCATCCTTTCCCAGCTTTATCATCATGTCTGAAAAGAAGGTTAACTAATCATCCCCTGGTGCCTTCAAAACCCGACGCCCATCGTCAAGATGGATGGGACTTATTATGAGTTATACTTCATGCACTTTATGAGTATTATGTAATGCAATAACAAGGAGTACATTCTGGCGATGCTAGAGCCGACCAACATGATTGCGGTGAATGTTTCATGGATATAACTTTTTCCCTTATTAGTTGTCACATAGCAAACATTTCAGAGTCAATTATGGACTTTGGACCATCTAATCATTTCTATGGAGACGTAACACATTTTACTTCCTACTGGTCAATACCTCTTGGCAAAACTATTGTCATTGTAGACGAGACACATTCCCCTATTATTGGACAGAGGGAGATTTATTTGACACCATCCATGCATCTATAGAATGTGCTTTATACACCCGAATTTCTATGAACTTGTAATTTGTTAGTCAGATCACCAAGGGTTTTTACTGCCATGCCACATTTGACACATCTTCTCTTGTGTTTCAGGATATACTCACAAGCAGGATGCTTGGATGTGGCAGTGAGCAAGGGGGTCTCTATAGACCGGTCCAGTCTCCTTATGTTGGCGCATCTTCCATTCCCATTGGGTCAATTTCTCCATACATGGCATCTTTTTTTAAAGAAACATGGCATCTTTAATTTGGTCATCTTCCTATATAGAAGTTGTGTAGAGTACTCTTGCAGAGTGCATATCTCATCTCAGTGCACTTTTCAGTGCGAGGCTTAATAGCTTAGGGAGCATCACTGCTCCAGTTTTTATGTTCGTTAGAGTCGTCGTAGCAGTTCTTTATTTGAGTTAGTTCATTTTGATATTTGGAGTCCCAATCGTGTTCTTGACAACCAAGGACACTGGTTTCATCTAGTTGTTGTCGACGATTATTCTAGACTTTCTTGGATTTTTCTTCTAAAAAACAAGTTTGAGACTGAGTCTGCCATTCAAACTTCTATTAATGAAATAAAGAATATTTTTCTACAATGTCGCGTGTTCGATCCATGCTCACCGCATTTATTTGTCGCAAATTGGGTTTAGATGAATGGATTAAATAGGCTTTCTGGGAGGATATGGATAAGATTATGCAAGGAATCCCACCAAGAGAGATAATTTGTCTAGGTGATCTTAATGGACATGTGGGAAATGATGCTTCAGGGTATGCTAGTGTTCATGGAGGACATGTCTTCAGGGATAGAAATGAAGAGAGAAAAGTCATTCTGAATTTTGTAACATGTTGTGATCGGTTCATAGTAAACACTCTCTTCAAGAAGAGGGAGGAGCATTTAGTTACTTACAAGAGTGGCTCAATTAGAACACATATAGATTACTTTGCGTTAAGGAGAAGAGATCAATTGTGTTGTAAAGACAACAAATTATTTCCATGAGAGAGTTTGACCACCCAACATCGCTTGTTAGTCATGGATGTGCAAATGAATGGGCTGGTAAAGAAAAAGAGGGTTTCCAAGATCACTAGAACTAGATGATGGAATCTTCAATTGAAGCAATCAAGCTTCAGGGAGAAGATTTTAGAAGACTTATCTTGGGATTGTAACTAAAATGTAAACGAGATGTGGGAAGTGGTAGCATCTTCTATCCAAAGGGTAGCCAAAGAGATCCAAGGCGAGTCAAATAGAGAAGCTCCATGCCAAAAGGAGGCTTGGTGATGGAGTGAAGGGGTGCAAGAGAAGCTCAAAATTAAAAGAGTGTGCTTTAAAGCTGTGTCTAAGGATAAAATAGATGAAACTGTCTCAAATTGCAAAATTGAGAAGAAGGGAGCAAAGAAGGCTGTAAGCGAAGCTAAGTCAAAAGCTTACGAAGTTTTGTACAAAAATCTCGACTCTAAGGAGGGCCGGAAGGATATATTCAGGTTGACTAAAGAAAGAGAAAGAAAGGCCAAAGATCTTTCTCAAGTGAGATGCATTAAGTATGAGGAAGGTCGTGTGCTTGTTACTCAGAAGAATATAAAGAGTAGATGGAAGCAGTACTTCCATAAGCTTTTCATTGGGGAAGGAAATAGAGATCACCTTGGGAGATCTAGCTAGTAGTGAAAGTTACTTGAATCGTGCAAGTTATAAACAAATACAAAAGAAGGAAGTAGAGGAGGCTTTGAAGGTTATGAGACCTGAAAAAGGTGTAGGACATGATGACTATCCTATAGAAGTTTTGAGAGTTTAGATAAGCGTGGTTTGACTTGGCTTACAAATTTATTCAATGTTATTTGGCAAAGCAAGAAAATGCCTGAAGATTGGAGGAAAAGCATCGTGGTGCCTCTTTATAAGAACAACAAAGACATTCAAAATTGTTTAAATTACAAAGGTATCAAGTTAATGAGTCACGCCATGAAAATTTGAGAACATGTGATTGAAAGAAGGTTGAGGCAAGTTTTCAAAATAAAAGGAAATCAATTGGATTCATGCAAGGTCGTTAAACTATTGAACCCATCCACTTGCTGAGGAGAACAATGGAAATTTATAAAGCTAAAAAGAAGAACCTCCATATGATTTTTATTGATTTAGAGAAGGCTCATGCATCTGTCCCACGGGAGATATTGTGGAGAGTTTTGGAGAAGAGACAAGTACATGTCCTATACATTAACCTCATCAAAGATATGTATGATA
Organism: Ottelia alismoides; assembly: GCA_037367405.1. NCBI lineage: Eukaryota > Viridiplantae > Streptophyta > Magnoliopsida > Alismatales > Hydrocharitaceae > Ottelia > Ottelia alismoides. Next base: position 197,724 of record JAZKJV010002195.1, on the reverse strand, counting down.
GGGCTTCATCTTGTGTAAGGATACAGTCTGGAAAGACTATCTTGACATCAACATTGGTTTGCATCAAGGTTCAGCGTTGAGTCCATTTCTTCTTACTTTGATTATGGGCGAGTTGAAAAGTCACATTCAAGATGAGATACCTTGGTAAATGCTATTTGTCGATGATATAGTGTTGATTGATGAGACTAGAGATGGAGTAAATTAGAAGCTTGAGGTTCGGAGACATGCACTGGAGACTAAAGGATTTTGTATAAGTAAAGCTAAGACCGAATATATATGGAGTGCACTTTGATGGTGTTAGCATTGTGAGCCCGGGGCGAACCATTCCTACAATAAATGTTATTGTAATAAATGATTTATCAATAAAAGTTATTGATTATTTTTTTCACTCCCTTTTTGAGATCGAATGAATGAATGCACTATAGGGTCCCTCTGTACAATAAGGGTTATGTACCATGGCCAACTTGATGATCATACAGTTGTTGATTCATTGATTGAATCATAGAGGCTGATGCTTAGATGAATATCTAAGGAGTTAGATAGAAGACTCATCAAGCATCATCAAATGATTGTTAAGTGATGATCTCAAGTCTGAGTAGGAGATGGCAATCCTTTCTCATATGGCTGATATCTGACCGACCTCTTGATGCAGGTCCTCTGCATGAGAATAGTGATTCGAAGGTGTCAGATTAGTTGAGTCAATGGGTTGACTTAACGAGATCGAGATAACCAAAGACCTATGTTGAATGTTGTCACGGCATAGGCATGCATCCTCTGACCAGAGACAGATGTGTTGCTATATGTCTGAGTGTGTACATTTGGCAGACCAATAGGTTGATGACCTAACCAAGGTCTATACACCGGCGAGCTGGTGTGCATGTAAGGACATATGAGTAAAACGATCTCTCAAAGGGATCATACAGGTTCACTTGTGGATCGGAATACATAAGCTCACTCATGAGGTATTGGGACTGATCAAATTCCATGCATGGTCGTCATGCTTTGGAAGCATGACATGAATTTGAAGGTAAGATATATGCTTTGGGAAAGCATATGATCTATACCAATTCTCAATGACCAAGATTGAGAAACTTAATGATCAAACCCTAAAGATGACAGTATAAAAGTGATCTATATCTTCAGGATGATCATAGATTTTCCAGTATGCAGGATGTACATGTATTGGAAATACATGAGGGTGATGTGTTCATAAACGATTGTATAACCATGACGCTTCCATTCCGAGGGAGTGATGAAATAGGTTTGGATTTTAATGACCCCTCTCAATAGAGAAGTGACCTAATCTTAATCCATGTATTGGACATTGATCAGAATGAGATTCAGATGCAATGAGAAGATTGGGTCTACGATCTTGATTTGATCAAGCATCTGTGGGAGGTCCATAAGATCTGGATTTGAGATGTGATCTCAACATCTAAGTCACTATATGTGGAACAATACAATCGCCATGTCCTTATCTCCAAGTATCTGCGGAGAAATCGCATTATTCTTGAAAGAGTTCAAGAATAATTCCATAGATCTAAGCATTAAGAGAATGATAATTAAATGTGATTTAATTATCTTGATACATGTGAAAATTATCCAATATAATTAAATGTGATTTAATTATTGTGGATAAGAATAATGTGGATAGCAATATCCAATTATTCGTAATATATTATAAATGTGATTTATAATGTATTAGAGAGAGCTAATTATAATTTATATTTGTTGATTAATTATTAATGTGTATTGGATACACATTGTGTAATTAATTGAAAATGTAAATTATATTTTATTTTGGGTTGTGAATGTGATTCACAAATTTCCAATGGCAAGATTGCAATATTTTCAAAATTAATTATGAATTATTTTTGAAGAATAAATCATAACAAAATTTGTTGGGAATAATAATGGAGATTTCCATGGAGATTTACAATCTCATAAGATCTGGATTTGAGATGTGATCTCAACATCTAAGTCACTATATGTGGAACAAAACAATCGCCCTGTCCTTATCTCCAAGTATCTGCGGAGAAATCGCATTATTCTTGAAAGAGTTCAAGAATAATTCCATAGATCTAAAAGAGAATGATAATTAAATGTGATTTAATTATCTTGATGCATGTGGAAATTATCCAATATAATTAAATGTGATTTAATTATCGTGGATAAGAATAATGTGGATAGCAATATCCAATTATTCATAATATATTATAAATGTGATTTATAATGTATTAGAGAGAGCTAATTATAATTTATATTTGTTGATTAATTATTAATGTGTATTGGATACACATTTGTAATTAATTGAAAATGTAAATTATATTTTATTTTGGGTTGTGAATGTGATTCACAAATTTCCAATGGCAAGATTGCAATATTCTCAAAATTAATTATGAATTATTTTTGAAGAATAAATAACAACAAAATTTGTTGGGAATAATAATGGAGATTTCCATGGAGATTTACAATCTCATGAGATTTCATGAGTGCCTCCACATGGAAACATGTGGATGGCTACCAAGTCCTATATGGAATTGGTAGCCGTCCACCATGTTGACATGGGAGATGTAATCTCTATGTTGATTCTCTCCTTATTTGGTTGATCTAATTTGGGATTGAATTGTAATTGATTTATCAAATATATTTGATCTAAATTAAATCATAAATTTGTTGGCTTTTACCAACAACAATCTTGACCATTGGATTGAAAATAAATCAATCTCATCCATTGATTTCATATGTCCCATGGATTGAGATCCATGGATCCCACAACCCTTTAAATAGAGAGGCATACCATGCCCTCTAAAAAGGCTATGCTATTTTTGGAAGCACATCTCTCTCTCTCTCTATTTTCTCCCACACGTCAACTCTCTCTCCCTCTCCTTGGTGGTCGCCCACCAAACCCTCAAGGAGAGAACCGTCGACGTCTTCGCCACCGTGCCGCCGCTTTGACGTTCTTCGGTTCTCCGTCTTCTTGGAGTGCTACGCTCACGAAGAGGACGTTCGATCTCGTACAACGAGATCAGGAGTTCACCGTGCTTGGATCATCTTGTTGGATTGCGAGGACCACGCGGTCCATCCCCGCGCTCGCAAGCGTCTTCTCCGACGATCGGACTTGAGACAGGAGGTCTCTTTTCGTAGAGACTCGATCAACCACGCTTCAAGAGGTATTCCTTTATACTTGTGGTTCTAGATGAAACGATCCGAGAATCGTTTTTGGATCATGTGGTTTCATCGCATGAAAAAATTTAAATTCCGTTGCACAGAACAACTAGTACGACTAGCCGTTCTACGTCATATTCGATACGACGATCACGCTTCCGTGATGCGCTTGAGGATAATCCAATATCCTTCAAGTGGTATCAGAGCCTTAGGTCGAAGGTTTTGGATACGATCCGCAAACCTAGGACGACTTGGATTCGTTGAGGTCGCGAAAGTTTTTTTGTCGCATTTGATTTTCGCACATCTGTTTAGTGAATAAATTCGGTCATGTTTAAAATGTTTAAACACGAATTAATCACTTGGATTTTGTTCCCCATTAAATAAGGAAACCATAGGATCTGAGTTTACGTAATTTGGATTCTGTTTGCTAAAGATATAGTTGTTTTAATGAACTTGTATTCACTGTTGCGGGAACTGCGAATCTTAACATGATTAATGAGTTAATTACTGTTTTGATCCGTCTCGAAATGCGTGAAATATCACTTAGGTTCTGTCCTAAATCAAATTAGCAATTTTTGAAAATTAAGTTTGTCTAATTTGGATTTAAATCGATTGAGATATGTTAATTTTAGTGAGTAGGGGTCACTGCTGAAATTACAGTCCTAATCAAGAACCATGTGATTGTCAATTAGTGAAATTAATTGTTAATTTCATGAAATAATTATGCAAAATATTTGAGAAATATTTGATGATGATTATTTCTTTAATTGACATGGCCTCAATTAAGAAATTGATTAGATTTGATCTAGATCATAATTGGAAACACAATCATCAAACTTGATGCTTGAATAAGATTGAAAATTTGTGTAGCAAATTTCCTTATAATCAAAAATATTTTGATTATTACTATATGGTATAATTTCGGTTGAAGAACCGATGATCATCTCAAGTACAAATTGATCTATTTGGCATTATCCTTTCCTGAGGTAGATATGGTGTCTAGTCGGAGAGCATTGGGGTGGCGGGTTGCAACGTATGTGGTCCATCCCACTCTCGTTGGTACTGGCCATGACAGCGGGTTGGGACTCGATAATGCCGGAGATATCAAGATGTATTTCTCTAATTATTAAAATTCGAATTAATATGTACTTTGAGATAAATACCATATATGTATTCAAGTAAAAACAATCAAGTTTGTTGACTGAATTGGATTGATAATTAATTTAAATATGATTGAATTAATTATATCCAATTAAAAACACTCTATTATGAATAGATGTGTATTTCCCTTGGAAGAATTAAATATATGAATATGAATCATAATATTTAATTAAAATTTGAATATGAGGTGGAGGATCACATAAGTGACATCCATGGTCTCCCATCAAGGCGAAGGGTTCCGTCGCCAGATAGATATTGTATGTAGGAGATGCTTGTCCAAAGAGACAGCTCCTGCATACGATCCATTTGGATCGGGCTCGTCGCTTCTCGAAAGAGTAAGGACATATGCATAGTGACCCAATATCGGATCCTCATATTATTGGGGCGATATTGGATTGCGCATAGCGAGTTGTATTCATGTTGAAGGTTGGTTCAATTAATGACGGGTCAACATCACCTTAGGGGTGGTGGGCCCAGGTATTAAAGACCGAATTGGGAAATGCAAGTTGGACTTGCAAGGTGGAATGTGTTCCCGCTTCTCTTTATTGGAGTCATAGATTCTCATATTATTGGGATATGACAAAGATAAAGAGGAGATCTCAGTTCTTGCTTGAGATATAACGGTAAGAGATAATATCTCTTACTTTGAAAGTGATTGAGGGAATAAACTTTCAAGGTTGACAGAGCAAGAACAATTTGATTTAAAATACCTTAATCAAAATATGAATATATGATTGCATGTTCTAATATAGTGCATTCTTAATTTCAGAAAATGAAGTCCTTGAACCCATAAGCAAGCTTCTTGAGGTCAATCAGTTGACCGGTCCAAATTACTCGAATTGGATCCGTAATTTGGAGCTTGTTCTCTCTGTTGAGCGCATAAGTTATGTGCTCTCCGAAGACAAGCATGAAAGCCCTAAATCCAAGGAAGAAAAGGCATACAATGACAAGTATGATGAAGATCATGCCTTGGCTAGATGTTATATCATGGATTCTCTCTTCAATGTTCTTTAGAAACAACATGTGGAGATGAGCACATGCCAGGAAATAATGCAGAATCTAAAAGATATGTTTGGTGACATAAACCGCACCTAGCGTTACAATATTATGAAAGAACTCGTCCGCTGCAAGATGTAGGAAAGAACTTTGGTTCGAGAATATGTACTCAAAATGTTTGGGTACTTGTCTGAACTGGGGCTCTTGGGGCAAATGTGGATGCAGACATGCAAGCTGATTTCATTCTGCTGTCTTTGCCTAATTCTTTCAATAATTTTGTGGTTTCATTCCACATGAACAAGTTGGACTTGTCGAACGCTGGTCTTCTTACTGCATTAAAGTCCGCATAAGACGTAATGAAGAAAGATGGTCCCGCTGGCAGTGCAATGGTTGCACAGGTCAGAGGAAACCACGGTCGGAAGCAAGGTTCTCGGAAGGGCCCGGCCCAGAAGAGAAAGAAGAAGAGTCAAGGCGTTGGCTCATCTTCTAGTGCATCCACACTGATAGCGTCGAAGAAATCTGACGTCTGTCACCACTGCAAAAAGCTGGGGCACTGGAGGCGTAACTGCCCGGAATACCTGAAGTCGGCAGACAAAGGTAAAGCCCCAGCAGATATGAATCTACTTTGATCATTGAAACCAGCTTTCTCGTTGGACGAGAAGGAAGTTGGGTTGTAGATTCTGGTGCTTTTGTTTATGTATGCAATTTGTTGCATTTGTTTCAGGAAACTATAAATCTTGAAGAAGGGGAGATAGTCATCCAGATGGGATCTGATGCAAGTGTTGCAGCAATCGCCGTCGGAACTTGTCGACTATCTTTATCTAGTGGTAGAGTCCTAGTACTTAAAGAGTGTCTTTATGTACCTGAAGTTAGAAGGAATTTTATATATGTATCTAAGCTAGTTAGAAGTGGATATTCATTCCTTTTCTATAATAAATTAGTCATAAATCATTATGATAAATATATTGCAGATGGTATTTTAACTTCTGGTGGACACTATGAATTGTGCATTGATGAGCATGTCATAAATGTTACAACCACTAATAAAAACCATAAAAGATCCAGGAAAAATCTTTCGAATGAGATTTGGCATCAAAGGCTTGGTCATTTATCTGTTGACAGGATCAATAGATTGATAAAGGATGGACCTTTAGATTTTCTACAGGTTCAATCTTTGTCTACCTGGGAACATTGTATTCGAGGTAAAATGACTAGGATGTCTTTCCGTAACAAGGATAGAAGATGCGAAGGTATTATTGACCTAATACATACCGATGTATGTGGTCCCTTCAGTACCGCAACTCGAAATAGATATCGATATTATTTGACGTTTATTGATGACCATTCGCGATACGGGTTTGTCTTCCTATTACGTCATAAATCTGAAACATTTGAAAAGTTCAAAGAGTTCAAGGCTTTGATTGAGAACCAAACCGATAGAAAGATTAAACGGATTCGATCAGATCGAGGTGGCGAGTATCTCTCAGATGAATTCAAGGAATATCTTAAGGAGAATGGAATTGTTTCCAATCTCACTCCTCCTGGAACTTCCCAACTTAATGGTGTTGCTGAAAGACCCAACAGGACCATTATGGATATGGTCCGTTCAATGATGAGCAAAGCACATTTACCTCTTAGTTTCTGGGGATATGCAGTAGAGACTGCAATATATATCATGAATAAGATTCTTACCAAATATGTACCTCAGACTCCTCATGAGCATTGGTATGGAACCAAACCTAGTGTTAATCACCTGAGGGTTTGGGGTTGCTTAGTCCATGCGAAGAACGTGAATACAAGTAAGCTAGAATCTCGCACTCGTGAATGTTACTTCATCAAGTATGTTAGAGATGGTATTGGATATCAGCTCTATGACCTTGAGATCCAAAAGGTTTTTGTAGAGATGTGAAATTTCTGGAGAATGATTTTCTTAAAGGTCAAGACAAAATGAAGTAGAGAAACTCATTGAATTCCCTGAGGATTCTGAGCTTCCTAGACCAGAAACTGAAGAGATAAATAAAGATGAAACACCCATACCTCTTCGAAGGAGTTCGAGGGTGGTTGCACCACCTGAAAGGTATGGATTCCATGTGTCAAGTGAGAATGACATTGATCCTACTTCATTTGATGAAGCACTCGCGGATCATGACATGGATAGATGGATGCTAGCCAAGGTTGCAGAAATCGGTAGTCGGTACTCGGTCGGTAGGGTCACTGACTAAGGATTAATCGGCAGTCGGGCGACTAATCGGATTTAGTCACACATTAGTCGGTTTTGAATTTTTTAAATTATTTTAAATATATAAATCATTTTTTATACATATATTCTTATTCCTTTAAAAAAAATACATATATTCTTATATATTTGCACAGATTTGTACATTTTATATACAATCATAATGAAAGAAAACTAGTAATATGGCATATTGGTGCAATTTTTTTCCAAAAATCTGGAACAAGAGATAATGACATCTACAAAAGTGTCATTGAAATCTTTTTGCTTCATAGATAGTCCAAAAGACACTTCTTAACAAGTTTCTTTTTGAGCTTGGATGCATGAAGATGACTACTATGTTCAGCCAACACCAGGTGCACAATGGATTCAACTCTCCTTCATGGGATGCCAACTTTCTGAAATCTGGATCCTAATCTTCATATTTTTAAATTTAGTTAACTTCATTTTATTGACTGATCTATGCAGGCAGTCAGAAGCATAAGGCAAATAAATTATTGGTCTGAACCCTGTTATTTATCAAATGGCTTGGAAATTAACTCCTCATTATTACCTGGATTTCCTCAAATACTCTAACTGATCTGGAACAGACTATAGTATCCTTTGATGTTTCCATTGAATCACTTCTACATTATGTCTATTGTGTGCTATGATTTTGGAATGTGGCATCCTCCTTTCTTGTTAGTTTGATCTTTCTCATGATCAGATAGATCTACTGTTTATTATCGTGTAAAGTTAGAAATCAGATCAGACATTCAGTCTCATTCATTCCCATCATCAAGCCAATCTATTGAAATAATATTAGATCTACTCGAACGTAATCTGTAACATAAATGCAATCTGATCCTCTTGTTGTTTATTCCTTTTGAAGTTCTCAAGAAGGTTTAATAGATTGCTATGTACTCCTGAGTACAATAGATTGTTGCATACTCCATCTACTAAGTATAATATGTTTGCTTTTAAAAAACAAAAAATAATAAATAATAAAAAAGTTCTATGTAAAAGTCGGCCGAGTAGTCGGCCGACTAGGCCGACTAGTCGGGCCGATTAGTCGGGTTGACCGACTAATGGCCGACTAGGCCTAGTCGAGTCGGCTACCCCCCCGACTCGACTAGTCGGACCGACTAGTCGGCCTAGTCGGCCGACTTTTACAACAGTGATGCTAGCAATGAAGTCAGAAATTGACTCCATGCATAAGAATGGTGTATGGACCCTAGAGGATCCACCTAAAGGGGTAAAACCCACTGGGTGTAAATGGATCTTCAAGAGAAAAAGGGGACCTGATGGGAAAGTAGAGACTTTCAAGGCACGGCTCGTAGCCAAGGGTTACACACAGAGAGAAGGCATCGACTACGATGAGACATTCTCTCATGTGGCTATGCTTAAATCCATTAGGACATTGCTAGTTGTAGCTGCATATCTTGACTACGACATCTGGCGGATGGACGTCAAGACGGCTTTCCTCAATGAATACCTCGAGGAGGATATCTACATGGAGCAGCCCCAGGGCTTCATAACTGAGGATGGCAAAGTATGCAAACTGAAGAAATCCATCTATGGGCTCAAGCAAGCTTCTCGTAGCTGGAACATCAAATTTGACGAAACCATAAAGAGTTATGATTTTGTGCAGAATCCTGATGAACCTTGTGTGTACAAGAAGCTTAGTGGGAGCGCCATTGTGTTCATCGTGCTTTACGTAGATGACATCCTTATCATTGGGAATGATACAGGGATGATGACCAGTGTGAAAATTTGGTTATCACGTACCTTTGAGATGAAAGATCTTGGAGAAGCCTCTTACAACTTAGGCCTGAAGTTGTTCAGAAACCGAGAAAAGAGGATTTTGGGATTGTCACAACATGGATACATTAAGAAGATTCTTGAACGATTTCGTATGGATAGTTCCAAGAAAGGATTCCTACCCTTAAGACATGGTATCCACCTGTCTAAAGGGATGGCTCCTCAAACTGTTGAGGAAAAGAAAGCCATGCCTGGATGTCCTTATGCATTAGTTGTAGGAAGCTTAATGTATGTCATGATGTGTACTATGCCATATATCTGCCATGCAGTGGGAGTGGTAAGTCGTTACCAATCTTGCTATGGAGAGCAACACTGGAATGCAGTAAAGAACATATTCAAATATCTAAGACGGACGCAAGATTACATCTTGGTCTATGGAGATGGTGATCTCCAAGTCTTGAGATATACAGATTCTGACTTCCAATCGGATATTGATGATCGAAAGTCGACATCAGGGTTTGTATTCCTGTTGAATGGTGGTGTTGTGAGCTAGAGAAGCAAGAAGCAGGACATTACTGCAGATTCAACAACAGAAGCCGAATACATTGCTGCATCGGATGCTGCAAAGGAGGCGGTGTGGTTGCGTAAGTTCATCCTGGAGCTTGGTGTAGTTTCCTCTGATACTCCCATCCCGTTACTCTGCGATAACACGGGAGCCATTGCCCAGGCAAAGGAACCCAGATGGCATCAGAAGAGCAAGCACGTGAAAAGGAAATACCACATCATTCGGGAGATTCAAAAGCGTGGTAACATAATCATCACCAAGGTGGCCTCTCCCAACAACGTTGTTGATCCTCTTACCAAACCTCTGACACAGAAGGTTAGCGACCAACATGTAATGAGTAAGGATTTAAGGATTGCTCCTGAATGGTTCTGAGGACTAGTGGGAGATTGTTAGCATTGTGAGCCCGGGACGAACCATTCCTACAATAAATGTTATTGTAATAAATGGTTTATCAATAAAAGTTATTGATTATTTTTTCACTCCCTTTCTGAGATTGAATGAATGAATGCACTATCGGGTCCCTCCGTACAATGAGGGTTATGTACCATGGCCAACTTGATGATCATACAGCTGTTGATTCATTGATTGAATCATAGAGGCGGATGCTAAGATGAATATCTAAGGAGTTAGATAGAGGACTCATCAAGCATCATCAAATGATTGTTAAGCGATGATCTCCAGTCTGAGTAGGAGATGGCAATCCTTTCTCATATGGCTGATATCTGACCGACCTCTTGATGCAGGTCCTTTGTATGGGAATAGTGATTCGGAGGTGTCAGATTAGTTGAATCAATGGATTGACTTAACGAGATCGAGATAACCAAAGACCCATGTTGAATGTTGTCATAGCATAAGAATGCATCCTCTGACCAGAGACAGATGTGTTGTTATATCTCTGAGTGTGTACATTTGGCAGACCAATAGGTTGATGACCTAACCAAGGTCTATACATCGGCGAGCTGGTGTGCATGTAAGGACATATGAGTAAAACGATCTCTCAAAGGGATCATACAGGTTCACTTGTGGATCGGAAGACATGAGCTCACTCATGAGGTATTGGGACTGATCAAATTCCATGCATGGTTATCATTCTTTGTAAGCATGACATGAATTTGAAGGTAAGATATATGCTTTGGGAAAGCATATGATCTATACCAATTCCCAATGACCAAGATTGAGAAACTTAATGATCAAACCCTGAAGATGACAGTATAAAAGTGATCTATATCTTCAGGATGATCATAGGTTTTCCAGTATGCAGGATGTACATGTATTGGGAATACCTGAGGATGATGTGATCATAAACGATTGTATAACCATGACGCTTTCATTCCGAGGGAGTGATGAAACAGGTTTGGATTTTAATGACTCCTCTCAATAGAGAAGTGACCTAATCTTAGTCCATGTATTGGACATTGATCTGAATGAGATTCAGATGCAATGAGAAGATTGGGTCTACGGTCTTGATTTGATCAAGCATCTGTGGGAGGTTCATAAGATCTTGATTTGAGATTTGACCTCAACATCCAAGTCACTATACGTGGAACAATACAATCGCCATGTCCTTATCTCCAAGTATCTGCGGAGAAATCGCATTATTCTTGAAAGAATTCAATAATAATTCCATAGATCTAAGCATTAGAGAATGATAATTAAATGTGATTTAATTATCTTGATGCATGTGGAAATTATCCAATATAATTAAATGTGATTTAATTATTGTGGATAAGAATAATGTAGGTACCAATATCCAATTATTCATAATATATTATAAATATGATTTATAATATATTAGAGATAGCCAATTATAATTTATATTTGTTGATTAATTATTAATGTGTATTGGATACACATTGTGTAATTAATTGAAAATGTAAATTATATTTTGTTTTGGGTTGTGAATATGATTCACAAATTTCCAATGGAAGATTGCAATATTCTCAAAATTAATTATGAATTATTTTTGAAGAATAAATCACAACAAAATTTGTTGGGAATAATAATGGAGATTTACATGAAGATTTGCAATCTCATGAGATTTCATGAGATTACCTCCACATGGAAACATGTGGATGGCTACCAAGTCCTATATGGAATTGGTGACTGTCCACCATGTTGACATGGGAGATGTAATCTCCATGTTGATTCTCTCCTTATTTGGTTGATCTAATTTGGGATTGAATTGTATTTGATTTATCAAATATATTTGATCTAAATTAAATCATAAATTTGTTGGCTTATACCAACAACAATCTTGACCATTGGATTGAACATAAATCAATCTCATCCATTGATTTCATATGTCCCATGGATTGAGATCCATGGATCCCAAAACCCTATAAATAGAGAAGCATATCATGCCCTCTAAAAAGGCTATGCTATTTTTGGAAGCACATCTCTCTCTATTTTCTCCCACACGTCAACTCTCTCTCCCTCTCCTTGGTGGTTGTCCACCAAACCCTAGAGGAGAGAACCGTCGACACCTTAGCCACCGTGTCGCCGCTTCGACGTTCTTCGATTCCCCGTCTTCTTGGAGTGCTACGCTCACGAAGAGGACGTTCAATCTCGTACGACGAGATCAGGAGTTCACTGTGCTTGGATCATCTTGTTGGATTGCGAGGATCACGTGGTTCATCCCCGCGCTCGCAAGCGTCTTCTCCGACGATCGAACTTGAGACAGGAGGTCTCTTTTCGTAGAGACTCGATCAACCATGCTTCAAGAGGTATTCCTTTATACTTGTTGTGGTTCTAGATGAAACGATCCGAGAATCGTTCTTGGATCATATGGTTTCATCGCAAGAAAAATTTTAAATTCCGCTGCATAGAACCACTAGTACGACTAGTCGTTCTACGTCCTATTCGATACGACGATCACGCTTCCGTGATGCGCTTGAGGATAATCTAATATCCTTCAGATGGAAGCAATGGTGAAGTAATCGAGGTAAAGATTGGTGATGATAATATTCAGAAGAGAGATTCTTTTAGATACTTGGGATCTATTTTGCAACATGATGGGGAAATTGGTGGAGATGTTACTAATAGAATAATGGCTAAAGTGGAGAGGAGCCTCTACCGTTCTCTGTGATAAGAAAATTCTTTTGAAAATCAAAGGAAAGTTTTACAAAGCAGCCGTGAGACATGCTATGTTCTATGGATCTGAATGTTGGCCTGTGAACAATAGACATGTGCAAAGAATGACAGTAGTAGAAATAAAATGCTACCGTGGATGTGTGGAGACATACGTAAAGATCGGATTTGGAATGATGCAATCAGAATGAAAGTTGGTGTAGCTCCGATCGAGGATAAGATGCGAGAAAATCACTTAAGGTGATTTAACTATTTGCAAAGGAGGTCAACTAATGCAACAGTGAGGAGATGCAAGTTTTGGATGTTGAGTCGGCCAAGAAATGGTAAGGAAGGCCAAAGAAGTGTTGGAATGAGACTATACGAATGGATCTTAGTTTTTTGGATCTAAGCTCGAGAATGACCCAAGATAGATCTGAATGGAGGCAAAGAATCCATGTAACCGACCCTACTTAATGTGGGAAAAAGTTGTGTTGTTGTTGTACTATTAAGTATGTATGCTCTAACAATGTCTTGGAGTTGTGTACCATCCAGTTCTTCAGGGCTTTTGGCATCATACATCAAACTTCTTATGCTTACACTTCTTAGCAGAACGATCTTGTTGAGCGTAAAATCGTGATGTTACCATGTCTCTTATTTTTCAAAATCGTGATCCCCGCTCTTTTTGGGATGATGTTGTCCTCATTTCATATTACATGGTCAAATATATGTCATCCTCCATGTTAGGAGAAGATATTCCTTTTTCGATTGTATTTCTCGATAGGGATCGCTTCTCTTTAACACATGTTGTTTTTTGCTTTGTGGCTTATGTTCATCACCTGACTCCTACTCATGACAAGCTCTCCCCCAAAGCTACCAAATGTGTTTTTGAAGGCTACTCCCTAACCCAAAAAAGATACCACCATCTTTTGTGATTCTTACTCTTATAGCTTAGCCATCACCTCCTCTTGCAGCTCAGACTTTGCTTAGAAACTACATTCGCAGGCCGCATACTATACCCCTTGCTCATGTACATTCCCCATCATCCAGCGTGCCCTAAGTAAATTCAGAGCACTAGGTAGGGATGAGCATGGGCCACACCTTATAGGACCTAGGTCCAAGCCCATTTAACAAATCGGGCTTTGGGTCAGGCCGAGGCCCACTTAAATTAAATTTTTTCGATCGGCCCAAGCCCAAGCTCGACCTAATTTTTAGAGGTTAGGGTTGGGCCGGGTCGACCCATATAAATCCATTACTTTAGATTGGGGCATGAATTTTGTTGCATATTGTTGTATTCCAACACGAGAGGTGTTATGCATGAATGTTTTCCCTAATGCTAACGTTTGCATTCGTCCTTGGTGTGCTCCTGATGGACGCTGAGATACATATGTGATCACCTTTGAAACCTTCTTTTAATAATAATTGGATGGTCGTCCATCCTAAATAGTTATTTTTTATCTTTTCCAAAAAAAACGTTCTAATGTAGCTACATGATTCAGATCAAATACTGAAATTCTCAACAGAAAACTGCGAGAAACAACAAAGTAGGGAAACAATTTGTGAAACTAGAAGTAAACGATGAGTAAAAAGAAGTGACAAAATTAGTTTAAGGATCTTGAGAGAATTACAAGAGACACAAATGAGATTTAAGGATCTTACAGAGTCGTGCAGAGAGGCGAAGATGCACGTGGTGCGGGTACTACTGCTTGTTGGCGACGCAAGGGGCAGAGGATTAGCGAGGGGTGGAATCAGTGGAGAGGTGATGCTGGCGCAACACCGGTGGGTTGGGGGCGGGGGGGGGGGGGGGGGGGGGGGGGGGGGGATGGGAATCGGACAAGGTTAGGGCTGGTGAGGTGGTTGGGGAAAAAGAGTGAAGTTTGGATTGGGGAAGGGGAAAAGAAAAGGGGGCGACGTGACTCATGTCTAATTGGGAGGCTCCAACCTCCAGCACCATATTTAATTCCAACAGGTGGAGGGGTTTTCAGGCCTTGCAAACGGACCTAACTCGGGTCGCTCAATCAGGCCATGTAATCGGGCCTAACTCGGGTCAGGTCTTCGGACTGTCTATTGGGCCATCAATCGGCCCGAACTCGTGGGCTTGGCATGTTGGGTCGAGCCAAGCCCAAGCCCGATCCAAAAATATTTGAGTCTGGATATTTAGCCCACGCCCAGTCCAGTCCTAACTTAGGCTCGGATCGGGCCAGGATTTTTGGGATGGGCTTCGAGTTGGGTCGAGTCGTCCTAGCCCGATGCTCATCCCTAACACTAGATTTCTACTGATGGCACTGATGATTTTCTGTACATCAAGAGACTTTACAAGTTGATCAAGTAGCACCTCAAGAGGCTACTCTACAGAACTCAAATCGTCCAGAGGATTTTGACCATCTCTTAGGAAGCGGAGATGTATGCATGTTATGTATCATTGTGCGGTCATGTTTTTTTTGGAATGTCTTTCAGACGATTTCAGGAGGTTTGTGGTCGGACTGTTAGCCGTGGAGATCCAACGCACATATTAGGAGGCTATATGAGTCAATCATCGCTATCTTGCAATGGAAGAAGAGATGATTGCACTCCAGTCACGTGGTACATGGTGTTTGATTACAGTTCAAGAATGGACTTCTATGGTCGACTGCAAATGGATCTTTACAGTGAAGCATAGAGCAGATGGAAATGTTTATCACTACAAAGCTAGGCTTATGGCATGTGGGTTTACCGAGATATATGGGATGGACTATCATGATTTGTTTCCCCCAAGGCTTGTCATTTTACACTCAAGAGCATCTTCTCTGTTGCAGTGGTACGGGACTGGCCACTTTCGCAGCTTGATGTCAAGAATGCTTTCTTGTATAGAGACTTGCATTTGAAGGTTTATATGCAACGGTCACCTGGGTTTGCTACTGAGGGGGAGTGTTAGAAGATATACAAACTTCATAAGGTGATTTATGACCTTAGGTAGTGTACCAGAGCATAGTCCCAGAAGCTCTCAAACTTGATAAAGCTCTCAGACTTGATAGAGCAGTACGAGATCGACTGCAGATCACTTACTCTTTGTACACATGACACATAGAGGTATCGTTGGTATTCTGAATTATGTTATTGACTTTATCGTTACAATAGATGACTTACAAGGCATCAGTGAGATTATGGCATTTTTAGGACAATAATTTGTCATCAAGGACCTTGGTGAACTATGATACTTCCTTGGACTTGAGTTTGCCAGGAATGAGGTCTACTGATGATACAGAGGAAATATGTTTCAGATCTTCTTTAAAGATAGGAATGGTAGACTGTAGACCTGCCATTACTCCCACGGACCTCATCGTGAAACTCGAAGATGATGATACATATGAGGTGGATAAGAGGATGTACAAGAAGCTTGTTGGGAAGCTCCTCTATGTGATTATTACTAGGACAGATTTCTCCTTTATGGTGAGCAAAGTTAGTCAATTTATGGAGCAGCCACGGCAACCTCACATGGATGATGTTCACATGATCCTAAGATATCTAAAACCTTCTTCAAATACATGGTTGTTCTTTAGCAGACTATGCTGACGCTGACTATGCAAGATGTCATAAAGATAGGAAATCTACTTATGGTTTTGCTACTTTCAAAGGGAGTTCTTTGGTCTCATGGAAAGGTAAGAAGCAGATTGTGGTTGTTAGATCTACTGCAGAGTAAAAAAATAAAGCTATGGCACTGGGGAGCAGTGAAATGGCGTGGGTCAAATCTGTTCTGACAGACTTAGCTGTTGACGCGCCTTTTCATGCAGTTGCTTTGCGACAACCAGTCTGTTGTTTTCATTGCAATAATCTCATTTTATGTAATTTTCCCTCTAGGGTTTCTCTTCTCTATATAAAAAAGCCATATGGCCTTCATAATAAACAAGTCATTATATTATTTCTATGGTTCCCACGATGTTACCCTCTTCACCCTCATCAACATCACTCGAAAGAGCTGGTTCGGGAAGACCAACTCATTCGAGGAGGAATTTCGTTAAGACTAGGGAAGAGATATATTGAGTCTAAGAAAATTTTTCTATCTTTTTGTATTTTTTATTAAAATAATGACATATCTTTTCATGTAAGGATATTTCTAAGAAAATTTTTCTATCTTTTTGTATTTTTTATTAAAATAATGACATATCTTTTCATGTAAGGATATTTCTTTTGGTCAAATATGCATACCTCTCGATTAGCATTGATTATACATGAGGTAGCATATACTTTTGTAAAGGAGACATTGGAGAACGACCGAGGTGGGTAATTGGACCTTTTCAGGATCCAATTATCACACCTCTTTAAGACTAGGGAAGAGATATATTGAGCCTGAGATAATTTTTCTATTTTTTGTACTTTTTGTTAAAATAATGACATATCTTTTCATGTAAGGAAATTTCTTTTGGTCAAATATGCATGCCTCTCGATTAACATTGATAATACATAAGGTAGCATATACTTTTGTAAAGGAGACAATGGAGAACGACCGAGGTGGGTAATTGGATCTTTTCAGGATCCAATTACCACACCATGAGATGAGTCCCACAACATTAGTGAATGAGATTTTGGATTGTCGATGGGGCTATATAAAAAGCCTCACGCCCATGTATTTATTAAGATATTTACAAATAGAAGAATTCGTCCTTTGAGGCGCTCTCATGTGGTTTCATCCCGCTCCTGGCGGAGTAGGATTCCACGTAAAATCTTTCATATTGTTTATTACTCTTGATCTTTTATCACTTCAGTATTATGTTTTTCCACGTGATGTCAAAGCAAATCGGTTTTTGGGGGACTTTATTGTATATTTCCAAGCTCTGTTATTATTATTCATATTGTTCCAAATGGAGAGATTTGTTCTTGGAAGATCATGTAATATCATAGCGGTTTGAATTTCTGGGATTCATCTTTGAGATCAATTTTATTGCAATTTATTCATAATTTCAACAAGGAATCTAGGGTATGTTCTTGTCAAAAAGGTTGCACAAGAGATCAAGATCAGGGATCGATTCATCATCTTGTTCATCAAAATTTCGTTAGGGTTATCATGGAACCCTAATTCCTCAAAGTTAGTGTCACCATCTTCCTTCATGCAACAGTACATCAACACCCTCTTCTCCATACATGCAGTGCCCATCCAAGAGATCTCTACAGTGACACACCCAGTGATGCACCACCTCTAAGCCGGAACTCTAGCCACACATACCAATTCCAGCCTCCAACTACAACACACCCTCCAGCTCCAGGCATCGCCCAGGCGCGCAACCTCCAACCCAGGCACACATCGATCGCCATCCTTCAGGCCTACACTCCATCAAGTCCCTGTGCGATCAGCCCCCCCCCCCCCCGCGAAGAAGCGTGAGGAGCCCAATGTAGAGATGGGTTCTACCTTCGAAGGAGAAGAAGAAATGCGAGGAGCCTACGACAGATATGGGTTCTACCATCAAAGAAGAAGTGTGAGGCCCCATTTCTCTAGCCCCTCCGTGCGAACAAGACTCCCATCCATCTCCTTTGAGGGTCACCTCTAGGTGCAGCTCTGCCCTCATCTCCAACCGTAGGAGCTCGAGGAAGTGCAACTCCCTCTCGTTGCCTACTCAAGCCCATGTGAGACAGAGCACCCCCCTCACCCCATTGTGAAGAAGACAAGGTTGTGGCGACACTGCCACCTCCCCACCAACTCCAGATCGAGCCCCATCACCCTTGCCCATGGTGATACATCCCCGACGACCTCATGTGCGATCCTTGAGTGTCAGCAATGACGAGTTCCCCATATGGGAACCTTAGTGAAGACATGCTAGAAACATAACGGAATGATACCCCCTTTTACTTTTATAAAAAAAAGAGAGAAATATTTGGTAGAGAGTGAGCTGAAAAAAATACAGGGTTGTGGGCTCATTGGGCTGTTGTGTTTAAAGAAGAGAGATGGCTTGTAAAAAAGGAGAAATAGTGAGAAAGGGATTTCGTGCCCATTAGGTTGATGTGTTAAAAAAGAGGGAATATGTGATTGTGGGCCTAATAGGGTTGTGTTAAAAAAGAAGAGCGAACGACTTGCATAAAAAAGGAACAACCAAAAAATGAGGGCTACAAAAAAGAGGATAATTTGTAAAAAAGGAGAGCACAAAAAAAGGGAAAAAAGGAAAAGATGAAATTTTCCGTTTATCCCTTTTTCATTTGTTCTCCCAACTTGGTCGAGTACTCTCCAATTTCTGACAAGTTTGTGAGAAAAGGGGAGCGAGAGTACATGAGATGCTTACTCATTTTTCAAGATTCTATTTAATGCAGGCAATACATACTCTAATTATCATAAACTCCAGTACAAGATCCTTCCGAGGTTCCTAAGAGAGACTCCACTTCGAGGTTCCAATGAGAGCGACCTGCATCCAGAGATCTATGTATGGATATCCATATGACATGAAGAAATAAGCATGTGATGATACATCTCCTATTGGCTACTATGATACACCCCCATGAGTTTTGACAACAAAGAAATTCATTACAGAGGCCAAATCTCTAGTTCATCCTCACCATAGCATGCGAAGTACCGTCCTCAGCAGCAACCAACAGAGTGTGCATTGAGTTGTTATGGTCTGTAATATCATCTATTCATCGAGTGAGTTTGTCTTCTTATTGTTTGTCCGGGTTGAGCATTGCATGCTCTAGCTTGAGGGGGAGTGTTGGAGAATGACCTAGGTTGGTAATTGGATCATTTCAGGTTCCAAGGATCCAATTACCACATTATGAGATTAGTCCTGCATCATCTGTGAATAGGATTTTGGATATTCAATGGAGCTATATAAAGAACCCCATACCCTTGTACTCGTTGAGAGATTCACAATAGAAGAATCATCCCTTTGAGGTGTTCTGTGAATTCATTCCACTTCTCATGGAATAAGGTTCCATGCAAAATCTTTTGCGTTCTTCATTGTTTATTGCTCTCTATCTATTACCACTTCCTCATTATGTTTTTCCATAGGAGACATTCAATGGATGTATT
The DNA here is from genome assembly GCA_037367405.1 of Ottelia alismoides. Taxonomy (NCBI): domain Eukaryota; kingdom Viridiplantae; phylum Streptophyta; class Magnoliopsida; order Alismatales; family Hydrocharitaceae; genus Ottelia; species Ottelia alismoides. The sequence goes on along the minus strand of JAZKJV010002195.1, from coordinate 177,810 downwards.
ACGGTTTATCTATTGGCTTTAACCTCTTTTCCTTGATCTTCTTTTTCTAAACCTCCAATTCCTTTCTCAGCCACATCTCGTCTCCCTCGTGGCATGTTCCCTCCCTCATTTCCCGCATCTCTACACTTCCTCCTGAAACCCCAAACGATGAGTGTGTTTCTCATTCTTCACTTACCTTCTCTCACGTCCCCAACCACATTCTTCCATTTTATAAATCCTAGCTATGTCAGTCATACAACTTCATTATCTGACCAATAAACGAGTGTCGATTCTACTTGTTTCATGGGTGGTCAATGTCATTTTAAATCCTCTCCAGCCTTATTCTTCAGTCGAGCTTTCTCACGAGGCATGTATCAAGTGTAGAATGGTTTTCTAGCTACAAAAGGAGAAAGCAGGTTTATGGAGAAGGAAGATCCCCTCCAATGAGGGGTTGGGAGTAAAGCTGGGGGAGAGGACCATAAAGTACGATGCTAGAGGCCCATGTAGCATGACAAGGCTCATGTGCAACAAGGCTAGAGGCTTGTGCAGCAGCACTAAAGGGTTGTGCGGCAGAATGAGATGCCTTCAAGATGAAGCTAAGTGCACGCACGATGGTGGGGATGGATGCTTGTGTGTGGCAATGAATGTCTGCTGCAACAAGGTTAGGTTAAGAAAGGCAATGCCTTAGGTCTCTTTGTATAGAGAAATCTGGCTCCTATACCACACTGATTTTGAGGGAAAAGAAGATGTGGTTGCTTTATTCCATTGCCTTAGGTCTCTTCATATATAAATGAGACCATAAGAGAAATGGAAGAGTTGCAAAAGAAAGGAGAGGAAATGAATAATATCAACTGATTTATACCAGCAACTATTCTAACTTCTTATATATTATAACACAAGTTTATCCCTCTAGCACAGGTAGGTTAGCAAGAATAGATACCATGTAATATTAATCATGATAAAAATGTGAAACTTTAAACAACTAGTTACTTTGGAGAAGTCTACGGAAAAGGAAAATTCTGGTAGTGTTCTGCTCAGCAGATGCAACCTTGGAAATGTATAGATTTGGTGATGTCCGGATCCAAGAAAGGTATTGCCTCAAACAGTGTACAGAGGCTAGATAAACTAAGGACCCCTGCAATGATAAAAGTGGAAGGACAATTGTTGAGACAACATAATAGTCTTGACTCGTAGGTTTTCTCCATCCAAGAAAAGGTTTAACCTTGAACAGTGAGCACAAGCTATATACACAGCATCCAATTCAATTAAAAATGGAAAGCTAACATGCATCATAGTTCAATATTAACTCTTCTTACTGAGGAAGATTAAATATGTATGACCAATTTTATTCCAACATCTTAAAATGTCATCGACAATGAAAATATAGAAATGTCAAATAGCCTAAATATTGCCTTCTTTCTTTTTAGGGATGCAGCCATAGGTTCCGGAACAAGAACATTATGTTAATGCATATTTGTTATTTGAATATGATAATTAAATATAGTAAAGTGATAAAAGGGAGCAATGATAATGATGAAACTAACTATTCAAACATATGCAGGAAATACCTTGTATGCGACATCTTTCAATCTTTTTGAAGCCATCATCGGAAGAAAAGAATAAGGCAGAGCAACGGAACTGCGATTATTACGATCTTTACACTCCATGAACCTAGAGAAATGTTATAGCTAGGTTATTTTCAAGCAGATAATGTGCATGAAAAATACAACAGCTACAGCTTACCATGAAAGTGGGCTGGCAGTGCGGTTGATCAGCAAGGCATTCGAATAAACATTGTTATTTTTAAGGTCACCTCGAGTGACTCCTTCAACATGGACAACCCCACTATCTTTTAGCTTCATTGCAGTTGATAGAACTCGATACCACACCTTTGAATTGTCCAAGATAACGTACACGATTTTCGACATGCGTTCCAGATCATATAAGGAGTCCATAGCACATGAATTTGTGGCCCATCTAATAAAAAGAAGGAAACATGACCTTTTCAATTACAAGAAGATAAAACAGAATATAAATATTTAAGGTATAAACACAAAATTATTCATGTTAGATACAATCATACTTTATCCAATTTTTTATCAAAACAACTGGCTGCATTGTGCTATATGCATTTAGTAGCATTTCAGTAAGCGACTGTTGTCACTATATGAAGGTAAAAAATGTACTAAGCCTTCTCCCACTATAAGTAGGGTCGGCAACATGGATTCTTGCTCAAATCCATGTTGAAAGATTCGACTATTTTTTACGCTGGCCGTCGACTACCTAACGCAACCACTGCAAGAATGAGATTTGAACCCTGATCTTTTGTGTGGTAGGCACACTGTACTACCACTAGTCACTAGACCATTAAGTGGGTACTGTCACTATATGAAGGTACACAATTAAATTTGAAACCAATCTCAGAAATTTAAAATTTATGAGATGAGGAAGCATGAATAAAGAAAACATGTTAATCACCTATTGGATCCAACCAGATGCACAAGAAGATGGTGCCAATAATAAAGATCGATCAGCTTTGACTATGCGCAAGTGGAGATCAGTTAATGATATGGTCAAGCCTTTAGATTTTCCACAGCCTTTAAAAGCAAGAGAGCATTGTCATAATCTAAAAGTACAAACTTAAAATCGATGACAAACTCGAAAATTTCAATTTCAAATAAAACAGGTGTGTGAGAATGGATAAAGGAGTCAACATGGCCTGTTAATTCTCTATTGAACCTGACTGGATACATAAGAAATTATAAATCAAGGATAAAAATTTATTGACTTTGACCATGAGCAAGAGGAGATGGGTTGGAGCTAAGCATGAGTCTACATCAATGCTGCAAGATGCTCTGATACAATAGATGGTGTTGAACATGAAATCTTGGTAAAAATCATCATCATCAAATGGGTTAATCCTTCTATGTTTTCCCTTTATAGGTCAAGCCAGGTTCATTAAAATACTTTATTGTTTAGTTCTTTCTGGACTTTTCAGTTTTATGTCAACTTTGTTCAATTGTCTCCTGCCATGAACATTCACTTGTATCTCTCTCCCCCCAAAAAATGGAAAAGGAAGGGGGTATGTTAAAGAAAAAATAGAATAAATTGATAAAAAAGAAAAAAAAACACGTGCAAACAAGGAGGTGGGATACATACGTATTTGAAAACATGCATGAGAAGTACAAGCTTCCAAGACAATAGCTATTTCTGATGTAAAGTTCAGATGTCTAGAAAACCCATACGATACTTGAATTAGCACGAAAAATATTCCAGCCTTTTCTGGCACAAAAGCAAATGATTTGCATAGAGGAACATAGTCATTTTTGTTAATCAAGAGGAGCATAGTCATATAAAGAATTATCATCGTCACATAGGAAGTCATACAAGCACGAAAACATAGGAAGTCATATAAGCAAACTAAACAAGGCACGAAAACATAAAAAAATTTAAAATCAAGCATCCCCATGACCCCCTTCATGTTGAACAAATGACTTCTTGCATGTATGGCTCGGAAAGAGGCAGTGTGAAGTAAGCCTTCCTATATGACTTTTTTTATTCAAAAGAGGGGGCAACACGCACAGGTGTCTGCCCCATGTATTTTGCAGTAAGCCTTCCTATGCGAATTTGTGATTCAGCAAGTTGTTCTCAGCAAGAAAATGAAATGCATATATTGCCGCACATCCTAATATCACAAAGTGATTTTCAAAATCAACGTGTTTGAATGTGTTTAGTTCGTTCATAAAATGCCAAATTATTGGCAATGAAGGTTGCCGCAATGTTATCATATCACACAAGTCATTGAAGCTTGACAAAAACACCCATAGAATGCAATCAAATGCAACCAAAAATCAAATAATAAGAATTTGATTGAAAATATGTGGAAAGCAATCACCCATGGTTCCCGAACACCTGTGTAGGACCTTTGCACAATAGGTTGCGACCAGCAGTGGCAGCCCACTGTCAATCCAACCCTAGGCGGGCAGCTAGTGACACTAGGCATCAACTAAAAACTATTCTAGCCACAGCCTCTTAGCAATGACCCTGTTCGGAAATGCGGTCCACGCGGCCGCATATGCGTATGTTGTTACCCTTCCGAACCGCATGTCCTATGCGGCCATATGCGGTCTGAGTAATCCGCATATGCGGCCACATATTAAATAGGATTAATACCCGACCTCTTCCATCATCTCCAATTACACATCTTAAAAAATAATATTTTTTTGAAGCTTTATATATCATGATTTTTTTAATTCTCATCAACAATATTTTTAGAACTTTATATTCTGAAATCATAAATATAAATCATTTGGTATTAGGCTTTATCCATTGACTTAAAAAATTTTGTCATGATCTATGTTACCAATGTCAATAACGTATTTGCATGTTGTGTGCAAAATTGAATAATCATCATTGGTTTTTCAATGGAGCATATCTTTCTTTTATAATTTATTGTATTCATATGATTCAATGTAATGGATTGTGTAGCCAACATCCGTCTTATCCAACATTCCTTTTTAATGAAATGAATCACGTACTTTAATATTTGTCAACTATTTTTATTATTTTTTAATTATTTTTAATTACTTTAAATTAAACAACACAAGTCGCATAATCCACATATACTTTCATCTATCCGATTACTCACTTCAGACTGCCTGATTAAACGAATACCGCATAACGACTTTCTGAAACTATAACTTTTCGTGGTTTTTGATATGCTCAGTGCATAAATAGCTACACGTACCTGCGTGTGCAATCCCTTATCTCGGGCTTTGTTTCCCATTTCAATGTATTCGGTATCCTGGTCTTTGCATATCAGATGTGAATAATCTGGAGCAGCAAATTTATCACTACTAGTGATTGTCAGTCTCGGCTCATCTTCTTAATCACCGTGGAAACCTCGACTGAATCTCAAGAGGTAATGCCACTTGTCTCTACTTCTTCCGGAGCATCTCCATCAAACTAAAGGGGTTGGGAACTATGTTCAATTACTGAGGGCCTTCAAAGTCTTTGTAGATGGTAAGAAGAAACTCTCCTCAAGGACTCTTTCAAGGAGATCGAGCAGGGAATTGATGAATAGGAACAGGACACTTATCATGATAGAACTGGCTCACCAAAAGTGTGGAACCATCTAGTTCTATAAATCTTCTCTCCAAGGTAGCATAAATGCAATGGGAAAAGATATTGTGCAGACCTAGCCCGAGAAGACGATCAAATCCCGACTATCAGACATCTATATGTGAATTTGATCCTCCGGTAAGGGAGATATAACGTTTATCCCATACTACACAATGATGACTACGTTGTTTGAGAAGTTTTCTGTAGTCCAATCACTATGTTGAAACAAGCATATTGAGGAAAGTAAAGTGGCAACCCAACAGATCTCTAACCGGTGTAAAGCCTCACTATCACATAGTGAAAGACTAATTTCTTTTGGCAATTACAGTTTCTTCACTTTGGGTCATTCTCAGTTGCCTCCAACAGGTTGACGTCACACTTATTGCTATATTTATTGGTTCTGCGTCAAAGATTTTTGCATCACTAGCCTCCGGTCAACGTGGAGGTCGCTCTGGAGTACAAGGTCCTGGTTGTGGTCATATTTATCCTCCTTGATACATTGTGGGAGGACCAATCATTTTTCATATCACTATTAGACAAAGCTTGTACGTGCTATTGTCAATCATATTGTTCTTGCTCGACACTATGCATACTAGTGATGATGACTCTACTCAAGTAGAAGAGAGTTAGTTATACTGTTCATCTTTCTTTTGAGGATTATGGATGCCTTTGGCAGCTCTTGCAAGAGAGACCATCTCTTCTACTATTTATGTACGTTTTGCAAGTAGTACATATATTATAGCCAATCTAGACTCAACTCCACCATCAATGGAGTTATTAACTTGATGATTCCAACCATTGAAATGGAGAAGATAGTTTACATTCTTACTCTTAACTGTCTAGTGTTATTACCTCATTCAAACTAGTGGCTCAATTTTTGCCGGCAGTTCGGTGGGGAGCCTTACCACTAATAGGATTTGATTGTCTTGTGATCTCTATGCACCTAAGTTTTCTATGACTTTACTCTCAATTTATAGTTTTTTTCGAAAGGAAAAATGTGCGACATCGCGAAGACACCCACCTAAAACTTCTATATGTTCACAAAATTCAAATCATACAATTACAAAGACCACGAAGCTCGAAGGCTTTTGGCATGTTCTAGCACGTTCTCCACATACATTCTCTCACCTTAGAAAATGAAATGACTCCATTATGCGCTAGCCAAAGGTGCTACAATCCATACCTAGAACATGTCCCACCCCGTCCAACATTTTATCAATGGACTCCTAAAAAGCCCTCGAGTTCACTGTCATTGTCGAGTCGATGTAAGCCATCACCCAAACATCCCTCGAGGTATTGCATCCAAAGAACAAATGGTTGGCATCCTCCACTATTGGAGCGCACCGTTGACACGTCCCATCAGTGCTCGTGAGAAACCCAATATATGCCCGCCAATAAGTAGTTGGTTCCTCTTCAAAAATTGTCTCCGCGTAAAAAAACATTGTATGCCTTTCGAACTAGAAAGTGACCATTCTTCCACGTCCAATGGTCCATGTCTTCCGACAACCCATTTTATCATAGGCAAACTGCTCCAAAAGAAGCAGAAAATCTGCAAAACGCATATCGACCGGAGTGACATGAAATCGGGGGAGCCACCTATCCCTCTATGTACTTTCTCATGGCCATGGAGCAGTTCCCGTCAATCACCAGAGCAAACAAACAAGTTAAATGCACATCGAGTGCATTGTAACTAGTCCAATCATCTGTCCAAAACTAGGAATCTTTGCCATCCGCCAGAACCATTCTCATGTGTAGAGATATTTATATGCTTCTATGTACCTTGTCGTCTATTTTATTTCTTTATGTCTGTTTCATGTAATTTACCCTTAGGTCTCTCCTCTATATAAGAGAGCCTTGGGTTTTTGTAATAAACAAGTTCTCTATTTTTCCCAACATGGTATCAGAGCGGCGGTCCTAGATCGGAGCTCTCATGCCCTAAACCTACCCCCACCTCCCATCCCCAGCGCGGCGTCCCCCCCCCCACATCGCCAGCTGATCGCCACGTCTCTCCACCCCTGGTCCCATAGGCATCGCCAGCCTGCGCATGCCTAGCATCGTGCACCCTATCGCCAGCCTCGCGCGGAACCCGCCTCTGCTCAGCGCACCTGCGTGCGGGTGCTCTGTGCGATGCGTGCACCTGCGCGCTCTTGCGTGCACCTCCACGTGTACCTGTGCGCTCTTGTGTGCGTCAACACGTGCTTTAGAAGGGGTGCTCCCGAGTTCTTCGGGTTGTTGATGGGTTGGTTGCGCCTAGAGTCTACACATGTAACCAAATCCTCACATGTCTGTGTAGACTATTATTCTCATACGTCTATTATTCCTAGTCTTCCTCCATCGGCATCATGTCAGAAAGTAAGGTTGATGTTCCCTCTAATGACGCATTCAGAGGTCCAGCGCCTATTGTCAAGAAGGACGGGACGAATTATGAGCTCTGGGCGATGCAGTTCATGAGTCTCATGAAGTCAAGCGGTAAGAAGCATATTCTTACCGAGGAGGAACTGGTGGAGAAGACTGGGGTAAACGCCTTTTGGGAGGCAGATGATGCATATGCCAAAGTCTGGCTTTCAGGGACATTGACGACAGAGATCACCAATGACGCGTTACATCAGCCTACCGCTAAGGCTATATGGGACATCCGCGCGGCTACATATTCTCAGGTGAGGAATGAAACTAAGATACTTTAGCTGCAGCATGACATATTCACTATCAAACAGAATGAACGTCCTTTCCATTCCTTGTATACAAACTTACTTGGGATGTTTGAAAAGCTCCACAGCTTCATGCCACTCACAGCCACTCCTGAGCAGCAGAATACATATCGGAATGCTACTATGGTCGGTGTATTCCTAGCAACCCTAGATTCTAAATATGATGTTGCTTGCTCCCAGATCCTTGCAGATGCTACTATTCCTCCTATGGAGGAAGCTTTTCGCATGCTCGGCAGAATCATTGTTCCATCTCTATTGTCACCAGTCAGACTTCTTCAGCTATGGCGGCTTCCCATGGCAGAGGAGGTTCTTCTTTCTCTCGTGGACGTGGACCTCGTGGTAGACGAGGCCGCATTCGTCAGTCATGCATGTTTTGCCATCGCCTAGGTCATACTGAGGAAACATGTTATTCTAAGCATGATTTCCCAGCATCAGCCCGTGTAGAAGAGCAGGTCGACTCACCTGCTACCCCTACTTCAGATGCGAGGTTTGACGATCTAGTGGCCAGACAACGTGATGTCATGCCTTCTTCTTCTTCATCTGCTGGAGGCCATTCCGATGTTGTAGCTTCCGCCTCCACCAGTACTTCTGCTACGGCAAGCACCTCACGTAGCACCTTTGCCATTACATCATGTTATGGATTTCAGATTCCATAGAGGATTATGGACTCTGGGGCAACACATTATTTATGCGAAGATAAAGGACAGCTTACAGCCTACAGACAAGTTTCTCTAGGAAGAATTTTAGTGATAGCCGATGGGACTCATTTCCCGATCGCAGAACAAGGGGAGATTACCCTAACACATTCAATGCATCTGCAGAACGTGTTACACGCTCCTGATTTTTCTATGAATTTGTTATCTATCAGTCATATTACAAAGGATTTGCATTGTAAAGCTATATTTGACCCATCATCTCTTGTGTTACAGGGCATTCTTACAGGCAAAGTGATTGGTTGTGGCTGTGAACAGGGTGGTCTCTATCGACTAGTCCAAACTCCATATGCAGGCGCGTCCTCTATCTCAACAGGACCAATCTCTCCTTTCACTTGGCATCTACGTTTTGGTCATCTGCCTCTCCAGAAGATGAGTCATATTTTGCTGCAGATCTCTCCAGGATCTACATTCCAGTGTGAGGCTTGTCAGTTGGGAAAGCATATCGCTCGTCTTTCCCTAGTCGTCAGAGTCGGAGCAGTCGCTCCCCGTTTGACTTATTTCATGTTGACATTTGGGGTCCTAGTCGTGTTCCTTATCATCAGGGGCACAGGTTTTATCATGTTGCAGTTGATGATTTCTCTTGTTTGTCATGGATTTTCTTATTGAAAAATAAATCTGAAGCTGGGGATATGATCAAAATTTTTATCAATGAAGTGCAGAATGTTTTCTCTTCATCTTTTAAATTTGTGAGAGCAGATAATGCCTTGGAATTCTGCACACATAATCTATCCCATTTCTTATCATCTCGTAGCATTATTTATCAAACAACATGTCCCTACACATCTCAGCAAAATGGTGTGGCAGAGAGAAAGCATCGTCATTTACTTGATATCACTCGAATACTTCTTATTCAGCATTTCAGAATCGTGCCCAACATTCGTTTTGGGGTGATGTTGTTCTTACGACGTGTTATCTGGTTAATCGCATGCCCTCGTCTGTCTTGGATGAGAAGACTCCTTTCCATTGTTTTTCCTGATACGGAGTTATTCTCCCTCACTCCTCGTATCTTTGATTCGGTTGCATTTGTACACCAAATGGATCCAGGTCTTGATAAGCTCTCTCCTTGGGCTATCAAATGTGTATTTGTTGGGTACTCCAGAACCCAGAAGGGATATTGGTGTTACGATCCATTGCGCAGAAAATATTATATCAGTGCAGATGTCACATTTTTTAAGTCTGTAATGTTTTTCTCTCCTGCAAGCGATTGATTGGCTTTGTCAAAATCCACTACCTGTGCTTGATGCTTCACCCACACCACCACCTCCTCCTCCACCTCTACCACTATTGTCCTCTACTCATTCACGCATTGTTCCACCCTTACCAAAATTCTATACTCGTCGACATATTTCTGCTCATGGTCATGGTTCGTTATCTAATGCACCCCAGATTTGTTTTGAAAACATAATCTCTAATGATGGGTCTAAAGATGTCTCTATGTAAGGAAGTAGTTAACAGATAAAGAAGGATACTACTAACTTGGACCTTCTTATTGCAGTTCGCAAGCAGAAGCGATCTTGTGCTTCTTACCCCCTTTGCTTCTTAAGTTTCCGGTCATCATCTAACAGGGGACTTTCAGAGATTTGTTGCTGTTGTATCGATCGTGGAGATTCCACAGAATTATCAGGAAGCACTAAAGGATGGTCGCTGACTCGCTGGCACTTAGCCATGGAGGAAGAGATGGGAGTGTTGCAATCTCGTGGTACTTGGAGCTTGATGTCTACTACTCCTCCTGGGGCATCTGTCGTCAGCTGCAAATGGGTGTTTGATGTTAAACATCTGCAGATGGCAGTCTTGATCGCTACAAGGCAAGGTTAAAGGCTTGTGGCTTCACCCAGACCTATGGCATGGATTACTTGGACATTTTTTCTCCAGTGGCTCGTCACTCTACGTTATGTATTCTACTTTCAGTTGTTGTGGTACGTGATTGGCTTTTATTTCCGCTGGATGTCAAAAATGCCTTTCTGTATGGAGATCTACAGGAGGAAGTCTACATGCAGCAGCCTCCTGGATTTGCTGTTGAGGGGGAGTGTAAGCAGGTTTGTAGACTTCATAAGGTTATATATGTTCTTAAGCAAAGTCCAAGAGCTTGGTTTCATAAGCTCTCGGATTTGATTGAGAACCAAGGGTTCAAGAGGTCTAATGTAGACCATTCACTTTTTGTGCAGAAGACACCTAAAAGTATTGTTATCATAATGGTTTATGTTGATGATATTCTCGTTACATGAGATGATATGCAGGGGATAAAGATGACGAAAGAATTTCTAGGCCGTCAGTTGTGACTAAGGATCTGGGCACCCTAAGGTACTTCTTAGGGTTGGAATTTGCTAGGAATGCACAGGGTCTTGTGACGACCCAAAGAAAATATGTTACAGACATGCTTGTTGAGACGGGAATGATTGGGTGTCGACCCTCTACTACTCCTATGGATCCTAGCATGAAATTACATGATGATGATACAGATGAAGTGGATAAAAGAGATACAGAAAGACTGTAGGAAAGCTCATGTATGTTACTATTACCATACCGGATATCTCATTTGCAGTGAGTCAGTTCGTAGAACAACCTCGGCAAGTGCATATGGAAGCTATATACATGATATTGAGATATCTAAATTCTTCTCCAAGTGCAGGATTACTCTTCAAGAAAGGAGCAACACTCAAGGCATCTGCATGTGCTGATGCTGACTATACAGGATGTCCTAAGGATAGGAAGTCCACGACATGCTTTGGAAAATTTGTTGGTAGTTCTCTTGTTTCTTGGAAAAGCAAGAAACAAACAATTGTGGCTAGCACAAGTGCTGAATCTGAGAATAGAGCTATGGCATAAGTACGGAAATGATGTGGGTTCGAACAGTATTAGCATATTTACATGTAGATGTTCCTCTACCCATGCAGCTACAATGTGATAATCAGGTTGCCTTATTCATTGCAAACAATCCTGCATTCCATGAGCGAACTAAACATATTGAGTTAGACTGCCATTATACTATAGATATGATCCAGAAGGGGTTGATTTCTACCTCTCACGTCAGTTCAGGAGAACAAACAACAGATATCTTTACCAAGGAATTACTTCGGGGGCCATTTCAGAAGTGTTCATCCAAGCTAAGCATGATTGACATCTATGCTCCATCTTGAGGGGGAGTGTAGAGATATTTATATGCTTTTATGTAGCTTGTCATCAAGGACATGTATGATAGGGTTTTATCTTGTGTAAGGACCTCGTCTGAGAAGACTGGATATTTCGACATCAACATTGGTTTACATCAAGGTTCAGCCTTGAGTCCATTTCTTTTTACTTTGATTATGGATGAGTTGACAAGTCACATTCAGGATGAGTTACCTTGGTGTAAGTTATTTGATGATGATATTGTGTTAATTGACGAGACTAGGGATGGAGTAAATGAGATGCCTGAGGTCTGGAGACATGAGTTGGAGACTAAAGGATTTCGTACAAGTAGGGCTAAGACAGAATATATGGAATGCACCTTTGATGGAAGCAATGGTGAAGGAATCGAGGTGAAGATTGGTGACGATAACATTCAGAAGAGATATTCTTTTAGATATCTAGGATCTATTTTGCAACATGATGGGGAAACTGATAGAGATGTTACTAATAGAATAAATGCAAGCTGGCTAAAGTGGAGAGCAGCCTCTGTTGTTCTCTGTGATAAGAAAATTCCTTTAAATATTAAAGGAAAGTTTTACAAAGCAGCCGTGAGACCTGCTATGCTCTATGGATCTGAATGTTGTCCTGTGAACCATAGACATGTGCAGAGAATGACTGTAGCAGAAATGAAAATGCTAAGGTGGATGTATGGACACACACGTAAAGATCGGATTCGGAATGATACTATCAGAAAGAAAGTTGGTGTAGCTCCGAACGAGGATAAGATGCAAGAAAACCGCTTAAGATGGTTTGGTCATTTGCAAAGAAGATCAGCCGATGCACCAGTTAGGAGATGTGAGTGTTGGGATGTTGAGCCGGCTAAGAAAGGGCGAGGACGACCAACGAAGTGTTGGAAAGAGACCATACGAAGAAATCTTAGTTCTGTGGATATAAGCCTGAGATTGACCCAAGATAGATCTGAAAGGAGGCGAAGAATCCATGTAGCCGACCCTACTTAATGGTGGGAAAAGGCTTTATTGTTGTTGTATGTACCTTGTCATCTATTTTATTTCTTTATGTCTCTTTCATGTAATTTACCCTTAGGTCTCTCCTCTATATAAGAGAGCTTAGGGTTTCTGGAATAAACAAGTTCTCTATTTTTCCCAACATCATGAAAGGGGCAACACGATGAAGTACAAAACATATGCCCCTCTAGAAGCTCGATAGTGCACTCACCACCCCAACATGCACTGAGGGATCCACAGTGACCCCATAAATAGTGTGAATCATACTCCTCAACATGTCAGAGACACCACATGAAATGTGTCACCCATTTTGCCAATAGCGCCATATTCATCTCCTCCAAATTCAAAACCCTCAAGACACCATACTCCTCCGTGAATGTTTGAATCTTCCAACCCACCAAATGCAAGACAAGCAACTCCCCAGATAAAGCCCGAATGAATTTCCTCGTCAAAACAGCTAACCTCCCCTTCCACCGGCCAGAAGGAGACGTCTAGAGAGGAAAAAATCGGGATCGTAGACATAATCGTCGTTAGAAGCTGTAGAGACTTATATATGTTACGTTTTATTGTTCCGTAATTTCTATTTATATTTTGTAAGACTCTGTAATTTACCCAAGGGTTTTCTCCATATATAAGAGACCCGAGGGCTCTATGGAATAACATATCAGAGTATTGTTTACTCTAACATGGTATCAGAGCCAAAACCCTAACCCTAGGGTTTTTTCTCTCCACCCGCCCCCCCCCCTCTCTCTCCAGCCGCCGCCGCCGCCAGCCAGGGCTCCCAGCCCTCCGCCAGCCCTCCGCCAGGACTCCAGCCCTCCGTTGGGCCCCTCCCTGCCGCCCACGGTGCTGCCAGCCCTCTGTCGGGCAACCTCCAGCCATTCCCGACGCCGCTAGCCCTCCGCTGGACCTCTCTCGGCCGCCCCAGGTGCCGCCAGCCATCCGCCGGGCATCTCCTAGCCGCTAGCGGTGCCCAGCCTCGCCGCCGGGTACCTCTAGTTGCTGCCTCTCCCTTCCGCCAAGGCGTCCACAGTCTCTCTTCGTCCCCGGGGAGGCTCAACCTCGGTCGGTTCCGGAGATATGATGGATTCAAGTGCATAACGTCTACATGTGCACTTGAATCCTCACAAGTCAAGGTAGACACCAGTTTCTTGGTCTATTATTCCTAGTTGTTCTTCTCCGACAGTATGTCAGATCAAAAGGTCGATATGCCCGCCATCGGTGCCTTCAAAGGTTCGGCACCTATTGTCAAAATGGACGGGACGAATTACGAACTGTAGGCTATGCAGTTCCTCAGTCTCATGAAGTTGTATGGTAAGAAGCATATTCTTACCGAAGATGAACCGCCGGAGAAGACAGGAATATATGCCTCATGGGAGGCTGATGACGCGTACACAAAAGTCTGGTTGTCAGGTACGCTCACAACGGAGATAGCAAATGATGTCCTTCATCAACCCACCGCCAAGGCGATGTGGGATATTCTGGCCACAACATACTCCCAGGTACGGAACGAGACCAAGATGCTGCAGTTGCAGGATGATATCTTTACCACAAAGCAAAATGGGAGGCCTCTTCATTCTCTGTACACTTCTCTTCGTGGAATGTTCGAGAAACTTTATAGCACAATTCCACTCACAGCCACGTCGGAACAGCAGAAGACGTTCCGCAACGCTACTATGGTTGGTGTCTTACTTGCTGCCCTTGATCCTGAATATGAGGCAGCACGCTCTCAGATCCTTGTTGATGCCACCATTCCACCAATGGAAGAAGTCTACAGACGGCTCAGTCGTGTCCCTGTTCCATCGACCACCACGACTACACCTCCCTCGGCAATGGCTGTCTCCAGAGGACGAGGTAGTTTCTCCTCATTTCGTGGCAGAGGAAGTGGTGGACGTGGCCGTGGAGGTCGCATACGTTCTACGTGCTCATTCTGTCGTCGTACTGGTCATTCGGAGGATACATGCTATTCCAAGCATGACTGTGGCATGATCTCACAGGATGGATTGTTGATTCTGGAGCCACCCATCATATCTGTCGTGAGAAAGAGATTCTGCAGTCCTATAGACCTATCCAGCCTGGTCGTTCTGTACTCATTGTTGATGGCACTCATTCCCCTATCATCGGTCAGGGGGAGACGGCTTTGCTGCCATCTATGCACTTACAGAATGTTTTACATGCACCAGAATTCTCGATGAATCTTTTATCCATTAGTCAGATTACACGAGATTTGCACTGTCGTGCTATTTTTGACCCATCGTCTGTTATTTTTCAGGACATACTAACGGGCAAGGTGATTGATTGTGGTTCTGAGCACAATGGCCTCTATCGTCTTGTACGGAACTCTTATGCTGGCGTCTCACTACATCCCAGGGCTACGTGTCTCCGTATACCTGGCATCTTCGATTCGGTCACCTGCCACTACAGAAAATGCGTCACCTCCTGCCTCAGATTTCTCCGAGTTCATCATTTCGTTGTGAAGCTTGTCAGTTAGGGAAGCACCATCGGTCCAGCTTCCCCAGTCGTCAGAGTCGGAGCAGTCGCTCCCCATTTGAGTTATTTCACATAGATATATGGGGTCCCAGTCGTGTCCCAGATCATCAGGGGCACAGGTTCTATTTAGTTGTGGTCGATGATTTTTCTAGAGTGTCCTGGACTTTTCTTCTCAAAAATAAATCCGAAGCAGGAAGTGTTATTCAAAATCTTATCAATGAAGTTCAAAATGTTTTTTCGTCTACTGTTAAGTATGTGCGTACTGACAATGCATTGGAGTTCTGCACTCGTTCCCTTGCTAGTTTTCTTTCTTCTAAACGCATTATCCACCAAACAACATGTGCATACACATCTCAACAAAATGGGGTTGCAGAACGGAAACATCGCCATTTCCTTGATATTGCTTGCACATTACTTATTCAGAGTTGTGCCCCATTATCTTTTTGGGGGGATGCTATTCTTACAGCATGCTATCTGGTCAACCGCATGCCTACAACTGTTCTTGGGGAAAAGTCTCCTATCTCTGTTCTCTTTCCTGACAGAGATTTGTTTACTCTTACACCTCGAGTCTTTGGCACTGTTGCTTTTGTCCACCGCTTGTCTCCAGGACTTGATAAGCTTTCTCCTAGGGCTATCAAGTGTGTTTTTGTGGGCTACTCCAGGACACAGAAAGGATATCGCTGCTATGACCCCGTTCATGACAAGTACTATGTGAGCGCTGATGTTACATTTTTCGAACCCGTCATGTACTTTTCTCCTACAGGTGACAGATTGGTCTCCTCCACATCCACAGATTCTAGTGTCTATGTACCTCCACCTCCAAGCCTGGGTCAATCCTCTACTCAACAACCACCACCACCACCACCTCCAATTGAACCTTTTCCTAAGTTCTATACAAGGCGTACAGGACCAGCTCAAGCTACATGTCAACCATCCAATACGCCTCAGGTATGTTCTGACGTTATCACTAATGATGGGTTAGAAAATGCACCAGTGCAGGAGCCTCTACAGCAGGACGAGGATCATCCGGTCGACACAATGATAGATGATCTGGATCGGCCCATTGCTCACAGGAAGCAGCGAAGACAATGTGCTTCATATCCTCTTGCCTCTCAAGTCTCATTTCATCGTCTCAATGGGGACTTCCAGAAATTTGTAGTTGTTGTCTCGTCTGTTGAGATTCCACGGACCTATCAAGATGTCATGAAGATTGATTGCTGGCGTCTAGCCATGGAAGAGGAGATGCGTGCTCTGCAGTCTCGAGGGACTTGGTCTCTTGTTCCCATTCCTCCAGGTGCCCCCGTGGTGAGTTGCAAGTGGATCTTTACGGTGAAATATCATGCGGATGGACGTCTTGATAGGTACAAGGCAAGACTTGTAGCACGGGGATTTACCCAGACATATGGGGTAGATTATTTGGATACTTTTTCACCAGTGGCTAGACACTCCACTCTTCGCATCCTCCTATCTATTGCTGTGGTACGTAACTGGACCTTTTTTCAGCTTGACGTCAAGAATGCTTTCTTGTATGGAGACCTACAGGAGGAAGTGTACATGCAGCAGCCACCAGGATTTGCTGCTGAGGGGGAGACTCAGATGGTGTGCAGACTTCATAAGGCTATCTATGGCCTCAAACAAAGTCCCCGAGCATGGTTCCAGAAGCTTTCTCAGCTAATTGAACAACAGGGGTTCAGGAGATCAAATGCGGACCATTCATTGTTCATCCAGAAGACCCCTAGAGGTACAGTTGTTGTTATGATATATGTTGATGACATCTTGGTCACAGGAGATGATGCTCAGGGGATTGAGATAACCAAGTCCCTGTTGGGAAACCAGTTCATTACGAAGGATCTGGGCACGATACGATATTTTCTGGGGATAGAGTTTGCACGAAATGCACAAGGAATAGTGATGACTCAAAGAAAATATGTCACGGACTTGCTAGCTGAAGCAGGAATGACTAGATGCAGACCTTCAAGTACACCTATGGACCCAAGCATGAAGTTGTACGATGATGATACCGAGGAGGTGGACAAAAGAAGATACAGAGAGATGGTGGGTAAGCTCTTATATATTACTATAACTCGACCGGATATTGCCTTTGCAGTAAACCGGGTGAGTCAATTTGTGGAGCAGCCAAGGCAAGTTCATATGGATGCCTTGTATATGATATTGAGATATTTGAAGTCTTCCCCAGGCACAGGGTTGCTATTTAGAAAAGATACGGACCTGTCTATTTCAGCTTGTGCAGATGCAGATTATGCAGGATGTCCAAGGGATCGTAAATCCACTTCTGGATTTGCTATCTTCATAGGAAGCTCTTTAGTTTCTTGGAAAAGCAAGAAACAGACTGTTGTGGCGAGGTCCAGTGCGGAATCCGAGTACAGAGCCATGGCACAAGCAACTGCAGAAATGATGTGGGTTAGAGCAGTCTTAGAAGAATTGACTGTAGATGTCCCCTTGCCTATGAATCTCTAATGTGACAATCAGGCAGCATTGTTTATTGCCAATAATCCGGCTTTTCACGAGAGAACAAAGCACATCGAGGTGGATTGTCATTTTACTAGAGACATGATTCAGAAGGGCTTCATTTCCACCTCTCATGTCAGTTCAGAGGATCAGACTGCTGACATATTCACCAAGCCACTGCTCAGAGGACCTTTCCAGAGATGTTCTTCCAAGCTGGGCATGATAGATATCTATGCTCCATCTTGAGGGGGAGTGTAGAGACTTATATATGTTACGTTTTATTGTTCCGTAATTTCTATTTATATTTTGTAAGACTCTGTAATTTACCCAAGGGTTTTCTCCCTATATAAGAGACCCGAGGGCTCTATGGAATAACATATCAGAGTATTGTTTACTCTAACAGAAGCATCATGTCTCTGTCCCTAAACATGCAAGTGGTTCGCCAACTAACCAATTTTTTCTCCATCTTCTCTAGCAAAGGAGACAATTAAACTGCTTCAATCTACCACAAACCAGTGGGAAACCTAGGTAAGTAATCAGCAGAGCCTCTTTCTGCATCCGAAGGGAATCCACATAACTCGTGGTTCTTCAATTTACATATTATTAGTAATATATTCTTATGGCTCTTATTTATTCATTGTAACCCCTTGTAGGGTACTTATGTAATTATTCCTATTTTGAGCTATCTAGGGTTTTGTCCTATATAAGGACCCTTAGACCTCCTAAATAAAATATATGCAATTTCATTTCATCCACATGGTATCAGAGCAGTGGTCCTAGACCGGTGTTCTGACCTAAATCCCTCTGCCACCTCTAGTCTTAACTCTCAGTCGTCGCCGCCCACGCGTGATCCCATCTACCCCGTGGCTCCAGACCATCGGCAGCAACCCCCCTTTCTCCGTCAGGCCTTCGGCTGCCTTGTCTCGCCTCCGCAAGACTGCTCCTCGCCGCAGCAAGGCTCGGAGGAAGACCGCAAGGCTTCGCCAGGCCTTCACTGCCTTGTCTCACCTCCGTGAGACTGCTCCTCACCGCAGTAAGGCTCGGAGGAAGCCCGCAAGGCTTCGTCAGGCCCCCTGCAGTCGTGCTTCGTCATTGTGGGGCCTCCCCTCGCTGCCACAGGGCCCAGTGTGACCTTCTGTAGCACCACATGGTGCTGCCTTGCCCTGCTAGGACACTGCTTGGTGCCGCCTTGACCTACTAGGCCACTGTGAGGCTTGTGTGCCACCACCAGGCCCTCTCCTATCACCTCTCTTGCCACCGAGAGGTTCGTGGTGGCCTATCTTGCGACGCCAGAGGCACCTTCTGACCACCAGGTGCACTTGCTAAGGCACTACAACTGGATCTCCTACCTCCTTCGGCCATCAATTCTCTCATTAATGTGCGATTAGGTCACCTTGATGCTTGATTGAGACAAAGAACTACTTCGAGTTCCTTTTACCAATGCGATCACCATGGCATCTACAGAGCCCAGACATGTGTACTCAACTTCTTTTGTGATGGTACAGGGCACTTCTATCAAACTGAAGGGCTTCGAAAACTATGTTCTCGGGTCACGATCATTCAAGGTGTTCATTGGTGGTCAGCGCAAGAACTATGTTCTTACCAAGGATCCGCCCAATGAGACGGACAAGGCCTATGATACATGTATGTGGACAACTGCCAAGTCATTACTTGGATGACCAACAGTGTCGATCCAAATATAGCATCGAACCTTCTCTACAAAGAAATGGCAAAGGCAATGCGGGAGAGCCTTGAGCATACTTACTCCCAGAAGGCAACCAAGTCCAGACTCTCTGACATCTACATACGGATTTGGTCTGCTAATCAGGGAGACACTACCCTGCTTGAATACTACAGGCTTTTCACAAGTCTGTTCGAGGAGCTTCTCATTTTTCAACCCGCTTGTGGTGATAAGCATATATGAAAACGTGCAGAATGGTGGGCGTATCGCTTTCTGTCTAGATTACATCCGCGGTACAAGCCTGTCAAAGATCAATTTCTGACCATTGATCTATTACCCACATTTGAGACAATCTTTGGTTGCCTACAGGTACTTGATTCTCCGATTGAACGTCCTACTACTACTCCATCTACGGAGACTACAACCCATTATGCTAGGGGAAGACACAACTATCAGGGAGGGCGCGGTCGCGATTTTGGCCGCGGTCAAGGTCGTGAGTCAGGGCGTGGTCGTGATCGTGGGCGTGGACGTGATTCTACTACTGCTAGATATCCAGCTTACATACATTGTGGACGTTGGAATCACCCTTCTGAACATTGCTGGGCAAAGTTTGGCATGTTGCATAATGCCAATAGTGCTTTAGAGACAGCTTCATATAATGACGCTACTGATGTGAACCCCCTAGGATCCGGGTACCCGTTAATCACACATTTCGCGTTACAACATTCATTACTATCGCATTAAGTAACTGAAAGTACGGGGAAATTTTTCGCGCGGATAATTTTCCACATGACATTCACAATCAACATTTATAACCACAAACACATAGAACAATGGTCACCAAAATCTTATTTCATTTCATTAACTTCCATATTTTTTTTTACATGTACAAAGTCTGACAGTACATACAGTATATCCCAAAATCTGACTGAAGAGAGAAACATAATACATTATAAATTCTACAAAAACTGGCACAAAATAAACCATACCGTTGGGTATAAAATTTATCTTCTGGACCCATGTATAGCTATTGAACTGCAGGTTGTTTGCCTGCCAAGCGTGCAAGGAAGAAAAGGGCGTCAGCGGTTGCTGGTACCTCCCAAAAACTTATATAAAAATAACAGGCATTTATTATTTACAAAAGAAAGCAAGTAGAGAGGCATGAACAACTCAAATTTAAAATTTATTTCTACTTGCAATTGTAAAAGGTTTCCAAATTTCTAGCAAGCACCTCTTATGATCAGCCATTATCCCAACATTTCCCACATGAGTATATTTCTATGGTGACTAATTGATCATAAGTATGATATTTTATTCTCATATTACTTAGAGGTCATATTTGTGGATTTTGATGATGGAAAAGACAAGTTGAGAAGATATAATGATTTATTAACTTCTTAAGTCTAGTGGATAGTCTGTGGTCTTGGCTCTTGTGAAACCTCACACTATGACTCTAAGACTAGGGAAATGTCTTAGGGTTGGGGTGCCTCCGTAGGCATGCGGTGTTGTATAATGCATCCTAACTAAGTTCCCAACACGTCCACTAGCTTAATGAGATTTCAAATTTGATTATAGTCTTTTCCATTTATTCAACTTTACTTGTAATCCCTTAAAACCTCAAGTGAAATTGTCTCAGATGTAACTCTGGATGATGTAGATGTAGAAATGGATGATCTGGATATAAAATCAATCCTTTCAAACCTCTGTGAAACAACCTCAATGTAACTCTAGATGATGTAAATATAGATATGGAGGATCTGGATATAGAATCGCCAAGTCTGTTGGCGAAAGAAAAACTCAAGCGGTGAAGAAGCCAACAAAAGGCTCTTCCGTCTCGCCCTCTAATTGGAAGGACGGTCCAATAGAGGGATAGATCTACACTCCCAACTACGCCACTGAGACGGGTGAGAGGGACTTCCCGGAAAAGTCGCTCTAGAAAACAGCCCGACCGGTAACGGGCAACCAAGCTCGCACGTAAAACTGAAAACCAAGGATCCCCCGCCTGGGTATCCTAAAACAGGGTCAGCGGAATGGTCTAAAGTCGGGATCCCAACGAGGCGTAAAAACACTGTGAGCTCACGTTAAAAACCGAAGGGGGACTGGGATCCTAGATCCGCGCACTTGGCGGCCGCTGCCCAAACTGGGCTTCCTATTCTCCCGCCCAGCTGAGGGTCACCGCGCCCTCGCACAGTCAGATGTAAAAGTCATCACGACCGGCATAATCAATTATAAGTCATCACTAGTTCGTGCTTCCTTACATGATTCACGATGATCACCCCTTGTTTATCTACTCATTTCTGTCTCAACTTTTCCCGTGGTTATTCTTCTAAATCTAGATCTCTTGGTCAATGATCTTATTGATATTAATTTATGGTAGGCTGAACAATCTAGGTCTTTGGTTATTTTGAAGATATGTAATTATTATATCATGATAATGAATTAATTTATGAGGAAGAATTTATGCACACTTGATGTAACATTAATGGTTAATCAATATTTGTCCCTTTCTTTTCATGTTCATTGAATTTATATCCTTGCCCATGAAGCATGTCCTCTCTATGATCGGCACTATTAACTACTATCAATGATTCAACATCTCTTACTTGATTCTTCATCCATTCTTCATCTCCAATGTGGTTAACCTTACTAATCTAGACATCTGCTTAGCGATCTTATTAATAGTGATTAATAATTTGAACTTAAGTTTCATATTAATCACCTCAAATCTTTATCTATTAATCATGAACATGTTAAATAAACAAGGCATTTGATTTTCAATTGCCACTTCGGTATATTCGTCAATAACTCTTCTCAATAGTGATCGACGTTTCTATGTACTTCAAACCTAGCTTGAAGACAACACTTTTCCATACTTGGATTGTGTCATAACATTATATGAGGCTTTCACAATTTGGGTGTATCAAAAGTTTGTATTTTACCTCTAACCCTAATAGTTATCTTTATTGAAAGATATGTTGGTAAATCCAGAATACAACAGTTGCCTTTATAACATGTGACTCAAGCATTAATCTGAGTTTATTTTCGTTTACTTTCCTCTCAAAAACGTGAGGGTCTTAATGAAGATAGTGTCATAACACAAATTCTAGGACAACCAAGTCTCATCTCAATACTTGAAAGCTGCTAAAAGTGGGCAACAAAATCCGGTACTTCCACATTATACTATCAAAATTCCAAAGATATAAAATAAACATATACTACTGACATTGGGTTTCATAATTTATTCATGCTGGAACTTAAATTAAGTTGCCTTTTATAAACGTATCAAAATAGTATTTAGAATTCAGGAACTGTGATAATATAAGTGGTTACTCAACACTCACATTGCATATGTATGAAATTCCAACCTTAATTTAATAATAGATTAATTTCTAAAAAAAATGACATATTCCTTCTCATAATTTGGGGGTTTACTGATTTATATACAAGAAATTATCCTTTCCCAGATTCTGTCTATTAGTAATGCAAGAGAGCTTCAACTGCTCTTATTTGATAGTATATAAAAATTTGTTTTACTACCCCTTTTTACATATCTTATTTTTTTTATTCCAACAAAAATTTTAGATTTATAACACTAATTTACTGGAGAAGCTTATTTTAATATGGACTGATCTGAGATGCTTATTTAATAAAAACAAAAGAGAAACCCGATACTGAAATTTATGTTGGATTATAGGGTTTTGATGATGTGTGTTAACATCTATAATCGTTGTTTCTTTCCATATTTCTACCTAATATACCATTTGTTAGAAATTTCTATTATGAGAAAGCATCTGTCAATTGGATAGGGGAAAGTGATATTTTGGATTTTAGAAAGTGATATGACAAAGTAAACCTAAGAAAAATGTAGAATCAACTGTGAGATGTGTTCTTTTTATTGCACTTCCTGGGAGTGCATGTATTACCACCGTCACCATAGATGTAAACAAAATCCCTCTTTTCACCAATATCAAACTTTCAACTATTCAATCTGAACAGACAGAGAGAAATTCCTAAATTGATGCTTGCACGAAATCTTTATCATTTATAAGTTCAATAATAGGAAGCTATTCCATGAATAGCAACAAAGGAAAGGTTTGGATGTACATCCTGATTTGTCCAGGAATTTGGGGTTTCTCCAACATTGCATCGATGGAGATTTAGATAGGGATGGAACAGCAGAAGCTGCTGCCACATGCATCAGTATTTCCAGCTTATTTAATGAAGTAGTTCCAGAAATTTATCACTCCAGTCATGAACTTTCAAGTACAGTTAAAAGAATCCCAGATTTCTCTCTTGATTATGCAACAAAATGTATAGCAAATCTCATATATGGTCAGCAGAAATGGTTGGATCATCATGCATGGCAGTAAAGATATGGGGAAATTGCACATGGATGGCAGCAAAAGATGATGAAGGAATGTACAGAGAAACAAGTATAATAGGCATGCATGGCAGCAAAGTAGGGAAGGAGGTACCTTTTGATCTTCTCAATTTGTATACTAAAGATCTTGCATGCAGGTCCTCCTGGATTTGGAGCAGCAAAAAGTTGTTACTGCAGCAGCTCCCTTGGTGCTCCAGCTGCTGTATTTAGCAGTAGAACAGATGCAACTGATTCTTAGCGGTCCTTGATTATTGGAGCATCTGCATCGGCAAAGGAAAGTAGTAGAAATAGCTGCTTGATGGCCTTCAGCAGTTGTTGGTCTACAGATCAGTAGCTTTGAAGTCTGCAACAGGGGAGGGATTTGGGCACCTCGAAGGGTTTTAGAATAAAGAAAAGATAGAATAGGATATGGGGCCTTCGTAGGGAAATGGGGAGGCAATTGAGAACATGGAAAGAAAGGGAAGAGAAGTCACGCTGGAATGGGAGGAGATTAGGGAAATTGGAAGGGGAATTGGAAGAGGAGCGGGTCTTTGCTCCCACGGCTAGAGAATAAGGGAAGACTGGAATTCTCATACGACTAAAGATGAGCTGATATTTATAGGGAGAAGAGAAGTCTAGATTCCATCCAAGTGGATAGAAAGGCAAGGGCAAGTGGCTGATATAGCAACGGCTGGAAATTTGCTACAGTAACCTTTTTTTTTTTGAACAGACTGTGCGTCTGCTACAGTTATATATATATTTATTTAATTAATTTCAAAAGTCTCTTTACTTGTCATACTTAAAAATCGATCGTACGCGGACCTCGGGCCTCTGATTTCAGCGCACAATATCCCATTTCGATCGTCTCAGAATGACGGTCAATATGAGTATAATGTTGATATACTTTCGGTCGAGTTTTGAATACCCGAAATTTTCGGATACGGTTTTTGTTTAAGGTTAAATTTTGTGATTTTAAAATATCAAACGACCTCCGATTGACGAACGGTCGATTCCGTTGGTCTTCTTTCGTCGAATCGGAAATTATGACGGTCCCGATTCGTTTTGTGGTTTCCGAATTTGCGTCGCGGCTTTTTCACGGCACGCATTACGAAGTGATCGATTTTTGGTCGATTTTGTCCGAACGACCTTTGATTAACGACCAATTGATCGTTTTAGGTTAACTAATGTCGTCAGATAACTTTATTGGGTCAATAGGACCTTAATCGGATCAAGTTCGGGTTTGTTGAAACCCGGATGTTACAATTATAAAAACCTCAAAGGGAGTCTCGTCCTCGAGACTCGAGTTAAGGCTATTAGGTGTTCTTGTTTGGATTTCCTATAGCCATAAAAACCTCAAAGGGTTTAGGAACCCATAAAAACCTCAAAGAGAAAACAAGCCATGTATTTATCATGTATCTAATTACAAAAGCTTGTATTGATGATTACATTTAGAAAAGATGCGGGTATCGTGCCCGCATGTCGGCTTCGGTCTCCCACGTCGCTTCCTCGACGCCATGTCGGTGCCACAACACCTTGATCAATGGAATCTCCTTGCTGCGAAGTTTCTTCACAACACGATCAAGTATCTGGACTGGCTTTTCTTCGTAAGTCAGATCCGGCTCTACATCGAGATTCTCGTAACTGATAATGTGTCGAGTATCGTGCACATACTTCCTCAGGTTGGATATGTGGAAAACGTCGTGAATACCAGAAAGATGTGGAGGAAGGGCTACTCGGTAAGCAACCTTCCCTACTCGAGCAAGAATCTCGAACGGTCCAACGTATCGCGGCGCCAACTTACTACGAACACCGAATCTCTGCACTCCCTTCATGGGAGATACACAAAGAAATACCCAATCTCCCACCTGTAATTTACAGGGATGTCATTAATATGAGATTAAGTTAATTTTGTAATAACGGAAAGAGAAGAAGATTGGATACCTGAAACTCCAATTCTCTTCTCCGATGGTCTGCATAGCTCTTCTGGCGGTTCTGTGCCGTCAGAAGCCTCCGTCTCACAGGATCAACAGCTCTCGCGGTCTCCTCCAAGAGATCCACGGAATAGAGAGCATGATCACCTACCTCCCGCCAACTGAGAGGTGTGAGGCATCTCCGTCCGTATAGGGCTTCGAAAGGTGTCATGCCAATACTGGAGTGACAGCTGTTGTTGTACGTGAAATCTACCAAAGGCAAATGATCCTTCCAGGACCCTTTCCACTCCAAAGTGCATGCGCGAAGTAGATCCTCAAGCGTCTGAATGGTGCGCTCACTCTGTCCATCTGTCTGTGGATGATATGCAGAACTCATTTTCAACTCTGTCTGTAGTGCTGACATGAACTGATGCCTCATCAAGAATATCTCTGCGTAGCTGCTCGTCATTGGGTACAACAACCCGTCCTGCCTTCCATAAAATAGACTCCATCACAACAAAGTCATCAAATTCGTCCTTGACGGCGCGCATGTATCTATCTCGGATCCAAGGATCTGTCTTCTGGCCTTCTACAATACGATCCCAAAGACTGTATCATGGAGGCACGGCAGTAGAAATGAATGCGCTCTCCTGAGGATGCCAATCTGTTAAAGCGGCAAGCATATCCCATGTATATAGCCAGTTCGCCGTACCATCAGCATGTGCTCTCATGTTGAGTGCATCATCCACCACGTTTCCCTTACCAGGATGGTAAGAGATCGTGCAATCATAATCCTTCAGCAGCTCGAGCCATCTGCGCTGCCTCATGTTCAGCTCCTTCTGATCAAAATGTACTTCAAACTCTTGTAGTCTGTAAAGGTCTCAAAATTCACCCCATATAGGTAGTGACGCCAAATCTTCAAGGCGAAGACAACTGCTGCTAACTCCAAGTCATGTGTGGGGTAGTTCCGCTCGTGCGGTCTTAACTGTCGTGATGCGTAAGCAATCACCTGTCCTCTCTGCATCAATACTGCTCCTAGACCTTCTCCAGATGCATCTGTGTAGACTGCATAGTCCTGAGTGCCTGAAGGAAGAGCAAGAATAGGCGTTGTAGTCAATCTTTCCTTCAGTGTCTGGAAGGCCTGCTCACATGAATCTTCCCAAATGAATGGATTTCCTTTCTACGTCAACCGTGTCAGAGGACGAACGATGCGTGAAAATCCGTTGACAAAGCGTCTGTAATAACCCGCTAGCCCAAGGAAGCTCCGAATCGGCGTGACAATCTTGGGCTGCTCCCAAGGCATAACTGCATCTATCTTCGCAGGATCAACTGCAATGCCTACTCCAAAAATGACATGTCCTAAAATGAAACCTGGGATAGCCAGAACTCGCATTTGCTCAACTTGGCATAGAGCTTGTGCTCCCTCAATGTATCCAAAACAATTCGTAGATCATTCGCATGATCCCATTCATTCCGTGAGTAGATGAGCACATCATCGATGAATACCACTACAAACTTGTCCCAGTATGGACGGAAGATACGGTTCATCATATCCATGAAAGCCGCAGGTGCATTGGTGAGCCCAAACGGCATCACCACAAACTCGTAGTGTCCATAACGAGTCCTGAATACGGTCTTTGGAATATCTGCCTCTCGAATCCTCAGCTAATGGTAGCCTGAGTGAAGATCGATCTTCGAAAATACCGAAGATCCTTGGAGTTGATCAAATAAATCATCGATGCGCGGCAAAGGATAACGGTTCTTCACCGTTCTCTTGTTCAACTGCCTGTAATCGATGCATAACCTCATGGATCCGTCCATCTTCTTGACAAATAGAACCGGAGCACCCCAAGGTGAAGTGATTGGCCTCACGAAACCCAAATCAAGCAACTCCTGTAACTCCACCTTCAGCTCCCGCAACTCAGCTGGTGCCATATGGTAAAGAGCCATCGAGATCGGCTAGATGTCTGGTAGTAATGTGATCTCGAACTCGATCTCTCTCAGGAGGTAATCTCGGTAGCTCATCAGGAAGCACATCTGGGTATTCTGAAGACAACTGTCTTCCTAAAGCAATCAACAAGTGTATGATGAGCGGATAACCAATTTATGCCTAGAATCAAGTCGAACTCATCAAGCTGTAGAAGTAGACAATCTGCGAGCATCTCGTGTCCGTCAATAAGTATGGGCAATTGCTTGACTATCAGGGATATGACAAATAACTGGCCACCTGGCCCTCGGATGTGATACGGAGAAGAGAGAGTCTCTACGACTCTACCTAAAGAAGCTTAGTAGTCTCGAAGCAAGAAAAGAGTGTGCCGCTCTAGAATTAAGTAGATCATGGAAAGGTTGACAACAGTAGTCAGTATGTGTACTAGTTGGTTAGTCATCTCCTGGTCTGGTCGGGATGACATGGCTCTGCATGAGAACCATTTTTAGTCATAAAATCGATGGTTCGCAGATAATATGATATATGTTTTTCTCTTCTTGGGATATAATATGAAAATTAATGAAATTGGTGACATCTGTGGTAATTGAATCTGAATATCATATTTCCCGTCTCGGACTCACGACAAGTCGGAAGACTGCCGCTATCCGAGAACTCAATGCGATCGGAATTGAAATACTGCAAATGTGTGCATCGGGGTACCACTGCTCTGATACCAAACTGTGAACCCCCTAGGATCCGAGTACCCGTTAATCACACATTTCGCGTTACAACATTCATTACTATCGCATTAAGTAACTGAAAGTACGGGGAAATTTTTCGCGCGGATAATTTTCCACATGACATTCACAATCAACATTTATAACCACAAACACATAGAACAATGGTCACCAAAATCTTATTTCATTTCATTAACTTCCATATTTTTTTTTTACATGTACAAAGTCTGACAGTACATACAGTATATCCGAAAATCTGACTGAAGAGAAAGAAACATAATACATTATAAATTCTACAAAAACTGGCACAAAATAAACCATACCGTTGGGTATAAAATTTATCTTCTGGACCCATGTATAGCTACTGAACTGCAGGCTGTTTGCCTGCCAAGCGTGCAAGGAAGAAAAGGGCGTCAGCGGTTGCTGGTACCTCCCAAAAACTTATATAAAAATAACAGGCATTTATTATTTACAAAAGAAAGCAAGTAGAGAGGCATGAACAACTCAAATTTAAAATTTATTTCTACTTGCAATTGTAAAAGGTTTCCAAATTTCTAGCAAGCACCTCTTATGATCAGCCATTATCCCAACATTTCCCACATGAGTATATTTCTATGGTGACTAATTGATCATAAGTATGATATTTTATTCTCATATTACTTAGAGGTCATATTTGTGGATTTTGATGATGGAAAAGATAAGTTGAGAAGATATAATGATTTATTAACTTCTTAAGTCTAGTGGATAGTCTGTGGTCTTGGCTCTTGTGAAACCTCACACTATGACTCTAAGACTAGGGAAATGTCTTAGGGTTGGGGTGCCTCCGTAGGCATGCGGTGTTGTATAATGCATCCTAACTAAGTTCCCAACACGTCCACTAGCTTAATGAGATTTCGAATTTGATTATAGTCTTTCCATTTATTCAACTTTACTTGTAATCCCTTAAAACCTCAAGTGAAATTGTCTCAGATGTAACTCTGGATGATGTAGATGTAGAAATGGATGATCTGGATATAAAATCAATCCTTTCAAACCTCTGTGAAACAACCTCAATGTAACTCTAGATGATGTAAATATAGATATGGAGGATCTGGATATAGAATCGCCAAGTCTGTTGGCGAAAGAAAAACGCAAGCGGTGAAGAAGCCAACAAAAGGCTCTTCCGTCTCGCCCTCTAATTGGAAGGACGGTCCAATAGAGGGATAGATCTACACTCCCAACTACGCCACTGAGACGGGTGAGAGGGACTTCCCGGAAAAGTCGCTCTAGAAAACAGCCCGACCGGTAACGGGCAACCGAGCTCGCACGAAAACTGAAAACCAAGGATCCCCCGCCTGGGTATCCTAAAACAGGGTCAGCGGAATGGTCTAAAGTCGGGATCCCAACGAGGCGTAAAAACACTGTGAGCTCACGTTAAAAACCGAAGGGGGACTGGGATCCTAGACCCGCGCACTTGGCGGCCGCTGCCCAAACTGGGCTTCCTATTCTCCCGCCCAGCTGAGGGTCACCGCGCCCT
This sequence comes from Ottelia alismoides, assembly GCA_037367405.1. Lineage (NCBI taxonomy): Eukaryota > Viridiplantae > Streptophyta > Magnoliopsida > Alismatales > Hydrocharitaceae > Ottelia > Ottelia alismoides. The sequence goes on along the minus strand of JAZKJV010002195.1, from coordinate 148,063 downwards.
CGCACAGTCAGATGTAAAAGTCATCACGACCGGCATAATCAATTATAAGTCATCACTAGTTCGTGCTTCCTTACATGATTCACGATGATCACCCCTTGTTTATCTACTCATTTCTGTCTCAACTTTTCCCGTGGTTATTCTTCTAAATCTAGATCTCTTGGTCAATGATCTTATTGATATTAATTTATGGTAGGCTGAACAATCTAGGTCTTTGGTTATTTTGAAGATATGTAATTATTATATCATGATAATGAATTAATTTATGAGGAAGAATTTATGCACACTTGATGTAACATTAATGGTTAATCAATATTTGTCCCTTTCTTTTCATGTTCATTGAATTTATATCCTTGCCCATGAAGCATGTCCTCTCTATGATCGGCACTATTAACTACTATCAATGATTCAACATCTCTTACTTGATTCTTCATCCATTCTTCATCTCCAATGTGGTTAACCTTACTAATCTAGACATCTGCTTAGCGATCTTATTAATAGTGATTAATAATTTGAACTTAAGTTTCATATTAATCACCTCAAATCTTTATCTATTAATCATGAACATGTTAAATAAACAAGGCATTTGATTTTCAATTGCCACTTCGGTATATTCGTCAATAACTCTTCTCAATAGTGATCGACGTTTCTATGTACTTCAAACCTAGCTTGAAGACAACACTTTTCCATACTTGGATTGTGTCATAACATTATATGAGGCTTTCACAATTTGGGTGTATCAAAAGTTTGTATTTTACCTCTAACCCTAATAGTTATCTTTATTGAAAGATATGTTGGTAAATCCAGAATACAACAGTTGCCTTTATAACATGTGACTCAAGCATTAATCTGAGTTTATTTTCGTTTACTTTCCTCTCAAAAACGTGAGGGTCTTAATGAAGATAGTGTCATAACACAAATTCTAGGACAACCAAGTCTCATCTCAATACTTGAAAGCTGCTAAAAGTGGGCAACAAAATCCGGTACTTCCACATTATACTATCAAAATTCCAAAGATATAAAATAAACATATACTACTGACATTGGGTTTCATAATTTATTCATGCTGGAACTTAAATTAAGTTGCCTTTTATAAACGTATCAAAATAGTATTTAGAATTCAGGAACTGTGATAATATAAGTGGTTACTCAACACTCACATTGCATATGTATGAAATTCCAACCTTAATTTAATAATAGATTAATTTCTAAAAAAAATGACATATTCCTTCTCATAATTTGGGGGTTTACTGATTTATATACAAGAAATTATCCTTTCCCAGATTCTGTCTATTAGTAATGCAAGAGAGCTTCAACTGCTCTTATTTGATAGTATATAAAAATTTGTTTTACTACCCCTTTTTACATATCTTATTTTTTTTATTCCAACAAAAATTTTAGATTTATAACACTAATTTACTGGAGAAGCTTATTTTAATATGGACTGATCTGAGATGCTTATTTAATAAAAACAAAAGAGAAACCCGATACTGAAATTTATGTTGGATTATAGGGTTTTGATGATGTGTGTTAACATCTATAATCGTTGTTTCTTTCCATATTTCTACCTAATATACCATTTGTTAGAAATTTCTATTATGAGAAAGCATCTGTCAATTGGATAGGGGAAAGTGATATTTTGGATTTTAGAAAGTGATATGACAAAGTAAACCTAAGAAAAATGTAGAATCAACTGTGAGATGTGTTCTTTTTATTGCACTTCCTGGGAGTGCATGTATTACCACCGTCACCATAGATGTAAACAAAATCCCTCTTTTCACCAATATCAAACTTTCAACTATTCAATCTGAACAGACAGAGAGAAATTCCTAAATTGATGCTTGCACGAAATCTTTATCATTTATAAGTTCAATAATAGGAAGCTATTCCATGAATAGCAACAAAGGAAAGGTTTGGATGTACATCCTGATTTGTCCAGGAATTTGGGGTTTCTCCAACATTGCATCGATGGAGATTTAGATAGGGATGGAACAGCAGAAGCTGCTGCCACATGCATCAGTATTTCCAGCTTATTTAATGAAGTAGTTCCAGAAATTTATCACTCCAGTCATGAACTTTCAAGTACAGTTAAAAGAATCCCAGATTTCTCTCTTGATTATGCAACAAAATGTATAGCAAATCTCATATATGGTCAGCAGAAATGGTTGGATCATCATGCATGGCAGTAAAGATATGGGGAAATTGCACATGGATGGCAGCAAAAGATGATGAAGGAATGTACAGAGAAACAAGTATAATAGGCATGCATGGCAGCAAAGTAGGGAAGGAGGTACCTTTTGATCTTCTCAATTTGTATACTAAAGATCTTGCATGCAGATCCTCCTGGATTTGGAGCAGCAAAAAGTTGTTACTGCAGCAGCTCCCTTGGTGCTCCAGCTGCTGTATTTAGCAGTAGAACAGATGCAACTGATTCTTAGTGGTCCTTGATTATTGGAGCATCTGCATCGGCAAAGGAAAGTAGTAGAAATAGCTGCTTGATGGCCTTCAGCAGTTGTTGGTCTACAGATCAGTAGCTTTGAAGTCTGCAACAGGGGAGGGATTTGGGCACCTCGAAGGGTTTTAGAATAAAGAAAAGATAGAATAGGATATGGGGCCTTCGTAGGGAAATGGGGAGGCAATTGAGAACATGGAAAGAAAGGGAAGAGAAGTCACGCTGGAATGGGAGGAGATTAGGGAAATTGGAAGGGGAATTGGAAGAGGAGCGGGTCTTTGCTCCCACGGCTAGAGAATAAGGGAAGACTGGAATTCTCATACGACTAAAGATGAGCTGATATTTATAGGGAGAAGAGAAGTCTAGATTCCATCCAAGTGGATAGAAAGGCAAGGGCAAGTGGCTGATATAGCAACGGCTGGAAATTTGCTACAGTAACCTTTTTTTTTTTGAACAGACTGTGCGTCTGCTACAGTTATATATATATTTATTTAATTAATTTCAAAAGTCTCTTTACTTGTCATACTTAAAAATCGATCGTACGCGGACCTCGGGCCTCTGATTTCAGCGCACAATATCCCATTTCGATCGTCTCAGAATGACGGTCAATATGAGTATAATGTTGATATACTTTCGGTCGAGTTTTGAATACCCGAAATTTTCGGATACGGTTTTTGTTTAAGGTTAAATTTTGTGATTTTAAAATATCAAACGACCTCCGATTGACGAACGGTCGATTCCGTTGGTCTTCTTTCGTCGAATCGGAAATTATGACGGTCCCGATTCGTTTTGTGGTTTCCGAATTTGCGTCGCGGCTTTTTCACGGCACGCATTACGAAGTGGTCGATTTTTGGTCGATTTTGTCCGAACGACCTTTGATTAACGACCAATTGATCGTTTTAGGTTAACTAATGTCGTCAGATAACTTTATTGGGTCAATAGGACCTTAATCGGATCAAGTTCGGGTTTGTTGAAACCCGGATGTTACAACTGAGGTCTCACATGATCAGCCCTCTGGGGATAACCAGACATCATTCACTGCCTCTGAATATGCTCGTCTGCGACAACTTCTGCAAAACTCCTCAGCCAGTGACAACGGTACTGCTACTGCCAGTTTGGCTACTACCTCAGGTACAATTGCCAACTCTGCTTCTGCATCTAGCCCTGCATGGATTATTGATTCTGGAGCGTCGACGCATCTGACATGAGAAGGTAACCTCCTTACTTCCTCACAGCCGTCTTCCTCTGTGAAGATTGTTCGGGTTGCTAATGGGGCACATTCACCTGTGACTGTTGTGGGCACTGTGGAGTTTTCATCTAAACTCCGATTTACTGGAGCTCAGTGCGCACCTGCATTTCCACTTAGTCTTTTATCTGTTCATAAGTTGTGCATGGAGCTTAACTGTCGAGTTATATTTGAATAATTTGATGAGTTCTATTGTTATTTCCAAGACATCTGGACGAGACATATTTTTGGTGGGGGACATGAGAACGGTCTCTAGTATCTTGATATCCCATCTGACTCTAGTTTTACTGGCATCGCGTTAATCTCTGAAGATCCTCTTCTCTGGCACCTTCGCCTCGGTCATCTACCTGCCAAAGCCATCTCCTTAATGTTTCCTGAACTCTCTACAATGTAGCCCTTTGATTGAGATGCATGTTAGTTCGAAAAATATCATCGAGCGTCTTTCCATGCTCGAATTGATCCACGTTGTGAAGTTCCTTTCTCTTTAGTCCATTGTGATATTTGGGGACCCTATCCGGTCCGTACTAAAAGTGGACACAAATATTTTGTTGTTTTTTATGATTACAGTAGGTCATCTTAGGTCTATCGAACGTTCGAAGATTAATAATATTGTCAAAAAAATCTTCCAATATGTCAAAAATATTGTCTTCCTCTAATGCTTTAAAATTTACCCAACATGATCTAACAAACTTCTTTGCATCCAAGGGCACCATTCATCAAACCCCATGTCCCTATACTTCCCAGCAAAACGGGATAGCGGAAAGAAAACTCAGACATCTACTAAATATTGCCCGTTCTCCCCTCACCCAGATGAGAGTTCCTAAAACCCTACTTGGGGGATGTTGTTCTTACAGCCGTCCATCTTATCAACAGAGTCCTCTATACTTCCATACATGGCTCTTCCCCGTTCTCCCTGTTGTACCCAACTAAGTCGCCTTTTCCTCTACCCCTGAGAATTTTTGGATGTGTGGCCTTTGTCCATAATTTTCACACTGCGGATAAGCTTCCTCCTCGTGCAATCAAATGTGTTTTCTTATTCTATTCTTGTACTAAAAAAGGCTACAGGTGTTATTATATATCTGCAAATGTAACCTTTTTTTTAGTAGACCGGCTTCTTCATTCAATCCGTTACCAACATTCCTCTGGATCTCCCACCTATACCGACTGTTTTTTCTGACATGAAAAAGAGGGTGCGCTCCCGAGTCGGGAGTCACCGCAGATTGCATTAAAATTCGGAAACAAGGGTTACATTACGAAGAGGCCCAAAAATTATATAAGGCCTTGAAGTGAGAAACGGCATTCTCCGAATAAAACCTCTGATTCTTGAATATTAAGTCATTCTGCCCCAACTAAATGGCCCACAACACCGCAAACGGTTTGGAGCAGTCATCCGACGATCCCATGCTCACAGAGCGGATCGATCTCCAAAAGGGGTCGGACCCAGTGGTCTCAACCCACGCGACCTCCGTGTCCCTCCAAACCTGCATCGATGTCGCGCATCCAAAAAATAAATGATCCGCATCTTCCACAGAGTCCTCACATCTATCACATCGTGTGTCGTCGATGCCAAACAATCTTCCTCTCCTTGTAAAATCGCATATCTGGTTTCTTCTAAGGCACCAAAGGAAAATCTTCATCCTTTGCGGGATCCTTGCTGCCGAAATGATCTTCATATCCTGGCACAGATCCTCATCCCGCTCTTCATGCGCCACTGAATCCCTCATTGACTCGTATGCCTTCTTGACCGAAAATCTCCCCCCTTCCCATTCAAAATGGTCTGCCTCCTGTGTCAGCTCCCCTGGCGACAGAATCTCTATCAGCATCCTCATGAATTTGTCGAGGCGTTGGTCCAAGAGGTCCACGACGAACAACGTCCCCCACGCCCCGTGATCCGCCACCTGAGCAAGAGTTGCTTTCTTCGCCACCGCCAACGCCTCCAGCCTAGGATATCTTCCCCTAAGAGACCCCTCCCCCGTCCAGTCATCTCTCCAAAATCCGAAAGTTTGGTCGTTACCCACGTGTGACCTCAACCTAGGCGCAATGGCCTTCACCCACTATCTATAAATGCAAGCAATTGTCTTCACCACCAGATGTTCCTTTACCCGTTACTTTGTTACAGGATGATATGAATTCTTCAAGTGTCCCCTCTATTGCTGTCCCAGATGGTCCTCAGGAGCTTCCTATTGATTTACACAGAACTAAGAGGCAATGTACTCTTCATCCCATGTCTCATTTTACTTCTACTGCAAGTTTATCATCCACTGCCAAAAAATATGCAAATGCTCTCATGACTATATGGGACTATCCTTTCAGTAGCAACTAACAAGGCATGGTCTATATTTCAGCTAGATGTAAAGAATGCATTCCTATATGGCGATCATGATGAGGAGGTATACATGATGCAGCCTCCGGGTAACGAAGTCGAGTGAGAATATGTATGCCGACTTAGCAAGGCAATATATGGTCTGAAGCAAAGCCCAAGGGCATGGTTCGACAGACTTACTGCAGAAATCGGCACTATTGGTTTTCAAAGAACACCTGACTATTATGTGTTTGTCAGAAGACGAACAACTGATACTGTTATACTTGTTGTTTATGTAGATGATATGGTAGTCATACGTGATGATGATAAAGGAGTACTAGAGACCAAGGCCTTTCTCCAGAAGGTATTCGTCACCAAGGACCTTGGTCCACTACGTTATTTCTTGGGCATTGAATTACTACGTAATACAGAGGAACTTTATTTCTCATAAAGGAAATACTGTCTGAGCATACTTATTGAAGCCGGATTACTCGGATGCAAGCCCTCTGGTATTCATGCAGATCCGAAGAAACACTCCACATCCTCGGATCCTGTCTTCGAAGTGTTACTCGATACAGAAGACTGGTTGGCAAACTTCTTTACCTCACTCTCACCAGACCGAATATCTCTTATGCAGTGAGTAGAGCTAGCCAACACATGGAGCAACCTTGTTCCAGTCACTGGCAGGATGTTCTTCAGATCCTGCGATACTTGAAGGAATCATCATGGTGTAGCCTCTTTTATGGAGCAAACGGCTTTACCGATGTTATCGCCTATGTTGATGCAGATTATGCAAGCTCACCAGAAGATCGCCGCTACACCACAGGATATGCTATGATGGTTGGAGGAAATCTTGTTACTTGGATAAGCAAGAAACAAACTGTTGCAGAAGCTAAGTACAAGGCAATGGCTTAGGCTACCTATGAGATCACGTGGCTATTGACTTTTCTATGGGAACTCGGAATCATTGTCACCACTCCTATTCCACTTATATGTGACAACAAACATGCTATATACATTGCCACGAATCCCATGTTCTATGAGCGAACCAAGCATATAGAGATTGACTGCCATTTTGTTCGTGATGTCGTTCGGATTAGAAAGATTACTACTCCTCACATCACTACAGATCTTCAGCTTGCAGATGTGTTCACAAAGGCTTTACCCAAGAAGCGGCTTTTGCGGATAGTTTCAAAGTTGGGCATGGTTGATAGATATACTCCAACTTGAGGAGGAGTGTTAGTAATGTATTCTTACAGCTCTTATTTATTCATCGTAACCCCTTGCAGGATACTTATGTAGTTTTCCCAGTTTTGAGCTCTCTGGGGTTTTGTCCTATATAAGGACCCTTAGACCTCCTAAATAAAATATATGCAATTTCATTTCTTCCACACATATCATGCAAAAAACTTCATTACAAGAACAAAAACACTAATCAAGACTTTCCTTATTTTAGGTGGGACAGCTACGTGGATCCTTTATTACCATTAGATCCAATTTGAGTCATACCCTTGCTTAAATACGACAAACATATCCCTCTTAATGATCTCCAAACACTTCTTACATCTTATAGGTCCCTCTTACACATATCTTCTTCTATGTTCTCACACCAATAAAAAGGATGAATAGAAGGCTTTATTTGTACATCTCCAAACCACCATACCAGATGTACTAACGGACTCCCAAAAATCATGGGCCCATGAGTATGCAACATTTGGAATAGCAGCCTTTGCCCAAATCTACCTCGAGGAAGAGAAAAAGAAGAAGAGATGATCAACATCCTCTGTCTCGTGACACCATATCGCTGGCAAGAACTGCTTTAGCCCCCAGGAACAACCTAGCTACCCAAGCACCAGTAGTAACAGACTCTCTCCTAAGCATCCAGAGGAACACCTTTACCATTCAAGGAATCTGTCAGGACCAGATTTGTCCTAAGGACGGCTTGACAATCACCTGGTGAAAATCGTGAATGAGTATCGTTCCTTGTATGTTTTTTTCACAGTAAAAGCACAATCCACCTGTATACAATGATCATGCCTCCCCGAAGGGGCCACCAACCCGTAAGAGACATGCATCTCCAAGAAACTCCACCAATCATTGCTCAAAGAGATCCGACCGAGAACGGGTTCAGAACTCACATGAGTTATTATTTTGTCATACTTATCTTTATCGTGTCATATATAAAATAGGAATCTTATTTTTCTTTATAATTCTCCGCATGACTTCTCTAGGGATAGTAATATAACCTTTTTCAAATTTCATGAATATGATATGAAGATTTTTCTTTTTTAAAACTTCCACAAAGCCTGAGAAGGTCTATGGCCTAGGTTTAAGACCTATAATGCATGAAACCAAATTGTCTCTTTAATATCGTGAAAACTTGCCCCAACCTCCTTTCGATTATCCTTGTTAGAGTTATTTATTATCTGATTATTTTCTCTTGATTATCTCTGTATTGAGTTGTAATCCCTTTAGGGGCTCTTGTGCAATTTTCTCTTTTCGGAGCACTAAGGTTTTATGCTATATAAGAAACCGCATACCCTTTGATTAAGACATTCCATTCATTATTGTTGGAGTATTCGTTATATGCGTCACACGTATGGGAGATGGGTAAATGGATCTCTCCAGGATCCATTTACCACATCCATAGTTTAGTCCTACATCCACCAGTTTGGAGATGCAGAGACTCCGTGAGTGCTATATATAGAGCCCCACACCACTTGTAGTCAGGTGAGAAAGTGCAATGCATAGATCAGCCCTTTGAGGCGCTCTCCTGTGGTTTTATCCCACTCCTTAGGGAGTAGGTTTTCGTGTAAAATTCTTGTATTCCATGTTTCATATTTCTTTTTCCATGCTATGTTTATCATTATGCTTCCTCATTCTCTATTTTTTAACATGGTATCAGAGCGAGTTCGATTCTTGCGGATTCGCTTTTAAATGTGTATTTTCATACTCTGTTCGAGATTTAATAATCAGATTCAGTTTTCGGGATCATGCGTGGTTGATTATTATTCAAGATCATTCGAGTTCAAGTTTTAGGGTTTCCCTAATTTTTACCGTCATCGTGTTTTGAAGATCGCCAACAACATCAATTTCTAGGGATATCTGGAACCCTAGTTTCCATACCGCGCTTCAGCAGGTTGGCTTCCCAGATCATGGTGTTTCTTCCAAGCTTCATCCATGCAGTGGGCCCTCGATTCATCATAGGTTGCGTGCAGATCGGGAGTTCCTTTCTTGGAACCCTAAGATCCTATTCGGTGCAGGCCTCGCATCGAAGTTGCTCTGCGGCGATCTGGAGCTTCTTCAGATCAATCTCAATCACGAACACAACAGATCTACCCCGTTAGCGTTCCAGGCGGCGGTGTATTCCAGTCCCAACGGAGCAAGCTCCAGGCCCCTCTCCCCTCCCAACGCAGCCTCTCGCTCTCCGGCCCCTCTCCATTGTCGTGTCCCCTCAAGCATCTCCTTCCCACGCGCTCCAAGAGGCAACGAAACCTCCAGGCCACTGCAAGGACCAGTGCCCTTCCCCTCGTGCGCAAACTGCGATCATTGTGCCCCTCCCTCGATTTCTTGGTGACTCCTGGCACATCTCCTTCAAGCCGCACAGACGACGGTGCTCTTCAGATCCACCAGGAGCCACCGCCTGGTCTAGAGCGCGAGCCTCGAGAGCCTCCAGACAGGCAGTGGCGACTCCCAGTGAGGCGCAGAATCCTCTAGGAGGTCTGGACCTGCATCAGCAATGGCGAGGGAACCATACGCTCGGCCTCCTCCTCCTCCCTTGCAGGCGTCAAGTAGCATGAACCCCAAAGTAGGGGCGGCACGATGGGAACCCTGGGGCTCGAAGGCTCGATTTTATTTTAAAAAAATTATAAAGCCCAAGGGGGCTGGTTTTAAAAAAGGAGAGAGGCCAGATAAAAAATGAGAGATTTCTAAGAAAAAAAGGGAGTTTCCGGAAAAGGGGGCATACAAAAAAACGGACGCAAAATAATTTAAAAAAAATGATGTGCAAAACCGAGAAAAAGGGTGAACGGCTTATTTAAAATTTGTTTACGACTATTAAAAAAAGGAGGAATGAAATAGCTGGAAAAAAAATAAAAAATTTTGCAAGAAAAGCCGAAAAAAATATATGAATGTTGAAGATCGGCTTATTGGTTTCATGTTGTTTTCCCCATACTATTGTCTTCTCCCAACATTGTTGATGTTCATTTTTCCAACAAGTATGGGAGAAAGGGGAGTATTATGTAGAGTCATAGGTCCTGTTATAAATTCAGATGTCAGATTCCATACCAGCCATTTTCCAGACTCTACAAATCCAGTTTCAGACTCGACATCATATTTCGAGTCTTCAGTTCAGACACGCACATGTATGCGGTCTTCTTTTCAGATGTGCATATGTTTGCCATCTTTTGTGTGGTCCCCATCTTCTATGTGTCGGCCAGAGTTTTCATGTGAGCCATAGGGAGTCCATAGTAGAGACTATTCCCTATGCCATGTTGGCAAGGGTTTTCATGTGGTATCATAGGGACTCCAGAGTAGAGTACCATTCTCTGAGCTAGATGGGAGAGACCCAGTTCTCCGACGAGGAGACTTCTTCAGACTCCATTCTCCAGCGACCGTGGACTCCGACGAGGGTTGCACTCCATGGCTTTTTCAGTTCGGCCCTTTTCAAAGATGGAGCAGTTGTCCACATGTTGAGGCGGGCCAGAGTTCTCCAGGTGGAGACTCATTTCAGTACAGAGCACATGCTCTCTGATGAGGAGATTCAGTTGACTCACATTCCAGCATGTTCGTCCTCCTCACCTGCACGGCATGAGAAGCAACATCCTCGACAGCAGCCGACAGTTGCGCGCGTTAAGTTGATATTATCTCTAGTGTCATGTAGAGTGAGTTGAGTTTCTTTCTGCTTGTCCAAGCTGAGTATTTCATGCTCCAGCTTGAGGGGGAGTGGAGTATTTGTTATATACGTCACATGTATGGGAGACGGGTAAATGGATCTCTCCAGGATCCATTTACCCCATCCAGAATTTAGTCCCACATCTATCAGTTTGGAGATGTGGAGACTTTGTGGGTGTTATATAGAGCCCCACACTCCTGTAGTCAGATGAGAAAGTGCAATGCATAGATCAGCCCTTTGAGACGTTCTCCTGTGGTTTCATCCCGCTCCTTAGGGAGTAGGGTTCCACGTAAAATCCGTGTGTTACATGTTTCATATTTCTTTTCCTATGCTTTGTTTATCATTCTGCTTCCACATTCTCTATTTTCTAACAATTATCGATTATCCTCCACATGGTATCAGAGCAACGATCCTAAACATGGCTCGTACCCAAAATTCAACCATCTACCAGCCGGCAGCCAACCCTCTCTCTCTCCATTGTTGCCAATACCCTCTCTCTCTCCTCTCTGCATTCTCGATCACATTAGAAGACTAAGGCCCTACACGTAAAACACCATCGGCATAAGGTTAGGGAACATTGTAGGTGCGATATAAGTTGCCTAGGAACCATCATCTTCCCAGAAGCATCGTGCACCATTGCCTTTGCCCCATCGTGTATCTCCCTGGAATTTCCCTAGCCATAGAAGTGACACGCATCCAAGCATCGCCCTAAAATTGAAGACCATGGTGCGTATCTGAAGCCATCTCCAAACTACACCATGGTGTTAAAGACCAGCATTTGCGCCCTAGAATTTCTCCATGGTGTGAAGACCATCATCTACAGGCATCGCCCTCATGTGCGCAAAGCATCGCCAGATCGAGTCCAGGGCATCATTGTCCAGTACCAAGGCAGATTGAGTCCAAGGCATCATTGCCCAGTACCAAGGCAGATTGAGTCCAAGGCATCGTGCCCTCATTTATGAATGCCTAAGGGCATACAACTACGTCTTGAACTTCATAACTAACCACGATGGCACCAACCTACCGAGACCAAGCCCATGTACACCACATCTTCTGTGATGGTTTACGGAATTAGTATCAAACTCAATGACATATATAGATATGTGCTCCGATCTCGGGCCTTTAAGATGTTCTTTGGTGGTCAGGGGACTTCTATCACCTACCTAATGAAGCTTCTACAGAATTCTTCTCCCAGTAAGACTACTTCTACTATGCATCTTGCTACTACCTCATTATTGCAGCCAACTCTACTTCTATCACAACACCAACTTGGATCATTGACTCTAGTGTGTCTACTCACTTGACTGGACAAGGGCACAAGGCCATCTACTGACTTCTCAACCCTCTTCTACTGTGAAGTCAATTTGACTAACCAATGGTATCCATTCTCATGTCACCATCGTTGGAACTATTGAGTTTTCCTCTAGGCTCTCTATTGTTTACTACATACCAGATTATCCTGTAAGCCTTTTATCAATTCACAAGTTATACATTGAATTGAACTATTGAGTTATTTTCGATGAGTGCCATTGTTATTTTCAGGATATCCATACAAGATTTTTGGTGAGGGACATGAGAAGAACGGCATTTACTACATTGATATCCATGTTGATTCTACCTTTGTCGACGTTGTCTCCATTTCCACTAACCCGTTCCTATGGCATTTGCAGCTTGGACACCCTATGCTAAATTTCTTTCCCAGAAGTTCCCTGAAATATCCTCATTGAAGTCGTTTGAGTGTGAAACATGCTAGTTCGGAAAACATCTCCGGGCTTCTTTTCCACATAGGACCGAACCATGTCGATCAGTGCATTTCTCCTTAGTCAATTGTGATGTTTGGAGTCCTTGCATGGTCCGTACTACATGCGGTCACAGATATTGTATGGTATTTGTGGATGAATATAGTAAATCTTCTTAGGTCTGTTTACTCAAAAAACAATCAAATATTAAGTCAAGTCCTTTCATATTACTAAAACATCTTTCTCTACTTGTATTCAGATTATACAGACTGACAATACTCTTGAGTTCACTCTATAGGATTTGGTGCCTTTCTTTGCTACTTAGGGAGGCCTTCACCAAAACTCTTGTTTATACCTCACAGTAGAATGGGATAACGGAAAGGAAACTTCTCCACCATCTGGATATTGCCCATATCTTGCTTACTCGCATGAAGATTCCCAAACCTACTAAGGGATGTTGTTCTCACTGGCACTTACCTCATCAATAGGGTCTCGTCTTAGGTCCTCAAGGGGGTAACTCCTTTCTCACTCTTATAGTCCAACGAGAACCCTTTCTACTTCCATAAAGGATTTTTGGTGGCATTGTTGTCATTCATACTTTTCAGAATGCAGATAAATTGTCTCAATGTGCTATCAAGTGTGTTTTCCTAAGCTATTCTCGTACGGTCGCACCCAAAAGAGGTGTTGGTGCTATGACCCTACAAGTCATCTTTACTACATCTCTATTGATGTCTTTTTTTAATAGACTAGCTACTTTACTCAGTATGATAATGACATTTCCTTGGAGCTTCCACCACTACCCATTGTCTATAAAAGGAAACACATTACTCAGTCTAACCTGATTACCTTACATGTTTTGGTCCATAGGATGGCATCCACTTACTTTGTGTTCGTCAGCAGAGGAGTTCTAGTATTGTGGTACTGGGAGTTTATGTTGATGATATGGTGATTACTAGTGATGATAAAGCATGCATTCTAGAAACCAAGCCCTTCCTCCAAAAGGTGTTTGTTCACAAGAACCTTTGTCAGCTCAAATACGTCCTTAGCATTGAGGTGATGTGTATTGCAGAGGGACTACATCTATCATAATGAAAGTATTACATTGACATTATTACAGAGGTTGGCTTACCTGGATGCAAACCATCTAGCATCCCAACGAAGTTGCGAAGACATGCTACATTCATTGATCGCGGGTTTGAGGATACTGCACGACATAGAAGCCTAGTGGCAAACTACTCTACCTTACTGTCACTAGGCCTAGGCTAGATATATTATATGTTGTAGCAAACCCAACCAGAAAGCACATGGAGAGACCTCACTACAACCATTGGCAGGATATTCTCTCTATCATTCAATACTTGAAGGAATCTCCAGGAAAGGCTTCTTCTGTGGAGGTAACGACCACACTGAAATCATTGCCTATGTGTATACTGATTATGCTAGTTCTCCTACGCATGGCCTCAATTTTAACGGAATTCCACCGAATTTCTTCGAAATTTCAATTTCTTTAGATCATCGAAATCGAAACGCTTCCTTGTTTCCTTTTTCCAGGATTTCAACAAAATATGAGCAAAATATCAACGAAATTTCATCAAAATTGCATATCGGTTCAGCGAAACAACAAAAATAAGAGAATGTACCCCTCGTTTTCGATAAATTTGCATATATTAATAAATTTTCACTCATTTATTCGTCGATGTGTTGAGTTGTTAGAGTGCTTTACATTGTTTAAAGAAGTTTATTTACTTAAATCCAAGTCAAATTAGTTAGACAAAAGATTTAAGATTTAAATTCAAGTTTTAACTGAAAAGCTTTATTTTTTTCTTTCTTTATTCTAATATATATGTTTTGATTAGCAGTTATTAGATATGTCATCTCAATTTTATTGAAGAGGTAATTATCATGGCGTTTGCTTCTAGATTAGCACACATTTCTGACTATAGCCTATAGGTAATACATTACTCTACATATCAACATATGATGATTATGACGATAATACTACTTCAAAACTTATATTTGCACTTTGATTTTACAAATAAGTTTGCATTTCTACATTATTTATTGACTTAGGAATATTGAAAACCTTAATTTTTGGAAAAAATCGAGTTTAGAGTCATTTCCAAGATTTTCGACAATTTCAACGAAATTCCATCTAGTACTCCTATCCCTCTGTATTGCGATAACAAATCCACTACATACTATGGAGAGAAAAGGATGAATTGTTTATTCATGAAGCCCTATGGTTCTCTTATATAATAGAGTAACATCTTGGGCAAAATTACATGAAGAAGGCAAAGAAAATTAAATAATACATAAAAGACATGAAAGATAACTAATATCTCATCCCCCTCAAGCTGGAGCGCAGATATCTATCAGCCTCAGCTTGACACAGCATCTCTGGTAAGGCCCTCTAGCTAGTGCCTTGGTAAGTACATCTGGTGTCTGATATCCAGAGTTGACGTGAGTAGTGGAGATGAGACCCTTCTGTATCATGTCACGAGTGTAGTGACAGTCCACCTTCATGTATTTGATCTCGCATGTAAGGTTGGGTTGTTTGCAATGAAGATAACAGCCCGGTTGTCACATATCCGACCCACATCATATATGTACTAGCTTGCGTCGTGGCGTTATATTATGATTCTGCACTAGATCTGGAAATCACAATCAGCTTCTTGCTCTTTTATGACATAAAGGAACTTCCTATTATTCTGCAAAGTCAGAAGTAAACTTCATGTCTGTTGGACATGCGACCCCACGGCGAGCCATTATGCAATAAATGTTATTACGAATATCATTCCCTGATCTGAAATGAAGAATGAATAATTTGCATGACAGGTCCCTTAGTACAATTAGGGTTATGTACCATGGCCATCTTAATGATCATACAGCTGTTGATTCAATTATTGAATCATAGAGGCCGGTGCTTGGATGAATATCTAATGAGTTAGATTGAGGACTCGTCAAGCACCATCAAATGATTGTTAAGAGATGATCTCCAACCTGAGTAAGAGATGGCAATCCTTTCTTATTTAGGTTGATATCTAACCGACCTCTTGATGCAGGTCCTCTGCATAGGAATAGAGATTCAGAGGTGTTAGATAAGTTAGGTCAAAGAGTTGACTTAACAAGATCGAGATAACCAAAGTCCTATATCGTATACTGTCACGATACAGGCACGCATCCTCTGACCGGAGACAGATGTGTTATTATATGTCTGAGTATGTATATTTGGCAGACCAATAGGTTGATGACCTAACCAAGCTCTATACACCGGTGCGCTGGTGTGCATATAAGGGCATATGAGTAATACGATCTCTCAAAGGGATCATACAGGTTCATTACTGAACTGGAAGACATGAGCTCACTCATGAGATATTGGAAAAAATCAAATTCCGTGCACGGTCGTCTCGCTTTGGAAGCTTGACTGAATTTGTAGGTTTGATATATACTTTTGGAAAGTATATGATCAAGACCTAGGTATGATATATATGCTTTTTGAAAGTATATGATGGATACCGACTCCCAATGATCGAATGAGAAACTAACTGATAAAACCATGAAGTAGACAGTATAAAGTTGATCTAATACTTTGGGTTTATTCTGGGTCTTCCAGTATGCAGGATGTACAGGTATTGGGAATACCTGAGGGTGATGTGATTATAAACGATTGTATAACCATGATGCTTCCATTCCTAAGGAGTGATGAAACGGGTCTGGATTTTAGTGACTCCTCTCAGTAGAGAAGTAATCTAATCTTAGTCCAAATGTTGGACATTGATCTGAATGTGATTCAGATGCAATAAGAAGATTAGATTTGTGGTCTTGATTTAATCAAGCATCTATGGGAGGTCCGCGATCTGGATTTGAGATATGATCTCAATATCCAAGTCACTATACGTGGAACAATACAATCGCCCTGTCCTTATCTCCAAGCATCTGCGGAGAAAGCGCATTGTCCTTGAAAGTGTTCAGGATAATTTCATTGTTGATATGTATATCCGAGCATTGAGAAAATTGATAATTAAACGTGATTTAATTATCATAAATAATGTGAGTTTGATTCATATTATAGAGAGAGTTATCTTATATAATTAAATATCAAAGATGTGAATAATATGAATGTGATTCATATTATTTGAGAACAAGAGAATAGAGATCCAAGATGATCAAATGTGATCTAATTATCATGGATATGAATAATGTGGATAGCAATATCCATATTAGTCATATATATTATAAATGTGATTTATAATATATAAGAGAAAGCTATTTGTAATTTACATTTGTTAATTAAACGTTAATGTGAATTGGATTCATATTGGACATTAAATTGAAAATGTAATTTACATTTTATTTTGGGTTGTGAATGTGATTCACAAATTTCCAATGGCATGATTGCAATGTTCATAAAATAAATTGAATTTATTTTTGTGAAATAATTTGCAACAAAAGTTGTGGCAAATATTGGAGAGAATCATGAGATACTGCAATCTCATATAATATAGAAAGGAGGCTCCCTTCCTAATAAGGAGAGGGGATGGCTACCAAATTCTTATAGGACTCATAGCCGTCCTCCCCCCTTTATGGAAGGAGGCTTGCCTCCTTCCTATTTCTCCAATGGAGATTGATTTGATATAAATCAAATTATATTATTTATATATTTGATTTTTATTAAAGTAATTGTTGTTGGTTTTTACCAACACAAATCTTAGCCATTGAAAGAAACACGATCAATGAGAACCATTGGATTTGTGTTGTCCATGGATTGAGATCCATGGATCCCAAAATATTATAAAAGGAGAGGCACCCCTTTGCTCTTCTTTACACAGCACATAAGAGAACATCAGTCTCTCTCTCTCTCTTTCTCTCTTTACACGTCTACTCTCTCTTGTTCTCTCATGGCCGTCCATCATGGATGCCCTAGAGGAGGTTCCCCATCGCCGCAGCGTCGTCGTTATACTGTTCGATGGTTTGTTCGTGGATCTCCGTCTCCTTCGGTGCGCCTCGCTCGTGAAGAAGACGTCGGATCTCGTATGTCGAGATCAGGAGATCCGTCGCTTGGATCATCAACTTGGATTGCGAGAAGCACGCGATTCATCCCCGCGCTCGCAAGCGTCTCCTCCGTCGAAGCGGACTTGAGACAGGAGGTCTCTTCGTTTAGAGACTCCATCGCAACCACGCTTCAAGAGGTAATCCTATTACTTGTTTGTGGTTTAGACAAAACGATCCGAGAAGTGTTCTTGGATCATGTGGTTTCGTCGCATGAAAAATTTTTTAATTTCCGCTGCATAGAACAACTAGTGCGACTAGTCGTTCTTCATCGTATTCGATACGATGCTCACGCTTCCGTGATGCGCTTGAGGATCTAACCATATCCTTCAATGTCCTTAGGACATCCCGCATAATCTGTATCTGCACATGTTGTAATTGCAAGGGATGTTCCTCTGCTAAATAGAAGACCAACGCTAGGTGAGGCCTTCAGATACCTCATAATCATATGGACTGCATTCATATGTGCATGTCTAGGTTGCTCCATAAAATGAATCATTTTGCTCACTGCAAAGGATATATCTAGCCTAGTGATAGTCACATAAAGAAGCTTCGCAATAAGATTTTGTACCTCCTCTTATCGATCTCCTCAGTGCCATCATCATAGAGCTTCATGCTCGATTCCATAGGAGTAGTTGCAGGCTTGCAATCTACCATGCATGTCTCAGAGAGATCTGTAACATACTTCCTCTGGGTCATCACAAGGCCTCGGTTCCTGGCGAACTTCAGTCCAATGAAATAGTGTAAACTACCAAGGTCCTTGGTCACAAATTGCTGACCTAGGAAATCCTTAACAACAAGGATGCCATGTATGTCATCCCCTATAACAATGATATCATCACCATACACAAGTATGACAATTGTACCTCTATGAGTCCTCTACACATATAGTGAATGATCGGTAGTCAATCTCACAAACATTGTAGAGATATTTCTATGTTCCTATGTACATTTTCGTTATTTTATTTCTTTATGATCATCTTATGTAATTTACCCATAGGTTTTTCCTCTATATAAGAGAGCCTAGGGTTCCCAATAATAAAACGACTCTTCGATTTTTCCCAACACAGAATAATAGCCAAGGTCCTAGACCGAAGCTCCGTACTCTAACCTAAACCCCAACCCACACCCGCCGCCCCCTCCTCCCGGCACTACGGTCGCCCACGACCACCGCTCTCGCCTACCTGTTGCGCCACCGCCGAGCAACAAAGCCGGCCCCGTCGCCACCGACACCGATCGTCGGTGTCTCTTCCCTTGGTTGTCGCCCCCCCTTCTGTCTTTGGCCTATGGTCCTCTTTGCTTGTATCAAGGTCTGTTTGGGTTCATGGATTTGGGTGTATAAATCTACATACGCATTCAAATCCATACATGTATGTGTAGACATTCATTCTTTGATATACAAAACCTTAATAATCTTCATCCAGCAATATGTCAGAAAACAAAGCTGACGTACCCACCACAGGCGCTTTCAGAGGTCCAACACATATTGTCAAGATGGACGGGATGAACTATGAGCTCTGAGCTATGCAGTTTATGAGCCTTATGAAGTCTAATGGTAAGAAGCATATTCTTACTTAGGAGGAGCCGGTGGAGAAAACTGGGGTTAACGCCTCATAGGAGGCGAATGATGCATACGCCAAAGTTTGGCTTTCAGGTACATTGACGATAGAGATTGCCAATGATGTGTTACATCAGCCCATTACTAAGGCGATGTAGTACATCCTCGCAGCAACTTATTCTCAGGCGAGGAATGAGACCAAGATCCTCCAACTCCAGCATGATATATTTACTATCAAGCAGAACGTGCGGCCTCTCCATTCATTGTATACATCCTTACGTGGGATGTTTGAGAAGCTCTCCACAGCTTCATGCCTCTCACAGCTACTCCAAAGCAGCAGAAGACATATCGGAATGCTACAATGATTGGTGTATTCCTAGCAGCCCTCGATCTTGAATATGATGCTGCTCGCTCCCAGATTCTCGTGGAAGCAATTATTCCTCCCATGGAGATAGGTTTCCGCAGACTTAGCAGGATCATTGTTCCGTCCACGGTTGCTAGTCAGACTTCTTCAGCAATGGCAGCCTCCCGAGGCAGAGGAGGCTCTTCTTCTTTTCGTGGACGACGACCTCGTGGTAGAGGAGGTCGCATTCGTCAGCCATGCACGTATTGTCATTGTCCAAGTCATACAGAGGATACATCAGCCCGCGTAGCGGAGCAGGTTGAGTCTCCAGTTGTTCCTACCTCAGATCAGAGGTTTGATGACTTTGTTGCCAGACTGCGGGATATCATGCCTCCTGCTTCCTCATCATCTCTAGGAGGTCACTTAGATGTAGCTAGTGTTCATGAAAGTGATCTGTGCGACTGCATATGCGACCGCATATGTCTGATTGGTCTCCTCAGCGTGCCGAATACATGAAGCACCCTTTATGCGCCTTTTGCACATATGTGGGCTGTGCAGCCGCATATGCGCTCCATGCGCCCGCTTAAACTTCAATTGGATAATCGAATCCAGATCTTAAGATCTGGATACAATAGGAGTTAGAATAAGACTGTCCCCCAACTCTTCTTTAAGAAAATATCTGCGATGATTTTTTTATTAATGAGGTTTGAGGTCTATTTATTTTTATTTACAATTGAGGTCTCAATTTCAATTGCTTCCAATTCAGTTTCTTGATCTGATTAGTTTGATCTGAATAGGTTTGGATTTCAATTTGTACTGTATAGCTTACTATTTTGATTACTTGTATTTTATATTTCAAATTAATTCTGAATTTCAATCTTTTTGTTTAAATTTTTTGTACCAAGTTTAGTTTTAGTTAATTTTTCTTTGATTTTGTACTTTAATTGTATAATTCATATATATTAAATCAGATCATGTAATACTACCTTTGATGATTTTAATATTTAGTTGTGCTATTATGAGCTCTAAATGAAAGACATTTTTCTTAAATCTTCTATTGGACCACATTTATTTGTAAATTTAGTTTGACGGTAGTCACTTTTGTAGATATTTATTTATTTTTATATAGAAAATAGAAAACCGTGTAAAACTGCATATATCCCGCATATACCCCCACATATCGCTTATTCACTATTCAGTGACATGTTCGAACGCATACGCATACCACTTTCTTGAACCTTGGATGTAGCAGCTTCCGCCTTTGCCAGTACTTTTGCTACGGCTTAGCATCTCAGGTAGTACTTATGCTTTTACATCTTATCATGGATCTGAGATTACATAGTGGATTATGGACTCCGAAGCAACACATCACTTATGTGGGGACAGAGATCATCTTACAACATATAGACAGGTTCCAGATGAACTGTCGTTATAGCCGATGGGACTCATTCCTCGATAACAGGACGGGGGGAGATCAGTTTGATGCCTTCGATGCGTCTGCAGAATGTGTTACATGCTCTTGATTTTTCTATGAATTTGTTATCCATTAGTCAGATTACGAAGGATTTGCATTGTTGGGCTATTTTTGGCCCATCATCTCTTGTTTTTCAGGACATTCTTACGGGCAGGATGATTAGGTGTGGTCGTGAGCAGGATGGTTTTTATCGTCTGCTCCGAACTCCCTATATAGGTTTATCCTCTCATTCAACAGGACTAGTCTCTCCCTTAACTTGGCACCTACGTTTCGACTGCCTCTCTAAGAAGATGTGTCATGTTTTACCGTAGATTTCACCGGGTTCATCCTTCCAGGGTGAGGGGTGCCAGTTGAGAAAGCATCAACGGATTGCTTTCCCTAGTCGTCAGAGTCGGAGCAGTAGGTCCCTTTTGAGTTATTTCATGTTGATATCTGAGATCCGAGTCGTGTTCCTGATCACCAAGGACACAAGTTTTACCTTGTTGATGTTGATGATTTTTCTCATCTATTATGGATCTTTTTATTGAAGAATAAATCTGAAGCAGCAGACATGATCAAAACCTTTATCAATAAAGTACGGAATGTTTTCTCTTCCTCCGTGAAATTTGTACGAACTGATAATGCTTTGGAATTCTGTACGCATGCTCTATCACATTTCTTTTCTTCTCGTGGTATTATTCATCAAACAATATGTGCTTACACTTCTCAACAGAATGGTGTTGCAGAGAGAAAGCATCGCCACTTACTTGATGTCACTCGGACTCTTCTCATTAAGAGTTGTGCTCCAGGTGATGCCGTTCTTACGGCATGTTATCTGGTGAATCGCATGCCCTCATCTGTCTTAAGTGATAAAATTCCTTTCTACATAGCTTTCCCTGAGAAGGAGTTGTTCTCACTTACCCCTCGTGTTTCTGGCTACGTTGCATTCGTCCACCAGTTGGCTCCGAGTCTTGATAAGCTATCAGGTTGTCAAATGTGTGTTTGTTGGGTACTCTAGGACTCAAAAGGGATATCGATGCTGTGATCCATTGCACAGGAAATATTATATCAGTCTTGATGTCACATTTTTTGAGCTTGTGATGTATTTTTCCTCTACAGGTGACAGGTTCGCTTCATTAGACTCTGATGATGAGGTTTACATGCCACCTCCTCCTACGAGTCTGTCATCTCTTCTACTTAAGCATATTGTTCCACCACCACCATCACCACCTCCACCTCCTTCTACACAGGTGCATATGCCCATTGTTTCACCATTACCAAAATTCTATATGTGTCGACCTGCTTCTGTTGATGGTCATCCCCCATCATCCAGCACGCCTCAGGTTTGTTTTGATAACAATGTTTCTAACGATGGGTCTGGAGATGTATCTATGCAGGGATCATTCCAGGAGACTAGCCCATAGATGGAGGAGGTTCCCGATGACCTGGATATACTCATTGCAGTTCGGAAGCAAAAGCGTACATGTGCTTCATATCCACTTGCTTCCCAGGTCACCTTTCGTCGTCTGACAGGGGAATTCTAGAGATTTGCAGTTGCTCTATCTGTCGTGGACATTCCACAGGATTATCAGAAGGCCTTGAAGGATAGTCATTAGCATTTAGCTATGGAGGAAGAGATGGTTGTCCTGCAATCATGTGGTACCTGGAATTTGGTATCTCCTCCTCTTGGGGCATTTGTTGTCAGTTGCAAATAGGTGTTTACTCTTAAACATCATGCAGATGGGAGCCTTGACCGATATAAGGCGAGATTGGTGGCACGAGGATTTACTCAGACTTATGGAGTAGATTATATGGACACATTCTCTTCAGTTGCTTGTCACTCAACTCTACAAGTCCTTCTTTCAGTTGTTTTGGTACGTGATTGGCCTTTGTTTCAGCTAGATGTCAAGAATGTTTTTTATATGGAGATCTACAGGAAGAAGTTTGCATGCAGCAGCATCCAGGGTTTGTTGCTGAGGAGGGGTATCAGCAGGTTTGTAGACTTCATAAGGTAATATATGGCCTTAAGCAAAGTCCGAGGGCATTGTTTCAGAAGCTCTCAGATATGATTGAAAGTAGGGGTTCAAGAGGTCAAATGTAAACCATTCACTATTTGTACAGAGAACACTCGAAGGTAATGTTGTTATCATGGTTTATGTTGATGATATACTCGTTACAAGAGATGATGTGCAGGGGATAAGGAGGCAAAAGAATTTCTGGGTCGTCAGTTGGTTACTAAGGATCTTGGCACCCTAAGATATTTCTTAGGGTTAGAGTTTGCTAAAAATGCGCAGAGTCTCACGATGACCCAAAAGAAGTATGTTAGAGACATGCTTGTTGAGATGGGCATGATTGGGTATTTACCCTCTACTGCTCCTATGGATCCTAGCATGAAATTGTATGATGATGATACAGATGAGTTCGGCAGGAGGAGATATAGAGAGATGGTGGGAAAGCTTCTCTACGTTACTATCACGAGACCTGATATCTCTTTTGTAGTCAGTCAGTTCATGGAACATCCCCGACAAGTACATATGGATGCCATATATATGATATTGAGATATCTAAAATATTCTCCAGGCGCGGGATTATTATTCAGGAAAGGAGCAACTCTTTCTATTTATGCATGTGCTGATGTAGATTATCCAAGGTGTCCTAAGGACAAGAATTCTACTTCAGGCTTCGCGGTGTTTGTTGACAGTTCTCTTATTTCTTGGAAAAGCAAGAAACAAACGATTGTGGCTAGATCAAGTGCCGAATATGAGTATAGGGCTTTGGAACAAGCAAGCACAAAAACTATGTGGGTTCGAGCAGTGCTACCAGATTTACATATAAATGTACCTCTACCCATGCAGTTACAATGTGATAATTAGCCTGCCTTATCCATTGCAAATAAATTAATCATGCATTCCATGAAAGAACGAAGCATATTGAGGTAAACTACCATTATACTAGAGATATAATTTAGAAGAGTTTGATTTCTACCTCCCATGTCAGTTCAGGAGAGCAAACGACATATATCTTTACTAAGGCATTGCTCATAGGGTCGTTTCAAAAGTGTTCTTTCAAGCTGAGCATGATTGACATCTATGCTCCATCTTAAGGGGGGTGTAGAGATATTTCTATGTTCCTATGTACCTTCTCGTTATTTTATTTTTTTATGTTCATCTTATGTAATTTACCCATAGGTCTCTCCTCTATATAAGAGAGCCTAGGGTTCCCAGGAATAAAACAACTCTTCGATTTTTCCCAACAAACTCATGTTACTCTATCAAGTCCGAGAGCATCTGCGACCATGCTCTTGGACTTTGTTTAAGGTCATAGATCGCCTTGTAAAACATGCAAACCTTCTGACACCCCCCCTCAGTAACGAACCCATGTGGTTGTTGCATGTAAACCTCCTTATGTAGGTCACCATAGAGAAAATCATTCTTCGCATCAAGCTGATAGAGGGACCAATCCCCTGTCACTGCAACAGATAGAAGTATACGTAGAGTAGAATGCCTAACCACTGGAGAGAATGTATCTTGATAGTCCACCCCATATGTTTGAGTGAACCCACGTGCCACAAGTCTCGCCTTGTAGTGATCTACACTATCATTTGCTCAGTGTTTCACCGTAAACATCTACTTGCACCCAACAACGGATGCATCAATTGGAGTAGAAACAAGGCTCCAAGTGCCACGTAACTTTAGTGTGGTTATCTCCTCCTCCATGGCAATACACTTGAATGGCCTCCTGATATGTCTGTGGCATAGAAGGCCGTAACGGCGATATATCTCCAATATATCGATTTCGACAGGGTAGGGGTATCAAAATCACCCAATATATCGTTTTACAGGGAGATATACAGGGATATCGACAATATATCACCATATCGGCTCATATGGCTCAAAAATGATTAGATTTAGTACAAAAAATCTTGGATAACGATCGATATCGACCATATTTCGCCGATATCTCTATATATCAATGTTATTATTCATGCAAGATTGATTCCACTACTTATCTAGCTACATCCAGTATTAAAACACATATCTAGCTACACCTAGTATTAAAACACACAATGGTTTATATATATTTTGTTTCGGGTCGGGGGTGCTGCCCCTGCATCCTCGCAAGGGTGGGCCAACTTGGGCCCTCCTAGCCCCCCCAGGCTCGCTGACCGGACAGCGAGACCCTCATACTGGTAGAGTATGATGCGACATGAGAGTGCATACAATGGTTCTTCAACTTGGAGTATATTTCAAGTTATTTCATGGTGTAAAACTTGGATGAAATCCATTTCCAATATCTATAAAGTCAATTCTTCAAAAAAAATATCTTTAAGTTAAGATCAACATTAATATCGATATGTTTGAAATGATCGATATATGCGATAAGCTTCATAAATAACCGATATGTGTGATCTAAGAGTATATTTGTAAGTTATTTAGTAATCTAAGAACTTAGATGAACTCCATTTTCAATATATATATATATAGGTCAACAACAATTAGCAGTATCAACGATATGTTCGATATGACCGATATGTGCAATATAAGGATCATAGTCTTCACAAATGATCTATATATGTCATCTAAGTGTATATTTGTAACTTATTTAATGTTATAAGAACTTGAATGGAATCCATTTCCAATATTTACAGGTCAAGAATAAACATTAACAGCGATATGTTCGATATGACTGATATGTACGATATATGGGTTATAAATGACTGATATGTGTGACATAAGTGTGTATTTGTAAGTTATTTGTTGTTTTAATATCTTCGATGATCTTAATTTCTGAAAAACGACAAAAAAATATCTTCTTTGAGCCAATTCTGACATTTCCACCGATATCGACGATATTGACATATCGGTGATATATCCCGATATATCCATTTCTGGGCGAACCGAAACGATATCGATATCGATACGGCCTTCCTTGGTACGTGGTATCTCCACGGCTTACAATGCCACAGTAAATCTCATGAAATCCTATGAAAGTCTGCTCAAATAAACTTGGGTTGCAAGAGGATGTGAAGCACAACTACGTCTTTGCATTTGCAGAGCAATAGGTACATCGAGATCATCTGTCACCTCTGGAATCTGAGTTTCCCACTTAAGAGGGTACATGCTCATCCTATAAGGAATCTGGTTGCATAGACAATTCAGTAGTGCCATCAGTAGAAACAATGTGCTCATTACATACCTGAAGCGAGTTGGATGATGGGGAAGACCAGTGAGCAAGGGGAACATAGCGAGACCTACGAGTAAACACACGTGGCAAAAATTAAGTCAAGTTGGGTGGTGGTCCAATGTCAACCACATGAATAGATGTAGATACTAGAGATGGAGGTGGTGGTGAGGAAGGTGATGGAGGTGGTAGAGCAGGTGCAGGAGGCGGAGAGTTGTAGGTGGAGGCATGTAGACCTTCTCGTCAGAGTCAGATGGGGTCAGTTTGTCACCTGTAGGGGAGAAATACATAACAGACGCAAAGAATGTAACATCAGCATTGACAAAGTATTTCCGTCGAAGTGGATCAAAGCAACAGTACACTTTCTAGGTACAAGAGTAACCAACAAAGACACACTTGATAGCTCTGGGAGAGAGCTTGTCACGACCAGGCGAAAGATTGTGAGCAAAGGCCATAAATCCAATCCAAACACACGGGGTGTAAGGGAGAACAGATCTTTCTCGAGAAATGCTAGAGAAATGAACATTTCCCCCCAAAACATAGGATGGCATACAGTTCACTAAGCAGCAGACAATAAGCTACATCACCCAATAAGAGTGAGGAGCACAACTCTGAATCAGAAGGGTTCCGATCACATCGAGTAAATGACGATGTTTGCGCTAGGCAACATTGTTCTATTGAGATGTATAGGCACATGAGGTCTGGTATACAATGCCAAGCGACCTGAGAAACTCAGATAGTTGTAAAGTGCAAAACTCTAAGGCATTATCAAAACGAAAAGACTTAACAGTAGCAGAAAATATTCTTATCTCAATAATAAATGATTTAATGACGAACCCAACCTCAAACTTATTCTTTAACAAGGAAACCCAAGAAAGTCTCATCAACAACAACCAGATAAAAATGGTGTCCCTAGTAATCAGGGATACGACTCGCACCCCGGATATCTAAGTAAAGGAACTCAAACAATTGAGAACTGCTCCGACTCTTACGAGATCGAAACAAAGAACATTGATGCTTCCCAAGGTGGCAAGCCTCACACTGGAAGGAAGATCGCGCGAAGATCTGTGGGAGGACATAACACAGCTTCTGCAGAAGGTGGCCAAAACGGATGTGCCACGGGTACGGTGAGAGTAGTCCAGTAGGAATAGTAGAGGCACCAGCATGAGTAGGTTGGACCAGTCTGTAGAGCCCCCGCTGCTCACAGCCACATCCAATCACAATGCAAGTAAGTATGTCCTGAAACACAAGAGAAGAGGGGTCAAAAATGGTGTGACGATGCAAATCCTTTGTAATCTGACTAACATAAAGCAAGTTCATCTGAAAATCAAGAGCATATAAAACATTCTACAAGCGCCTGAATGGCGTCAAATGCACCTATCCCTGTTCTATGATGGGTAAGTGAACCATGTTTGCAATGACGACCCATCTACCAGGGGGTATAGACTGATAAGACCTGAAATGATTTATGGCTCCATACAGATGGTGAGAAGCACCAGAGTCCATGATCCCCTATGTCATATATGCACTGCTACTACCAGTAAAAGCATATGCAATACCTAAGGAGCTCGAAGAGGCTCTAGCTGCAGTTGCAATGTCTGTGGATCCTGTAGTGGTAGTGTCGGCCATTGGAGGCATGACATCCCGTATACGATAGACAATGTCATCAAGTCGTGGATTTGTCTGAGGAGCTGTAGTGTCTGAAAGCTCAATATGCTATGTCACTCGAGCAGATGCGGGGTATCCATGCTTTTGATAGCACATATCCTCAGAGTGTCCTGGACGACGACAGTAGGTTAAGGGACCACGCTGACGTCCACCACCTCTGCCACAGGGATTACGCCCTCTAAACTGAGTAGAACATTCTCTATCGCGAGAAGCAGTCACCGCTGAGGAAGGTTGAGTGGTGGCAGCAGGTGTGTTGAGAGTTTTATGCTCATGTATTTATTTATCGCTTCTTATTATTTTTGTCCTCTTTATGTAATTTTCCCATGACCTCTCAACTCTATATAAGAGAGCCATAGGGCACCACAGATTTTAAGTTCTGTTTTTCTCCCAACATGGTATCAGATCGACAGTCCTAGACTGAAGCATTGAAACCCTAACCCTAGATCTACCCTACCCGCCGCCCTTCTCTCTTTCATCTCTCTCTCTCGACGCCGCCCATCTCTCCTCTATCTAGGTGTCGCTACCCCTCCCCTCTCTCCCAAGCTTGCCGCCGATTAACAAGGTGGGAGGGGAGGGGTTGGTGCTTGTTGCGGTGCCCAAAGGCCTCCAGGAGGCCTGCTTCATCGGTTTGTGTGGGGTTTTGACACCCTACACGGTCTGATTTTGATCTGAAATAATAAAGAATCAGACCATTGTAGTCACCTCTCGCATTCATGTAAGAAGAAAATAGTAAGGGAATGGCTGTGGAATGAGTCTACACCCATAATCATCTCTGTAATGTACGTGTAGACATTTTCCTTCCTTTGTCTACAATTTCATCATGTCCTCGTCAAGTTGGTGCTTGTAGCGGGTGCCTAACGCTCCATGAGGTCTTCTTCATCGGTTTGTGTGGGGTTTTGGCACCCTACATGGTCTAATTTTGCTCTGAAACAGTAAAATCAGACCATTGCAGTCATCTCTTGCACCTGTGTAAGAAGAAAATAGAAAGGGAATGGTTGTGGATTGAGTCGACACCCATAATCATCTCTCTAATGTATGTGTAGACACATTTTCCTTCTTCTGTCTATGATTCCATCATGTCCTCGTCAGGCAATATGTCATAAAGTCGTAGTGATGTTACATCCACGGGTGCTCTCAAAGGTCCCGCACCCATTATCAAGATGGAAGGCACGAATTACGAGTTGTTGGCGATGCAGTTCATGAGTTCAATGCAGAGCCATGGAAAAGAAAAGGGTCTCTCTAATGAAACATATTCTATTCTTTTCCCAACAATATCCATATCGATATTTCGAACCTTGACACTACCAGGAACATGTCGGTTGCGCTCAGAGTAATGGTGTCTCACCGCATCACCAATGGCACAATCACCTACCACCACCTCACCATCCACCTTAACAGAATGTGTCAAGTTATGCATTTTATGCTCACTTGCCATCGCATCGAAGAATATTGTGTTCGCATCTCTCCTTATCCACTTCTCCAGTCAATCCCCCTCTTATCTCATCTAGAAGAAAACAATTTTGATTGCATCTCATTGCTTTCTCCTCATCAATTAGCTCCTTAGAATTCTCCAAGCGAGTAAGTCATAATCACTACTAGCACTAAGACTCTACAATGGTGTTTGGGCTCGCGTGTCTCATTCCTAAAATGTATGAGCATGTTTTAAAGGACTTTGAACTTTTACGACATCCTTCTTGAAGCCAGGCCCCGTTACATCCTACTCTTGGAAGCACCTTTTAACGGTGTCATGAAAACCCTTCTCCTGAAGCTAAGAGCACTCAAAATGAAAAATATTTTATGAGCATTCATCATAACCCAAATCCTAACAAATCGATGTATGATCAGAATCCAATCTAGGCAAGGCCAACACATATCCAAAGTGAAATTCCCAAGAAAGCCCATAGTGTCCAGACAGGACCTAGATAGTTATTTCTCCATGTGTACCTCGAGTTTGTGGCATCCAATACTTTCATCACTAGATCTCCTATAAATGTTGCAAACAAAGGAGAGCCATGATCAATTCCACCCTATCCAACGGGTGATCTACAACAAGAAGGGTGAAGTTGGAAATCATCAC
The DNA here is from genome assembly GCA_037367405.1 of Ottelia alismoides. Classification (NCBI taxonomy): domain Eukaryota; kingdom Viridiplantae; phylum Streptophyta; class Magnoliopsida; order Alismatales; family Hydrocharitaceae; genus Ottelia; species Ottelia alismoides. Next base: position 118,104 of record JAZKJV010002195.1, on the reverse strand, counting down.
CCACAATTCAATATGGACCAGGAAATCGAGCCTGCACGAATCTAAGATCGTCTCACATGTCGAGTCAACATCTGAGCCCTTGTAGGGCCATGAACTATGGAGATCAACAACATAAAACCGTATTAGATCCTTTGCAGCACAATTGACATGATCCGAGTAACACAATGAGTCCACCAAACTCCATCATATCACCATTCCACTCCACAAACATGTTGCTTGAAGCAGCGACAGATGGTTGTAGAGATATTTATATGCTTCTACGTACCTTATCGTTAATTTTATTTCTTTATGTCTCTTTCATGTAATTTATCCTTAGGTTTCTCCTCTATATAAGAGAGCCTAGGGTTTCTGGAATAAACAAGTTCTCTATTTTTCCCGACATGGTATCAGAGCGGCAGTCCGAGACTGGAGCTCTCGTGCCCTAAACCTACCCCCACCTCCCACCCACCCCCCCGCGCCGTCTCACCGCACATCGCCAGCCCATCGTCGTGTCTCTCCACCCCCGGTCCCACGCGCACCGCACACGTCACCAGCCTGCACGCGCCCAGCACCGCGTGCCCTAGCGCCGGCACCGCGTGCCCTAGCGCGTCACCCGCCTCGCATGGCACCCGGCTCTGTACAGCACACCTGCGTGCGGGTGCTCTATGCGTTGCATGCACCTACGCGCTCTTGCGTGCACCTCCGCGTGCACATGTGCGCTCCTGTGTGCGTCGACACGTGCTCTAGAAGGGGTGCTTCCGAGTTCTTCGGGTTGTTAATGGGTTTGGTTGCGCCTTGAGTCTACACACGCAACCAAATCCTCACATGTCCGTGTAGACTATTATTCTCAGATGTCTATTATTCCTAATCTTCCTCCATCGGCATCATGTCATAAAGTAAGGTCGATGTTCTTTCTACCGACGGATTCAGAGGTACAACGCTTGTTGTCAAGATGGATGGGACAAACTATGAGCTCTGGGCGATGCAGTTTATGAGTCTCTCCAGAAGAACTGTAGTGATAGCCGATGGGACTCATTCCCCGATCGTAGGACAAGGGGAGATTACCCTAACACCTTCAATATGTCTGCAGAATGTGTTACATGCCCCTGATTTTTCTATGAATGTGTTATCTATCAGTCAGATTACGAAGGATTTGCATTGTACAGCTATATTTGACCTATCATCTCTTGTGTTTCAGGACATTCTTACGGGCAGGGTGATTGGTTGTGGTCGTGAGCCGGGTGGTAACTATCGACTGGTCCAAACTCTATATGCAGGTGCGTCCTCTATCTCGACAGGACCAGTCTTTCCTTTCACTTGGCATCTACGTTTTGGCCATCTCCCTCTCCAGAAGTTAAGTCATATTTTGCCGCAGATCTCTCCAGGATCTACATTCTAGTGCGAGGCTTGTCATCTGGGAAAGCATCATTGCTCATCTTTCCCTAGTCATCAGAGTCGGAGCAGTAGCTCCCCATTTGAGTTGTTTCATGTTGACATTTGGGGTCCTATTCGTGTTCCTGATCATCAAGGGCACAGGTTTTATCTTGTTGCAGTTGATGATTTCTCTCGTTTGTCATGGGTTTTCTTACTGGAAAATAAATCTGAAGCTGGAGATATGATCAAAAATTTTATCAATGAAGTCCAGAATGTTTTCTCTTCATCTGTTAAATTTGTGAGAACAAATAACGCCTTGGAATTCTGCACACGTAATATATCCCATTTCTTGTCATTCCGTGGCATTATTCATCAAACAACATATCCCTACACAACTCAGTAAAATGGTGTGGTAGAGAGAAAGCATCGTCGCTTACTTCATATCACTCGAACACTTCTTATTCAGAGTCGTGCCCCACATTCGTTTTGGGGTGATGTTGTTCTTACAGCGTGTTATCTGGTTAATCGCATGCCCCCGTTTGTCTTGGGTGAGAAGACTCATTTTTCCATTGTTTTCCAGATAAGGAGTTATTCTTCTCACTCCTCGTGTCTTTGGTTCGGTTGCATATGTACACCAAATGGCTCCAAGTCTTGATAAGCTCTCTCCTAGGGCTGTCAAATGTGTATTTGTTGGGTACTCCAGAACCCAGAAGGGATATCGGTGTTATGATCCATTGTGCATAAAATATTATATCAGTGCTGATGCCATTTTTTTTTAGTTTGTATTGTTTTTTCTCCTACAGGCGATGGATTGGCTTCGTCAAAATCCAATGATGAGGTTTACGTGCACCTCCTCCCACAGCTCTGCCTCCTTCTCTACCTGTGCCTGATGCCTCACCCACACCACCACCACCTCCTCCACCTCCACCACTACCGTTCTCTACTCAGTCACGCATTGTTCCACCCTTACCAAAATTCTATACTCGTCGACCTGTTTCTGCACATAATCATGGTTCGTCATCTGATGCGCCCCAGGTTTGCTTTGATAACATAATCTCTAATGATGGGTCTGAAGATGTCTTTACGCAGGGAAGTAGCCAACAAATAGAGGAGGTTACTACTGACTTGGACCTTCCTATTGCAGCTCCCAAGCAGAAACGCTCTTGTGCTTCTTACCCCTTTGCTTCTCAGGTTTCCTTTCATCGTATAATAGGGGACTTTTAGATATTTGATGTTGCCTTATTGGCTGTGGAGATTCCACAGAATTATCAGGAAGCATTGAAGGATGGTCGATAGCGCTTAACCATGGAGGAAGAGATGGGAGCGTTGCAATCCCGTGGTACTTGGAGCTTGGTGTCTGCTCCTCCTGAGGCATCTGTCGTCGGCTGCAAATGGGTATTTACTATTAAACATTGTGCAGATGGCAATCTTGATCGCTACAAGGCAAGGTTAGTGGCTCATGGCTTCACCCAGACCTATGGCGTGGATTACTTGGACACTTTTTCTCCAATGGCTTGTCACTCTACACTACGTATTCTACTTTCAATTAATGTGGTACGTGATTGGCCTTTATTTCAGTTGGATGTTAAAAATGCCTTTCTGTATGGAGATCTACAGAAGGAAGTCTACATGCAGCAGCCTCCTGGGTTTGCTGCTGGGGGGGAGTGTAAGCTAGTATGTAGACTTCATAAGGCTATATATGGTCTTAAGCAAAGTCCAAGAGCTTGGTTTCAGAAGCTCTCGAATTTGATTGAGAACCAAGGGTTCAAGAGGTCTAATGCAGACCATTCACTTTTTGTGCAAAAGAAACCTAGAGGTATTGTTATCATAATGGTCTATGTTGATGATATTCTCGTTACAGGAGATGATATGCAGGGGATAAAGATGACAAAAGAATTTCTAGGCTGTCAGTTTGTGACTAAGGATCTGACACCCTAAGGTACTTCTTAGGGTTGGAATTTGCTAGGAATGCGCAGGGTCTTCTGATGACACAAAAAATATATATTACAGACATGCTTGTTGAGACGGGAATGATTACGTGTCGACCCTCTACTACTATGGATCCTAGCATGAAATTATACGATGACGATACAGATGAAGTAGGTAAGAGGAGATACAGAGAGATTGTGGGAAAGCTCCTATATATTACCATTACCAGACCGGATATCTCATTTGCAGTGAGTCGAGTGAGTCCGTTCGTGGAACAACCTCAGCAAGTACATATGGATGTTGTATACATGATATTGAGATATCAAAGTCTTCTCCAGGTGCAGGATTACTCTTCAAGAAAGGAGCAACACTCAAGGTATCTGCATGTGTTGATGCTGACTATGCAGGATGTCCCAAGGATAGGAAGTCCACGACAAGCTTTACAGTATTTGTTCGTAGTTCTCTTGTTTCTTGGAAAAGCAAGAAACAAACAGTTGTGGCTAGATCAATTGTTGAATCTGAGTATAAAGCTATGGCACAAGTAAGTACGGAAATGATGTGGGTTCGAGCAGTATTAGCAGTTTTACATGTAGATGTTCCTCTACCCATGCAGCTACAATTTGATAATCAGGCTACCTTGTTCATTGCAAACAATCCTGCATTCCATGAGCGAACTAAACATATTGAGGTAGACTGCCATTATACTAGAGATATGATCCAGAAGGGGTTGATCTCTACCTTTCACGTCAGTTCAAGAGAACAAGCAACAGATATCTTTACCAAGGCATTACTTCGGGGCCATTTCAGAAGTGTTCATCCAAGCTGAGCATGATTGACATCTATGCTCCATCTTGAGGGGGAGTGTAGAGATATTTATATGCTTCTATGTACTTTGTCGTCAATTTTATTTCTTTATGTCTCTTTCATGCAATTTATCCTTAGGTCTCTACTCTATATAAGAGAGCCTAGGGTTTATGGAATAAACAAGTTCTCTATTTTTCCCAACAATGGCAATGCCCTAAACTCAAAGAAGCAAGAACCAAGTTACCACCTCACGCCAAAGAAATTATCTCAGCCTCCCACCTTTGTCTCCTGCAAACGCACAATATCTACCTTCCATCCAGGCCTCAAGCAGTAGCATCGCCGCCCTCCTCTTGTCCGGAGGTCCCAACCCCCGACCGTTGCATGAAACAAGCTTCATCTAGCAACAATGGAGGATTCCCCTAGCAACTTTACTCCCACATAGTTTGCAACCACTTCACACTTCTCCACAACCTTCCCATGGTCCACAAACCCCTCAGAGTCTTCTCCTACTTTGCAAGCATTAACAGGTTGCACCCATACACCACCTTCATTCACTTCCACAATTGAAGCACTCCCCGTGTGTGGACATGGCCAATTGTTGTCTACGGCATTGACGAACAAACACTTTCAAACGATCTGCCATGCATATGTCAAGGGCAAGAGATGTTGGGCACGGGGATCTAGATGCACGTCTCATGTGTTCCTTGAAACGCACCTCATAAGTTCCAAGGTTCCCTGAAGGGCAAATCGCAATCTCCATCGAATTTCCACAAGGCTTATTATTTAGAGGTAGAGTAGTGAAACCAAGACGACGGGATCCAAAGTAGCAACCCAGATCTAAGTCTGAAAGGAAGCTGAGGTCCACTAGGTGTGCGTGCCCCAAACAATCAGATCCAAACAAGGGATCTATATCCAATGAATGAGCATCCCATAGCATATCAGAGGACACATCCATAGTATCATGAGTCAATGCGCCAGAGAATCTACCTCCGGAACAGTGTCCACAGGGAATTCCCGCATCGAAAATCCTAGCATGGACAGCGACAGTAGGTACTCGACCAATTAGAGTCGAAATATTGTTCTACCAACAAAATGCACTGTCTCAAAAAGCTCATCATCATCGCATCCCCCCCAATCTCAACGTTAATGCCATCACCAAATCGTAAGACATCTGAGGTGATCACCACCCTCGCAACTCCGATCAGCGCACCTTAGACGGATTCCACCCGACGAGAAGTGAATGACGTGAATGTGACACAAAAAAATATGTAAGGATTGCATGCTACAGGACCATCCTGGAAGCAGGAATGTCTCAATAAAACTCCAAATCTCGCAGAATTCGTGGTTAAAAGAATGGTCACCTGGGAGGTGGTGAGATCGCAGACACAAACCGCTGAAGAGTCCAAAGAGGCCACATCTCCAGCAAAATCCTCCAGTAAAAAATATTGGAGGCATCTCCCAACACCCTCCACCAAGTCACCACACAAGCCCACAGATTCAATCAGATCATGAGGTTGTAGTCCAGTGACACATCAATAGTCTCCTGTTGTGGCAGACCAGTCTCCTCTGCAGGATGCGACTTTCGAGCTTCCATTACTTATTGGGAACCCCAAAAGGTATTCCATTACATGTTGCATGTATGCCATGTTGTATGCTTGTTGCATGATGTTGCCGGGTTGGGAACTTCAAATTCCACCCTTTCTTTCTCGGAAGTTTGACTAGTTTTATTCCAACTTAACTTTCAAGCACTCTCCTCTTTGAAGAAAAGTCTTGATCCTTTGTTTTAATAGTCAGATCACTTAAGCCAATTGTCTCCTATCAGCCCCCATCCAAAACGACTCAACTTTGACTACTTCCCTTGTTTTAATAGTCAGTTCACTTAAGATAATTGTCTCCCATCAGCCCCCATCCAAAACGACTCAACTTTGACTACTTCCCTAACTTCAATATACACAAAACATAAGCTACAGCTACCCATTTATGAAATCCAATATCTCATTGAATAAACATGTTACTTTCTTTAATTGAATAAAATCACCACATCCTTCCATTTTCTGACTAAATTGAGTTAATAAAAATTCACGTTTTCTGTGGCATTTATGTACAAACTCAACTATCCAGGTTATAGCAAACATAACAATTCCTTTTAATTTGGGTCGCATTGAAGTATGAAATTTCAAATAAAAAAACTTAAACGTCACTTCATCATTTTAAAGCACATTGTTGAAAACAAGTCTCGATCCTTTGTTTTAATAGTCAGATCACTTAAGCTAAGTGTCTCCTATCAGCGCCCATCCAAAATGACTCAACTTTGACTACTTCCCTTGTTTTAATAGTCAGTTCACTTAAGCTAATCGTCTCCTATCAGCCCCCATCCAAAACAACTCAACTTTGACTACTTCCCTAACTGCAATATACAGAAAACCTAAGCTACAGCTACCCATTTATGATATCCAATATCTCATTGAATAAACATGTTACTTTTTAAATTGAATAAAATCTTCATTTTCTGACTAAATTCAGTTAATGAAAAAATCATGTTTTCTATGGCATTTAAGTACGAACTCAACTATCCATGTTATAGCCAACATAACAATTCCTTTTAATTTGGGTTGCATTGAAGTATGAAATTTCAAATAAAAAAGCTTAAGCATCACCATCATTTTAAAGCATGTTGTAGATGAGCAATTATCTCTCTCTCACCAACCGCCTCTCTCTTCTCTAGGGTTTTCCCCGCCACAGTTGCGACATAGGGCCCCAGCAACTCGGCCTCCGGTGAGCCCTCGGGGCCCCTGGGCTATCCCCAACAAGTATCCCCAACTGAGCTATCCTCCCCCACCTCCTAAAGGGGGCTCGGCCTCTTGCGAGCACCTAAGGCCCCTGAGCTTTACCCCCACCCCTTCCTGAAGGCACGGGGGTTCTTGATTATGACCATTTTCCCCTCCTGTGTTGCAATCGGTTCCCATCGTCGGCTTCACCTTTACCTCCAGCTTGAAGAACTAGTGGTCGCCTCTGCCTCCTTCGTCTGATGAACCTGACGCCGATTACGCCTTTTCCATGATGATGCTCCCTTCCTCCGACGTGAAAGATTCCATCACTGGCTTCAACTCCACTGACAGCCCGACGAATCAGTTGATGCCTCCGTCTCTGCCTTGACGGACCCATCATCGGCTCTGCCTCTGCCATGATGTTGTCCGGGCCATCATCGCTCTTGTCCTGACAATGTCTCGTGGGACTGCCTTCGTCGCTTCATTGCCACTAGTCACCTCCATCCCCTTCCCGACGACTTTCGTGAAGCTCGAAGGATGACCTCTGGCTCTAGTTATCGTGCTTTCGTTCCAGTGAATAATCACATATCTGTCTCTATTGTGAGATATGGCTCTTAGTTTGCGTAGATCGTGCCCATCAGGCCTCAGAGCTAAGCTTACATGTTTGGAACTTGAGGGTATTAATGGCAATCTCTTTTTTCCTTTTTCATGTCTATAATCGGCTTGTTCCTCGACAGCAAGTTCTCAGGATTTTTTCACTGTTTGCCGAGATGATCAGTCCCTGTGATGAGGAGGTGTCTGTCTCTTCCATATTTTTATATTCTTTGCTTTCTTATTTCTTCCTCCTCTACCATCTTGTTGTACTTCCCATGATGGATAGGTCCTCCAAACTTGTAAGTTCCTGAAAGGTTAAATGAAAGTCCCCCTTCGAGGGAGTTTCCTTTTTAAAAAAAGTGGAAGGGAGTCCAACAAATTCAATAAATGGACAACCACCAGAATCACCAACAAGGCTTTTCTTTTATCAAGGTAGGTATCATGGATTTGATGCCTCCAAATAGACCTAGTCTGGATAACTCCAGTTACTGATTAAAGATCCAAAATACAAATTGTACATCAAAAATCCATCATTACATAGATTAAGGTAAGCTATTCGTGCTTTTTTTCTTTGGATCGCCAAGCTTATTAGATTTCATATGAATAATGCAGTAAGGGTGACTAGGGGAAACAGAGAACAAGAAGAGCACCTTTCCTCTGAACTGGCATTGCCCAACTGATGGAGGATCCCCTTCTTATTGTGTATTGGGTTAATACACATTCTAGCAGGCATCACAAAGACCCTGCAAGGAAAACAAAATCACCTAAGTACCTAATAGCACAATCAATGATGTGTAAGTCTCCCCATTCACATTATATATCTCGAATGGAGAGAGAGAGACCACAATCATGAATAAAACTAAGACCGATCAATCAAATTACACAGAATTATGAAAGCTCTCCGAAATATAATCCTACTAGTCACGTCCTTACACTAAGCATTATAACCGCATAAAAAACAGTCCATCTGAGATTTCAACATCATATACCCATCAAATCTTCCTCTTAAAGTTAATTTTTTTTTAAGGTAGAAGGAAATGAATGGCCAACTCCTCAGCCTATTCGTCCGAAGCTAAAGCCCCAAGAAGAAAAAAACATATTTAGAAAGTAGTTAACACCGTATTTTAATGCAACATCTCGACTGTCGAATGAACGGATTGAAAGGAAGAGCAACCTCTTCAACCACAATACATTAAACGCAGACACCATATAACCAAGAAAGGAAGGAGATTGGTTCTTGGAGGTTAACTGCATAATATGAGTATTACCTATCGAGGAAGATGGACTCCTCGAGGGCGCAGCGGAGGCTGGACTCCTGGTGGCCCAATCCTTCGCAGGAGTGGCAGTGCTTGCCTGGGCAGTCAATTCTCTTCCCCCAATATAAATACCCCTTCTCCATCCAATTCCCACCCAACACCACTTCCTCTCTCTTAGTATTCTCCTCAACATCATAGGACGATGACGCGGAGGAGGACGAGGAGGAGAAGGAGAACGCGAGGAAGAGGCCGAGGGCAAGGATGGAGGACAAAAGGAGAAGCACAGTGGTCGATCTCGCTCTCCGAGGCTGCTGCTGCTGCGGTCTCATCTTTGGGTTCCTGCTCGAGATCGCCATCGTTCCAACGAATCACCCCCCAGAGAGCACAGAAGTCACGCACGCCTAGATTTGGTTCAATATATTACTTTTTATTTTTAACTTAAGTCCTGGAATTTTCATTCAATCTCCAACAACGTTTTATCCAAAGTTTATAGAGAGGGTCTTCGAAATTCTTTTATTCAATTTATGTTTTTTAATAATCAAAGAAAAGTTAGTGGAAAAGAATTGGAAGAAAATTCGTCCTAAGGGTAAGTTTTTAAACTTATTACTTGTGTGCGGTCACGATTATTTTTTTTGTTATGTACCGTAGGTAAGCCGCCTCTTGCCAAAGCCGCCTCTTGAAGAGGCGGCTCTCACTGATATGTAACATAAAAACTCTAGGGGGGAAGCCGCCTCTTTGGTTTTAGCCAAAACCGCCTTTTGAAGAGGCGGCTCTCACTGGCATATAACACATAAAAACATTAAGGGCAAAGCCGCCTCTTGAAGAGGCGGCTTACCTACGGTACATAACAAAAAAATAATCGTGACCGCCCAGGAGTATAAGTTTAGAAACTTACCCCTGGGACGAATTTTCCTCATGCATCACATCCTGATAATTAGCAACCAAGCGAGGAAAATTCGTCCCAGGGGTAAGTTTCTAAACTTATTACTCGGCGGTCACGATTTTTTTTTGTTATGTACCGTAGGTAAGCCGCCTAGCCAAAGCCGCCTCTTGAAGAGGCGGCTCTTACTGATACGTAACATAAAAACTCTAGGGGGAAAGCCGCCTCTTCAAGAGGCGGCCTTGGTTTTAGCCAAAGCCGCCTTTTGAAGAGGCGGCTCTCACTGGCATATAACACATAAAAACATTAAGGGCAAAGCCGCCTCTTGAAGAGGCGGCTTACCTACGGTATATAACAAAAAAAATAATCGTGACCGCCTAGGAGTAATAAGTTTAGAAACTTACCCCTGGGACGAATTTTCCTCAAAAGAATTGTATAGCATAATAAAATTGACTTTCGAATTTTTTTGAGTGTTTTTGTAATAGTAAGTCTGATTTTAGCGGCTCTGGTGGCCACTTCATTTCAAAGAAAAGTCATTACAAAAGGAGTCATTTGGGGGAATACATTGCTAAACATAAAAGGACTAAGGTATTATCAACAACAATAATCCTTTTCCCACATTAAGTACGGTCGACTACTCTTTTTTTTGGACTAACTTCGTTATCCACATGTGTCCATCATGCGGGAATCCTTGCAAATTTTGGATTGTATCCAGGCGACAATGCATGGAACTAGCTTATTTACTCGTATGCATTCCTCATGCGAGAACCCTTACAAATTTTAAACTACATCCGAGCAGCAATGTAGCGGCACTTGCCAACTTCTCATTGCATTCAGGCTATGTAATGTAATGCGTCGTTGGTAGAGAACGTCCCAACAAAATTTAAATGTTTGCTTAAATCCATGTTTAAAAAATTTGAACTGTTTTGAGACAAATTCCTAAATAATATTCTTAAAAAGAATGTTTAGAAATTTGTCTCTCTTACGTTAGTTGTCAGCTACCTAATGCGCAACCCTCCTCAATCTACCTGAGCTTGGGACCTGCCAGAACTGAGTTAAGAGGTATTATAAGTACGGTCTTAAGAGGTCAAAACAAATGGCTTCTCAAGGTCTCCCTTCCTTCTTCTACAAAAAAGGGGCAGAAAACCTTCGCAAAAGAATTGACTTCTCACATAGCCAAATAATCAGCAACCCTTAAAGTAAATTGAAGCAGTAGGGTGTATTCTAGCCACCATTTTTTTGTTGCTTAAACGAGGAGAGGAGGAAGTGCATTTTGAAGATGATGAAGAGGGTGAATTTTCTTCAGAATCTGAGGAAGAACTGACTTAAATAACGTATGTGGTCTTTCCCTTGCTAGATTCTGCTTTTAAATAAGTTCTCTTCAATCTTTTCACTCCTCCTTAGGTTGACAGGGGGTTCCTTTTTCAGCCTAGACTTTGAGTTCATCAGATGATAGATTACCTTCAGGGGTTTCTCCACTTTGACCAGCCGTAGTTCATAACAATCCAAAGAATATGGCCATGACATTTCTTAGAGATTAGGAATCTTGACTGCAAGCTTCTTGGTTCTAAAATTTTGGATACCATCCTGCAATAAAAGGATAAAAAAGGTGAAGTTGGCAGAGGAAATTCTAAGGCTTGATGTAGTCCCTTTCTTCAATTTTCCTTTCTTTACAACATTTGAAATCCTATTGAGTCAGAGAAAAATGCATGATCATTCCTTGAGGAGACTTCATGGAACCATAAAGGGGAAGCCCATATAAAGTCAGGACTCAGGAGGAGTCATCCGCCAATGTAATTTGTAGATCCTAGGGATGATGGTAGAATTGCACATAGGAGATCTATCTCAGCAAATTGAATTACCGAAGATAAGTATTTGATTATATGAAAGAGGGCCTCAAATTTCCAGTGAAATAGCTTCCAAAGTGCATTCCTGTAGAAAGTCATCTTTTTTGTTTGCACTTCCAATAGCATAAAATTTTTATGTTCGTATTATAGAAGATTATCATTATCTTCGGCATGATCTCCAAGAAGAACTCCCAGCAAAAGATATTCCAGAAAGACCAGACTATCTTGCTTTAGCAATGACACCTATAGGATGTCAACAAGGTCAGGAGAATTGTCCAGAGGAGGAAAAGGGAGCTGTGTTTCGTATATGCTTCCAAAAATCTGTGTCAAACCACTTGGTGCCCGCCCTTCTAGGACAGGAGATGCATGGAATCTTCATTAATATAATACCAAGAGAAGCGCTTCTAGTGAAAACTAAGGCATGCTTGTGTGTATGCCTTCCAATCTGAAGTTACACGTTTACTATAGAAGTGAATGAGTTCCTCCAGTAGCCGAAGAAGAAAATAGGACAGTGGTTGTAAGTTTGTAACTGATGTGGTCCACTCAAAAGAGCAGATAACTTCTCGTTTCTTTTTCTTATGATCCCTTTAACATTGGTTCTTAAGGCGTTCGGTATCTTTGATATACTCATGTTGATTAAAGGAGCCTTGATTGTACCTTTTAAAGCAAACATCCTGATGAACGCGAAATCCACCTCTTTAATAATCGATAATTGTAGTATAGGAGGTGAATTTCGGTCAATCAAAAACCACAAGCTTTGAATGTTGTGGAGAATTTTTACTTGGTAAGTTTATCAAGGTCGAACACAGGGAACGGTGATTTTTAGTTACGTGGTCTTAAATCAGATTAAATAATTAATCAATGCTTGATTAATTTCTGCGTTGAGAAAATATACAATGCAATGATGGAAATGCTATACAAGAAAAATAAATAGAAACTTTTAAGCCTAGGATCTGTGAATTGAAACGATTCAATCCTCAATGGAATTTATCAATTAATTTCTCAAGCAGGTAATCACAGATCAAAAGATATTAGCACCGAGAAAGATCCACGTTATAGGACAATAGATTTATCAATGTATATTCCTGTCAAAAATTCAATGTAAATTGCCTCCTCCAAGTTAATAATCGATCAACCAGTAGAGAGTCAAAAATATTGATCCTCGATTTAACCCCTGTAAAGATTAAAGTATTGAGAATAATCAACAATAAACACAAGGGGTTAATCAAATTAAAATCCTCAACCAAACTCCTGCAACAGATTTATCGTTAATTTCTCAAGCACAAGTATGTTAAATTTAGCCTGCAAAAGTCAATGATGATCCTCAAATAATAGTTGACAATAAACACCTTCAGATCTGTTCACAAGCTATGTTAAATTGTAGAGCATGGAAATAGCTTCAAAATGACATATTATATGCTAAAATCGGAGTCTGTATGAAAAAGATATGCTAGGGACTAAAGTGTAAATAAAACAAAGTTTTTCTTTCAAAATAATCCATGGAGGGGCTTATCTGTAATATCTGAAAGTCGAATGGGCTTCTCTGCAATTTACCCCCCAATGCACGTGTCTTGCACGTGTCTATGGAGGCTCAGGTCGGTGGCGGAGGCTCGGGCGTTCGAGCCTGAGGTTCGGGGTCCCGAACCAAAGGCTCGGATCGAAGCGGAGGTTCGACGACCGAACCTGAGGTTCGGACCCGAGGCGCAGGTTCGGGCGGTGGCGGGAGCTTCGGGGGCCTCGAGCCTCGAGGTTGGGGCAGAGGCTCGGGGGGGGGGGGTGGCGCTTCAGGGACCGTCGGATCAAGGGCAGTTGGCCCGATCCGACGGTATCTGCTCGTTGCGAGGGAGGGGCGGCGGAGCTAGTGGTGAGGGCCGAGCGGTGGTGGCGTAGCGGTGCCCTCGCAGGCGGAGATGGTGGCGATCAACGGCTAGGCACGGAGGCTAAGGCTCTCGCGAGGTGGAGTGAACGGTGGAACGGTGATGCCGCTCGACCGGTCGACACACGACCGGCGGAGCAACTGACGGTTGGGGGTTCGGAGCGAGGCGGAAGACGGTGTAGCTCGGGGCTGCGAGCGGGGCCTTGGCCGAGGCGAGGCGTGGACCTGCAATGTTAGCAAGAAAATCGAAGGAAAGTGGTGGTTCTACACTTGGGTATCGGAGCTAATCTCCGACCTGTGCAAGGTCGGAGATGCGGTGGAGCTGGGATCGGAAGAAGGAGGTGAAGGGTTTATGTCGACTCACTTGAAGGGGGGTTGCAGGTGCAGTCTAAGGTGGAGCGCGTGAGCTCGTCACGCAAGGCAGCGGGAGAGCCGAGGCTCGGCCATTGGATCTCGCCGGTGAGGCTGCTGTCACCAGCCGTTGGTAGAATGGCGGATGGAAGGGCTTGTTGGAAGGGCTGGGTTCTTATAGGAGCAGAAGAGGAGGACGGTTATGCGACGAGGGTGACTTGAAGATGGCGCGGGCGTTCCATGCATGGTCGGAGGTGTACGGCCTCGGTCGTTTACGCGAGGGAGGGGGGAACGGCTGGAGGAGGAAGAAGGTGGGTCACGTGCTGGTACGTGACCTGGGGGACTGGCAGCGGAGAGAGAGTGGGGTGCCACGTGGCACACCCAAGGGCTGCCACGTGGCGCCCCAAAAAAATTCAAAATTTAATGATAAAGAAAAATAGAAAAGAAGTAGGAGGAGACCTCGGATCGAAAGATTTCCTTCACGAAAGTTGTTCGTCTTGTCGAGATCTACAACTTTCATGAAGGACCTGGGAGCAAAAGAGGTCATCTGTGAGAAGTGGCATTTTTGGTGGTTCTCCATGTGTATAGAAAACCAGGTTTTTAGGATTTTGTATTTTTTGGTGGTTTTAAAGGGGATAAAAAATATAGAAAAAATACGATAAAATATAAAAAAAATATTTACACACAAATCTAATTTTTTTTGTATTTTTAATAAGTAAGAAATTAGGAAAATAAAATAAAGTCAGAAACACTCAACTTATGTACATACCGACAATGGACACTTGGACTTGGCCAGTTTCTTTGATTTCAGTTTTAATCTGGATTTGAATTTTTATGTCGCTTAATAAAACTTCCATCAAAGAACAATAATGAAGAAGAAATAAAATTAAAAAGATTAATTATGTACATAAAAACTGAGGTCAAAAATAGCAAAAAGTTAAAATGCGCAAAAGAGGCCCAAAACCCAACTTTCACATATGAGCTCTGAATTTTACGAAATTGGTCTTGTTTTGAAGGTATTTGAAAATGGAGTACTTTAAAAGTGAGTAGACCAAAATCGGACACTGTACGAGGGAGATATGCTCATTTTATTCCGTCAGATGTGAAATTAGACTTTGGGATTATCTGACACTTATTGGGGTTAGTAATTTTTGTATTTTTTATTTAATAAGGTTAGTAATATCTACACAATGGAGATGGTTTTGGGTCAATCGGAGTTAGGATGAATTATTTACAAATGTGAGAAGTTAGCAGCTTTTTGGGCTAATTTACACTTGGGATTTTTTATTGCAATTATGCATGATGAAATGCAGATATTATTTACACATGTATGAATGCTAATAATGCTCTATTAATGATTAATTACAAGTGAATGATGGGGAACAGAGCCTAAATGACCAATTTTAGCATGATGAATACGAGATTCATCGCATCCTGAAGGGAAGAATAATCCCAGAAATGTTGTTCACAAATAATATTCTCAGGCAAATCATCGAACATGTTGACCGCATATTCATCCATAGGCATGGCGAGTTGTTGTGGGACGTCCATGGAGAAGCACCCAATCGGTACTAGTAAATGGCAAGTAGAGAGTAGAGCGAGGAGGAACACACGCATCGTCTGCTTGTACACCTTGCTTCCTTCCTTCACGTGGAGATGAACCATAGCTCTCAATTCGAGGAGTGTTTGCTTTGAGGCAGGATCTCCAAAGAAAATGTGGGGTTCGCTTTTTAGCCAATAGTGGGCCCAACATACTTCGTTTGAAGTTGGGAATGTGAAATGAGCCACCAAGAAAGCTCAATAAGAGAAGCCTCCAGCACCAAACCCAAAAATGTGAAATTAATACCAAATAAATGCATTTACGAAAACTGGGTTTAGAGAAGAAACATAATTGTTGTGCACATATCCGTGGATGTGTGCACCTCCATAATGAATGACCAAGGGCTCCGCCCAGGTACTGAAGTTGAATAAAAGGTACTCTATAAGATCCAAATTTTGGGGAGTTTCACCCTTCTTGCTCAGCTGGTGATCTGCCATCCTTAATAGAAAAGAATTTTTAAAATTATGTAAGAAGAATTTGAAAACAATGAGCTAAGTGAAGATACGTATCTGATGCACTTCCTCCTATGTATGCCAAGGGTAAAATCCATACTCCATTTTTAATTAATACAATCTTCAAAATGGCATGCCCTCTTGATCGGGAGGAAGGGTCGAGCTGGACAACTTTGTGATCGAAGCGATGGAGCATTTGTTCTGAACAAAAAAGAAGTAAAAACCATTGCGATTCAATTGGAAATAAATTGAATCTAGCTTGTGTGCACACATTCAAAGATGTGTGCACTTCCATTAGAGTATGTTATATTGGAATTTGAAATCCAAAGATTGGCTTATATGTATATATATTTGTAATAAATAATACTGTCAACTTTATTTATGTCTCAATATAAGATAATGATAAAAAATTTAGGAATTTGTTTTGGTACAAGTGTATTTTTGGTTACATGGGATTACTTATGTACAGTTCAAGGGAGAATTTTCAAATCTATGATGGGTAACTCAAGGTAGTTATGGAATTGGTCATGGTCCCCAAAGGATATCCACACACCCTCTCCCTATTTAAAAAACTCATATTCATTTTAGTAAAGTTACATACCTCCTCCTTTGAGACATTCCCTCTTTGTGAATTCTCAACTCATAGAAAGAGTTTTGTTTCCAGTTTTGGGGCGTGGTTCCTCTTCTGGAAGATCGGCAATCCTGCTGATTTAATGGTTGTCAACTCAGATTCCATTTTATTCATGGGATAATTACACCCATAACCCTGAGTAATTTTGCAATCTCAATCATAACCCTGTATAATCGTGAAATACATGATAAACCCTGAGTAATACTTAACTCTTACATGACATAACCCTGTGTTATGTTCACTTTGAGAAGCCTATTATATTTAACGGTTTCCGTCAGAAAGAGACAAAGTTGTCCCTAATATTCATCCTTATTTACCAATTATGCCATCCCATCTCTCTCGAACCAGTCCGCCAAAGCTTTACCACTGTGCCCCCCTTCTCCATCATGCGAGGCGGTCCTCCGCCTGGAAGCAAGCTGCAGCCCAACGCAGATGGCGCGCGCGGCCTCCGACGCCACTGCCCTCCTCTACACAAACCCGCATCTCCAACGACATTCTAGCCCTTCGTCGACGGCCTCTGCCGTATAGGCATGCATCAACCACGACACTCCTGACCTCCCAGCGACATCTCCACCGAGCGTCGCACAGCCCTCCGCGCGCTCCCCCACCTCTTGGACCACCCACTTGCTCACCAGCTTCTGCGCCCAACGGGCCAATGCGCCACGACACCTCCAACGTCGCGCGACCACCCGTCATCGATGTACTCGCCGTCGGCAGCCATCGACCCAACCTCTCCCTCCCGAACCAAATCTCTCTTGGGCGGCGACGGCCTGCCCCATCATTTTGAGAAGAACGAAGACCAAAGGAAGCCCTTGGAAGTTTTCTAAATAAAAAATCTTTCCTTCGCGCGGGGGGGTTTGGGCTTGGGGAGGAGGTGGCTCGCAACAGGCATGGGGGCTCGCAAGCACGCGCGCGGTGCTCTTGGGGGTCGCCTGGGGGGGGGGGCTCGTTGGCGTGGGGGTTCGGGGCTTGCAGGTCGGGGCGACGGGGCAGAGGGGGGGTGCCTGAGGCCGGAGGGGAGGAGGGTGTGGCTGCGAGTGGAGGTGTGGAGGGGGTGGCTGCAGGGGGATGGACGGAGGAGGAAGAAGGGGAAGGGGCTGGATGAAGACGAAGGTGTTTTTTTTTATTTTTTAAAAATCTTTTAGCAGCCGTTGGATTGAGAAAGGGTTGGATTAACTCAATGATGCGGTTGAGTTAAGGAAAAAATTAAGGAGGGTTACAAATGTAAGACGGAGTAACTATTCAGGGTTTATCATGTAATTCACGATTATACAGGGTTATGATTGAGATTGCAAAATTACTCAGGGGTAATTATCCCTTTATTCATATATATTGCTTGTATTTTTCAATAAAATTTGATTTCGTAAATATGTTATCATGGTAATCTTTTTGTAATTTGTCATGACACATTGATTTCTCATGCAATGTTTGGTTTCATTCCATTCATTTATTATCTTCTGAGTACTTTTTTGTTATTTAATGAATTACAGTATGAAAAATCTATTGATTGCATTTCTCTTGGTTAAATTATAGTATATGTCACGTGCAATATGTGTTCATGTTTGTTACGTCCTTATATGTCCCATCACTATTGTGATGATATCCTTTGGTAATAGCCATCAAGATGAGAAAATAACAATGGGTTATGGGTCCATAGTTTTCCATTAGGGGTATTTTCACTATTAAAATTAAAATTATAGTTTTGAATATAGGAATGGATGCTTACATATTTTGATACACACTAGTTAAAACAATATGTCATCAAAGTGGCCAATGCTGTTAAAATTAATGTGTGATGAAATATGAATAGGTATGCATCATTAATTCATATGGATAAATATTTAACCAAAGGAAAATTATTATCCATCGAAATTATGTATGCGGTTGTAGATTTAAATATGTGATGATTGCTTGATTACTGTGTAAATATTAAATCTACCTAAAGGTAGACTTCTATTTGGCACGTTATTATCATCAATATTTATTACTACGTCAAGATATTACTCACAAGTTATATTTTATCTAAAGATAAAGCTGTAATGGAGTGACAGATATCTTGAGATAGGATTTTACCTATATTCACTATTTTTGTTCTTATTGCAATTATGCGAGCAATTTTGTTATCTTTTTCAGATTTGAATTCTACCAACATAACTGCTACCATCAATTCGATTCAAATGTTAAATGGCTCCAATTTTAAGTCGCGACTGAAGAACTTGTTGATAGTTCTCGGGATCACGGATATTGGCCTTGCGATAAGGACTGACTCTCCTCTACCATTTATGGATAAGAGTACCTCTAATCAAAATAGGGATAAAGAAACTTGGGAAAGATCAAATCGCATGTTCATGATGATAATGAAAAGAGTCATTCCGGAAGCATTCATGGGCACTATGCTTGAGAAAATAAATACCGTTAAAGAATTCATTGTTGATATTGAAAAATGATTTCCCAAGAATGAAAAGACTGAAATTAGTACACTCTTGACTAGTCTGATTTCAATACGGTATAAGAAAAAAGGCAACATCAGGGAGTATATCATGGAGATGTCTCATCTTTCTTCTAAGTTAAAAGCACTCAAACTTGAACTATCTGAGAACTTGTTGGTGCATTTAGTTCTCATATCTCTTCCTCCTTTATTCAACCAGATTAATGTGAGTTATAACGGTCAGAAATAGACTTAGTCTCTGAATGATCTCATCTCATATTATGTTCAGGAAGAGGAAAGACTGAAATAAGATAAGACATAGAGTGCTCATCTTGTCTCCACTTCTAAGGAAAAGGGTGTCACGACTCCGATTTCGGGGTCGTTGAATCCTCCCATATCCGGATCTGATTACTCAGCAATAATTTATTCAGCAATCACAACTAACATTCAGAAACATACTGCAAATAAAAATACTCAAAAGAAAGTATTTCAACACTTTTCCATTCACAAGATAAAGTTCAGATGATACACTGTCCCACTATAACCATTTACATGTACATCAGCTTCAAAGGAAAATTTACAAAAGATTACTAACTACTTTAAAAAGTAAAGCTACTGTGGCTGGTTAGATGTCTAGTATGTAAGCTGGATGAATTTTTAAAGTCTTTGCGAAGGCTCACCGACACCTGTTGGGTTTTCAACAAATCATAGGATAAAAATTAGCGAATGCTAAGTAACGAAAAAGAGAAAAGCAAACAAATTATGTAATTTTGCAAAACTTGTTATCACAAAAGGTTTCATTCCTTCTTGTTAATTTAACTCATATTCCTTTCTATTCCACGTCAGAGATTAGTCCAGGGGAATTACCTCACCACTGTAAGGACTCCGAAGCTGTGGACACTTCGGGATTGGAGATTGCGTTGATTTTGATAAGCTTATACCGCCGCACGTCACCTCAATCAATCCTCCAATACTACCCTGACAATTTTCTTTTATTAAACAGGGTCTCAACCCTCAGCCTGGAAAACAAATGAGCACACCGTCCTCGAGAACTCGGTTGCTTAAAACCTCAGGCTAATATTCAATCATATAACCTAGCGGCTTTAAATCCATATTATCGTGACCCAACCACTACTGAACCACCCGTGCCTCCACATGGCACGACCACATCTTCCTTCGTTCAACCCAAGATATTGGCTCCCGGTACCACGCATTGCAAATAATTCATTTCGTGCGCACTTATCATAATAGGGCAATCGTGTACCACTTAGGTAGGGAAATGCCAATACGGGTTCCTTCCGACAAACCTACAGGTTGCATGCCCGACCTGTAGTTCTACTCCCAGTCATCCTTAACGTGACACACATAATCCTTTTCAGGATCCAACTCAAACCACATCAATTCCCATGAGGTAATTCTTTCGTTAAGTCTTTGATTTGCATAATAAGTAATAATTAGTATAAACACACATATATATTATCATATGCACATATACTCATATTTATGCCTATTTTAACTCCCAAATCCTAACTTTCAAAGCCAACGCATCAATTTGATGCTTAAACATTATTTTAGTGGGAATCACAAAGCAATTCTTCAAACTTTTTCAAAAATAGCCAAAATTAGGGTTCTTCGTAGCAAAGAAAATAAAATCAAGAATTTCAATAATCTCGTATGAAAACCCAACAGCAAAAGGAAGGATTTCATTACCTAATCGAGCTCTCTCTCGTGTATGCAAGGCTTTATCGTGTTTCGTTTTTAGAAAGGTTATTTTAAGGCTCCTGAAAAGATCAAATTTCGTTTTCGTATCAAAATGCTAAGAACGTGTCAAGAACGCGAAGAACAAACGAAGAACGCGAAGAACGCGAAGAATACGAAGAATGCCAAGAACATATTTTCTCTTAAAATTTTGGCAGAGTTTCGCCTTATATCAGGACATATTTTTCAGAAAATTTCAGCAGAGTTTGCCCTTATATCGGGACATATTTCTCGGAAAAATTCAGCAAAGTTTTCCCTTATATCGGGACATATTTCAAAATAAAAACGAAAAGAGTTTCCTCTATAAAATCAACCGAGAGGAAAATAACAACGAAACTGAAAGAATATACTCAAACACAAGAGATGAAGAATCGGTAGACACCATACATCTTAGGTGAGTGAACGTGTGACAAATCACAGGGTCACTGACGTGCATAGCCGCCCGCACCTAAGTAGGGTGTTATAAAGATTTCTCCTCGAACCACAACAGGAAAACGAATCGGAAAGAAAGATGAATCAAACAAAACTTGGAAGAACAAGAGGATGAATTGAAAATCTAGCTTACGAAGCAAAGTAAGAGAGGATCATACATTTCTCCTCCTCGTTCTCCCGGCAGCGCTTCGCTAGCGCTTCTTCCTCGCCTCCCACTCCTCCTCCCGACCTCTCGACCCTAGCCCTTGGGGTGGTGGTGGTGGTAGAAGAAGTCGTAGAGAATGAATGAGTAGGGGGCTATTTATAGGCCCCAGAAAACCACTAACCATGGTTAGAAAATTATGGTTTAGACCTTAACCATGCTTTAGCGGCCCATGGTTTTGGCCCATGGTTTTAGCCAAAACTTATCCCAAACTTGGGGCTTAAGTTAGAACATTTTAGAGGATTCTAGATTTGCTAATGATGCTTAATTAACACTAATCGTGATTAACTTTCACTAATCACGATTTAACTTTCGCGGTTTACACTTATCTTTTGCTAACTATTGATTAGTGTTTGTTAATGATCATTAGCAGTTTTCAATCCGTCATTAGTTTTTTTTATCATATTTAATTAGTCTTAATGACAGTCATTATGGGTTAATGACATCTTAGCCTTCCTTACTTCCCTTTCTTCCGAAAATCATAACAATTCGAAATGATATCTGATTCACACGAAATAAATTTCGTTGGTTTTCTCTTGATGAGCCGGATCTTATTATATAGGATCCGATATGCCAAGTTCAAGGCTTTACAATTATAACAACCTTAAAGAATGTCTCGTCCTCGAGACTAGAAATGCAGGCATAACAACCTTAAAGAGGATTGAAACCATAACAATCTTAAAGAGAATGAACGTCCTTTCATTTATAATGAACATATACATAATACATAGTGTTATCATTCAAACAAGTACGGGTATTTCTCTCTCATTTCTGCCTTAGGTTCCCATGTGGCTTCTTCAAACTCTTGGTTTCGCCACAATACTTTAACTAGAGGCACCTTTTTGTTTCTCAACTTCTTGATATCCCTTTCAAGTATTTGCACAGGTATCTCTTGGTATGTCAAGTTTGGCTCAACATGTAAATCATCATAACTTATCTTATGCTCTGGATCCCTAATATACTTTCTCAGATTTGATACATGAAATACATCATGTATTGCCGAAAGATGTGGAGGAAGCGCAAGTCTATAGGCAACTTTTCCAATCCGTTGAATAATTTCAAAGGGAACCACGAACCTCGGTGCTAACTTCTCACGCAAGCCAAACCTCTGAACACCCTTCATAGGTGATACTTTGAGAAATAGAAAGTCACCTACCTCAAATTCAAGGTCTCTTCGCCTGCTATCACTATAACTTTTCTGGCGACTCTAGGCAGTTAATGGTATTTTTCTAACAAGCTCTACAGCTTCCTGTGTCTCCTGAAGTCTATCTGAATCATAAAGGTTCTTTATTCCGACCTCTTGCCAACACAAAGGAGTAGTACACCTTCGTTCATATAGTGCTTCAAATGGTGCTATGCCAATACTTGTATCGTAACTGTTATTGTAGGTGAATTCTGTAAGAGGCAAATGTTTAATCCACGATCCCTTCATTCTAAGGCACACGCTCGTAGCATATCCTCTAGTGTCTGAATCGTACGTTATGACTGATCGTCTGTTTGTGGATGATATGATGTGCTTAAGCATAACTGTGTACTTAAGACTTTCATGAAGTTCTCCCAATAGTGTGAGGTGAATCGTGAATCTCAATCAGAAACTACTTCCTTTGGAATAGCATGAGGCGAATCACAGTGTAATATATAACTCAGCAAGCTGGTCTGGAGTGAAAGATAAGCTTATCGGAATAAAGTGTGCTACCTTTGTCAGACGATCTATTATAACCCAACTACTATCTTTACTAACAGTCGTCTGAGGTAAGCCAGTAACGAAATCCATGGAAATGCTTTCCCATTTCCATTTAGGTATAGGGAAGAGTTGCAATAATCCCGGTGGCTTTTGGTGTGAAGCCTTTGCCTGCTGGCAAGTGAAACATGAACTCGCAAACTCAGCAATATCTTTCTTCATTCCCGGCCACCAAAAGTATGAATGAAAATCCTTATACATCTTTATAATTCCTGGATGAATAGATAGTCTTGAGCAGTGCGCTTCTCGTAAGATGTCTTTCCTTAGTTCAGGTGTGTTTGGTACGCACACTCTGTGATGGTTATAGTATCCCTCTATCTCATTCTTCTCACGTTCTTGTCTCATGTCTTTAAGGAATGGATCATCCTCTTGTCCTTTCTTTATTCTATCCCAGATCTCTGATTTGTATTGGTGAGGAATAGTTATAGTATCAGCACTACTATCAAATGGTTTCCATTCACTTAACGTTGATAGTAAACCCAAAAAGTGCATAGCACTTGTAAAGCCTTGAACTTGGCATATCTCGGATCCTATATAATAAGATCCGGCTCGTAAAGAGGAAACCGGCAAAATTTGTTTCGTGTGAATCGGACTTCGTTTCGATTTGTTATGAATTTCGAAAGAAAGAGAAGTAAGGAAGGCTAAGATGTCAATAATCCATAATGACTGTCATTAAGACTAATTAAACATGATTAAAGAAATTAATGACGATTGAAAGCTGCTAATGATTATTAGTAAACACTAATCAATAGTTAACAAAAGATATGCGTAAGCCGCGAAAGTTAAATCGCGATTAGTGAAAGTTAATCACGATTAGTGTTAATTAAGCGTCATTAGCGAATCTAGAATCCTCTAGAATGTTCTAACTTAAGCTCCAAGTTTGGGATAAATTTTGGCTAAAACCATGGGACAAAACCATGGGCCGCTAAACCATGGTTAAGGTCTAAACCATGGTTTTCTACCATGGTTAGTGGTTTTCTGGGGCCTATAAATAGACCCCCCTACCCATTCATTCTCTACAACTTACACTACCACCACCACCCCAAGGGATAGGGTCGAGAGGTTGGGAGGAGGAGTGGGAGGTGAGGGAGGAGCGCTAGCGAAGCGCTGCCGGGAGAACGAGGAGGAGAAAGGTATGATCATCTCTTAGTTGCTTCGTAAGTTAGGCTTTCATACTCTTGTTCTTCCAAGTTTTGTTTTTGATTTATATTTCTTTCCGATTCGTTTTCCTGTTGTGGTTCGAGGAGAAATCTGTGTAACACCCTACTTAGGTGCGGGCGGCTATGCACGTCAGTGACCCTGTGATTCGTCACACGTTCACGAATCTAAGACGCGTGGTATCTACCGATTCTCCCTCGTTTATGTTTCTATTCTTCGTATTATGCTTTTATAGTTATTTCGATAGAGAAATCTGTGTAATACCCTACTTAGGTGCGGGCGGCTGTGCACGTCAGTGACCCTGTGATTCGTCACACGTTCACTCACCTAAGATGTGTGGTGTCTACCGGTTCTTCATCTCTTGTTGTTGAGTATATTCTTTCAGTTTCATTGTTATTTTCCTCTCGATTGATTTTATAGAGGAAACTCTTTTCGTTTTTAATTTGAAATATGTCCCGATATAAGGGGAAACTCTGCTAAAATTTTCCGAGAAATATATCCCGATATAAGGGGAAACTCTGCCGAAATTTTCCGAGAAATATGTCCCGATATAAGGGGAAACTCTGCTGAAATTTTCCGAGAAATATATCCCGATATAAGGGGAAACTCTGCTGAAATTTTCCGAGAAATATACCCCGATATAAGGGGAAACTCTGCCGAATTTCTAAAAGAAAATATGTTCTTGACGTTCTTCGTGTTCTTCACGTTATTCGCGTTTTCGTTCGTTCTTCGCGTTCTTAACATGTTCTTAGCATTTTAATACGAAAAATGAAATTCGATCTTTTCAGGAGCCTTAAATTAGCCTTTCTAAAAACGAAACTCGATAAAGCCTTGCATACACGAGAGAGAGCTCGATTAGGTAACGAAATCCTTCTTTTTGCTGTTGGGTTTTCATACGAAATTATTGAAATTCTTGATTTAGTGTTCTTTGCTATGAAGAACCCTAATTTTGGCTATTTTTGAAAAAGTCTGAAGAATTGCTTTGTAATTCCCACTAAAATAAGATTTACACATCAAATTGATGCGTTGGCTCTGAAAGTTAGGCTTTGGGAGTTAAAATAGGCATAAATAGGAGTATACATATGGTTATGAATAATATATATGTGAGTCGATACCAAGTATTGCGGTTTATGTAAATCAAAGACTTAACGAAAGAATTAAATCATGTGAATTGGTGTGATTTGAGTTGGATCCTGAAAAGGATCATGTGTCACGATAAGGATGACTGGGAGTAGTACTACAGGTCGGGCACGCAACCTGTAGGTTGTCGGAAGGAACCCGTATTGGCATTTCCCTACCTAGGTGGTACACGGTTGCCCTGTTATGATAAGTGCGCACAAATTGAATGTTTTGCAACGCGTGGTACCGGGAGCCAATATATTCGGGTTGGAACGACGGAAGATGTTGTCGTGTCATGTGGAGGCACGAGTGGTTCAATAGCGGCTGGGTCACGATAACATGTATTTAAAGCCACTAGGTTATATGATTAAATGTTAGCCTGAGGTTTTAAGCAACCGAGTCCTCGAGGACGGTGTACTCATTTGATTTTCCAGGCTGAGGGTTGAGACCCTGTTTAATAAATGAAAAGGAAATTGTCAGGGTAGTATTGAAGGATTGGTTGAGGCGACGTGCGGCGGCATAAGCTTACCAAGATCAAAACAATCTCCAATCTCGAAGCATCCACAGCTTCGAAGTCAAAGAATGGTGGGGTTCCCCTGGACTAATCCCTGATGTGGAATAGGAAAGAATAGGACTTAAATTAATGAAAAGGAATGAAATTTTGTTATATCAAGTTTTGAAAAAAATTACACAATTTATTTGCTTTTCTCTTCTTCGTTACTTAGCATTCGCTAATTTTTATCCTATGATTTATGGAAAACCCAACAGGTATCAGTGAGTCATAGCAAGGACTTTAAAAATTCATCCGGATTACATACTAGACATCCAGCCAGCCACAGTAGCTTTACTCTTTAAGGTAGTTAGTAATCTTTTGTATATTTTCCTTTCAAGCTGATGTACATGTAATGGTTATAGTGGGTCAATGTATCCTCTAAACTTTATTTTGTGAATGGAAAAGTGTTGAAATACTTTCTTCCGAGTATTTTTATTTGCAGTATATTTCTGAATGTTAGTTGTGATTGCTGAATAAATTATTGCCGAGTAACCAGATCCGGATATGGGAGGATCCGACGGCCCAGGAAACGGGGTCGTGACAGATTGGTATCAGAGCTTGGTTACTCCAGTAATTTATTTAGTAATTAATAACTATGAGCGGTATTCAGAAACTAAGGTTGTATTAAGATCCTTTGATCTTAATAAATGACTGCAGTACCATTCACAAGTCATTGTCCTTGATGTACATCATGCTAAGACATATAGGATCTGACTTTTAACCTTAACTCATCCCAGGATCATGGCAGACCAAGACATGTCTAGACAATTAGCGGCTATGATGGCAATGCTCCAAGACATGGGGCAAAGGCAACAAGCATTGGAGGAGAGGCTCAATGCACAGGCTAAGAGACCCGAGGCATCTAAGCCTGCGGATGCTAGGATTGAAGGTTCTGTTCATCTTTCTGAGGAAGAATCTAGTTACCATCCTTCAACTGAGTCAGCTCCTACCCGGTTGAAGGAGCAATGGAGAAGGCCCTTCTTAGACACCAAACATTACTAGATAATTACCGAAAAAGAAAAATTCCTCGATTCAAAGGTGTAGAGACACCTGCCGAGGCTGAATTATGGCTTGATGACGTCAGTAGGATGCTGAGAATAATACACGCACCAGCAGATACTTGGGTGCACTTTGTTGATTACTCCTTAGCAAACTATGCAAGACGATGGTGGAGAGCCATTTCCAAGAAATTAGCAGATCCTATTCCATGGGATATCTTCGAAGAGAGGTTCCGAGCTCACTTTTGTCCCTCTCATTGGGAAGAATTAAAGAGGAGAGAGTTGCCTTCTCTGAATCAGGGTTCTAAGACTGTACGAGATTATCATATCCACTTTACTGAGCTACTACGGTACTCACCAGCTCTAGAAGCTTCACCACAAGAGTGTCTTACCAAATTTGTTAGCGGTCTTCAGGGAGATCTACGAGAAAAGCTTGCTGGTTTTAGAGCCACAACCGTAGATGAAGCAATGGACATCGCCTCTCGTATTGAGATGGAGAGGGATGAAAATCGCCAAAGAAGAAGTTTCCACTTTAATGGTGGACCGTCCAAAGGCAAGGCACATTATAATCGTAGAGATCGTCGCTATCATCCAACCGGTTCCAATATAAGCTCACCACAGACCTTGGGTCAGGAATTATCAGGAATAAGGGGTTTCTCTAGACCTCCACTATATCCTCGCGACTCAGCAGCAGAAGCTAGCACCTCTGTGACTGGATCTTCAGCTCAAACAGGAGCACGTGTGCGTTTTTACTGTCGTCAGGAAGGCCACATCAAGAAAGACTGTCCGAAGTTGAGAGGTTCAGGGTTTAAATCAACCCCAATTAATAGTATAGCATCCACCTCAAGCAATGGAGCAACACATGGAGGAAGACATGGTAGAGGTCGAGGCTCACAAGGAGCGTCTCCTACACAACAACCACCACAAAGTGTTGCGGGTTCTAGCTTGCCTATTCCTAATGGCCAGCTCAATGCAATTACTGAGGAACAAGCCTACCACTCAGGCACAGTCGTACGAGGTACCGTTACTATTCATGGCTTTTCAGTACATGCCTTATTTGATTCTGGTGCTTCACATTCATTTATTGCTCGACGGTTAGTACGCACTTTGGGTAAAATACCAGTAGAAGTACAATAGTCCTATCTGATTAAGGGACCAGGAGGACAAGTATTTATAATCCGAGAAATCCTAGATAATTGTATAATACTGATAGCGGGACATCTGTTACCTGTTTCACTACTACTAATCGAAATGGAGGACTTTGATCTTATACTAGGAATGGATTGGTTAGAAAGGCATCATGCATGTCTTGACTGTTTGCAGAAGACAGTAACATTCCACCTTCCTAACTCGATAGAGTTCCAGTTCATTGGAAAGACATCCAATGATAATATCAAATATATCTCTACATTGAAGGCACAACAGTTGTTAGAGCAAGGGTGCCAAGGTTATTTAGCTTATGTATCCACTACATCAGGGTCAGAAAGAATGATAGAAGATGTGCCTATAGTGTGCGAGTTTACTGATGTATTTCCAGAGGAACTACCTGAATTACCACCTGAGCGAGAGATTGAATTTGAAATCTCTCTCATACCTGATACTCAGCCTATCTCTATCCCTCCGTATAGGATGGCACCAGCTGAGTTACGAGAGTTAAAGGTACAATTGCAAGAACTGTTAGATAAAGGATTCATTCGTCCTAGTACTTCACCATGGGGTGCACCTGTCTTATTTGTTAGGAAAAAGGATGGCTCGATGCGATTGTGCATTGACTATAGACAACTAAACAAGAGGACAATAAAGAACAAGTATCCTCTGCCAAGAATAGATGATCTCTTTGATCAGTTACAAGGTTCAACTGTGTATTCCAAGATTGATTTAAGATCTGGATACCATCAGTTGAAAATTAAAGATACAGATATTCTCAAGACAGCTTTTCGGACTAGATACGGGCATTATGAATTCTTAGTTATGCCTTTTGGACTAACAAATGCCCCAGCAGCCTTCATAGATCTCATGAATAGAGTATTCAAGGAGTTCTTAGATCACTTTGTAGTAGTCTTTATTGATGATGTGCTTATTTACTCAAAGGATAAGTATCTGCATGAACATCATCTCAGGAAGGCACTTGAAACTCTAAGGAAGAACAAATTGTATGCTAAATATAGCAAATGTGACTTCTGGCTATCTGAAGTATCTTTCTTAGGCCATGTTATTTCTGGGGAAGGTATATCAGTTCATCCTACAAAGGTTAGTGCGGTGATGAGTTGGGAATGCCCGAAGACTGTCACAGAAATACGATCTTTTCTGGGTTTAGCTGGATATTATAGAAGATTCGTGAAGGACTTTTCACGGATAGCATTGCCAATGACTAGACTAACTCAAAAGGAGGTCCCATTCTTATGGTCTGATACATGTGAAGCTAGTTTTCAGACACTGAAAGAATGCCTAACATCTGCACCAATCCTTACTCTACCCTCCGGGAGTGAAGGATTTACAGTGTACACTGACGCGTCAAAAGAAGGACTTGGGGCGGTTCTTATGCAACATGATAAGGTAGTTGCGTATGCATCACGACAGCTCAGGACACATGAGAAGAACTACCCAACACATGACCTTGAATTAGCTGCCGTAGTGTTCGCTTTAAAGATTTGGAGACACTACCTGTATGTTATTACTTTTGAAATCTTCACCGATCATAAAAGCTTGAAATATCTATTTGATCAGAAGGAACTCAATATGAGACAGAGACGGTGGCTAGAGTTGCTGAAAGACTATGATTGCACTATCTCCTACCACCCTGGTAAGGGGAACGTCGTAGCAGATGCCCTTAGCAGAAGAACTTATTCACTCGGGTTAGTGAGTGCTATCCACTTCTGGAGTTTACTATCAACGTTAAGTGAATGGAAACCATTTGATAGTAGTGCTGATACTATAACTATTCCTCATCGATACAAACCAGAAATATAGGATAAAATAAAGAAAGGACAGGAGGATGATCCAGTCCTCAAAGACTTAAAACAACAACTTGAGAAGAATGAGATAGAGGGATTCCAGATACAAGATGGTTTACTGTATAATCATCACAGAGTTTGTGTACCAAACACACTTGAACTAAGGAAAGACATCTTACGAGAAGCTCATTGTTCTAGATTATCTATTCATCCAGGAATTACGAAGATGTATAAGGATCTTCATTCATACTTTTGGTGGCCAGGAATGAAGAAAGATGTTGCTGAGTTTGTGAATTCATGTTTCACTTGCCAACAGGTAAAGGCTTCACACCAAAGCCACCGGGATTATTGCAACCCCTCCCTATACCTGAATGGAAATGGGAAAGCATTTCCATGGATTTCGTTACTGGCTTACCTCAGACGACTGGTAGTAAAGATAGTATCTGGGTTATAATAGATCGTCTGACAAAGGTAGCACACTTCATTCCGATAAGCTTATCTTTCACTTCAGACCAGCTGGCTGAGTTATATATTACACATGTGATTCGCCTCCATGGTATCCCGAAGGAAGTAGTTTCTGATCGAGATTCACGATTCACCTCACACTATTGGGAGAACTTTATGAAAGCTTTAGGTACACAACTATGCTTGAGTACAACATATCATCCACAAACAGATGGGCAGTCAGAACGTACGATTCAAACACTAGAGGATATGCTACGAGCATGTGCCTTAGAATGGAAGGGATCGTGGATTAAACATTTGCCTCTTGTAGAATTCACCTACAATAATAGTTACCATACAAGTATTGGCATGGCACCATTTGAAGCACTATATGGACGAAAGTGTACAACTCCTTTGTGTTGGCAAGAGGTCGGAATAAAGAACCTTTATGATTCAGATAGACTTCAGGAGACACGGGAAGCTGTAGAACTTGCTAGAAAAAGACTATTAACTGCTCAGAGTCGCCAGAAAAGTTATAGTGATACCAGGAGAAGAGACCTTGAATTTGAGGTAGGCAACTTTGTATTTCTCAAAATATCACCTATGAAGGGTGTTCAGAGGTTTGGCTTGCGTGGGAAGTTAGCACCCAGGTCCGTGGGTCCCTTTGAAATTATTTAACGGATTGGAAAAGTTGCCTATAGACTTGCGCTTCCTCCACATCTTTCGGCAATACATGATGTATTTCATGTATCAAATCTGAGAAAGTACATTAGGGATCCAGAGCATAAGATAAGTTATGATGATTTACATGTTGAGCCAGATTTGGCATACCAAGAGATACCTGTGCAAATACTTGAAAGGGATATCAAGAAGTTGAGAAACAAAGAGGTGCCTCTAGTTAAAATATTATGGCGGAACCAAGAGTTTGAAGAAGCCACATGGGAACCTGAGGCAGAAATGAGAGAGAAATACCCGTACTTGTTTGAATGATAAAATTATGTATTATGTATATGTTCATTTTAAATGACATGACGTTCATTCTCTTTAAGGTTGTTATGGTTTCAATCCTCTTTAAGGATGTTATGCCTGCATTTCTAGTCTCGAGGACGAGACTTCCTTTAAGGTTGTTATAATTGTAAAGCCTTGAACTTGGCATATCTCAGATCCTATATAATAAGATCCGGCTCGTAAAGAGGAAACCGGCAGAATTTGTTTCGTGTGAATCGGACTTCGTTTCGATTTGTTATGAATTTCGGAAGAAAGAGAAGTAAGGAAGGCTAAGATGTCATTAATCCATAATGACTATCATTAAGACTAATTAAACATGATTAAAGAAATTAATGACGATTGAAAGCCGCTAATAATCATTAGTAAACACTAATCAATAGTTAACAAAAGATATGCGTAAGCCGCGAAAGTTAAATCACGATTAGTGAAAGTTAATCACGATTAGTGTTAATTAAGCGTCATTAGCGAATCTAGAATCCTCTAGAATGTTCTAACTTAAGCTCCAAGTTTGGGATAAGTTTTGGCTAAAATCATGGAACAAAACCATGGGCCGCTAAACTATGGTTAAGGTCTAAACCATGGTTTTCTACCATGGTTAGTGGTTTTCTGGGGCCTATAAATAGACCCCCCTACCCATTCATTCTCTACAACTTACACTACCACCACCACCCCAAGGGATAGGGTCGAGAGGTTGGGAGGAGGAGTGGGAGGCGAGGGAGGAGCGCTAGCGAAGCGCTGCCGGGAGAACGAGGAGGAGAAAGGTATGATCCTCTCTTAGTTGCTTCGTAAGCTAGGCTTTCATACTCTTGTTCTTCCAAGTTTTGTTTTTGATTTATATTTCTTTCCGATTCGTTTTCCTGTTGTGGTTCGAGGAGAAATCTGTGTAACACCCTACTTAGGTGCGGGCGGCTATGCACGTCAGTGACCCTGTGATTCGTCACACGTTCACTCATCTAAGATGCGTGGTGTCTACCGATTCTCCATCGTTTATGTTTCTATTCTTCGTATTATGCTTTTATAGTTATTTCGATGGAGAAATCTGTGTAATACCCTACTTAGGTGCGGGCGGCTGTGCACGTCAGTGACCCTGTGATTCGTCACACGTTCACTCACCTAAGATGTGTGGTGTCTACCGGTTCTTCATATCTTGTTGTTGAGTATATTCTTTCAGTTTCATTGTTATTTTCCTCTCGATTGATTTTATAGAGGAAACTTTTTTCGTTTTTATTTTGAAATATGTCCCGATATAAGGGGAAACTCTGCTGAAATTTTCCGAGAAATATATCCCGAGATAAGGGGAAATCCTGCCGAAATTTTCCGAGAAATATGTCCCGATATAAGGGGAAACTCTGCTGAAATTTTCCGAGAAATATATCCCGATATAAGGGGAAACTCTGCTGAAATTTTCCGAGAAATATACCCCGATATAAGGGAAAACTCTGCCGAATTTCTAAGAGAAAATATGTTCTTGATGTTCTTCGTGTTCTTCGTGTTCATTGCGTTCTTCGTTCGTTCTTCGCGTTCTTAACATGTTCTTAGCGTTTTAATACGAAAAATGAAATTCGATCTTTTCAGGAGCCTTAAATTAGCCTTTCTAAAAACGAAACTCGATAAAGCCTTGCATACACGAGAGAGAACTCGATTAGGTAACGAAATCCTTCTTTTTGTTGTTGGGTTTTCATACGAAATTATTGAAATTCTTGATTTAGTGTTCTTTGCTACGAAGAACCCTAATTTTGGCTATTTTTGAAAAAGTCTGAAGAATTGCTTTGTAATTCCCACTAAAATAAGATTTACACATCAAATTGATGCGTTGGCTCTGAAAGTTAGGGTTTGTGAGTTAAAATAGGCATAAATAGGAGTATATATATGGTTATGAATACTATATATGTGAGTTGATACCAAGTATTGCGGTTTATGCAAATCAAAGATTTAACGAAAGAATTACATCATGTGAATTGGTGTGATTTGAGTTGGATCCTGAAAAGGATCATGTGTCACGATAAGGATGACTGGGAGTAGTACTACAGGTCGGGCTTGCAACCTGTAGGTTGTCGGAAGGAACCCGTATTGGCATTTCCCTACCTAGGTGGTACACGGTTGCCCTGTTATGATAAGTGCGTACAAATTGAATGTTTTGCAACGCGTGGTACCGGGAGCCAATATATTCGGGTTGGAACGACGGAAGATGTGGTCGTGTCATGTGGAGGCACGAGTGGTTCAATAGCGGCTGGGTCACGATAACATGTATTTAAAGCCGCTAGGCTATATGATTAAATGTTAGCCTGAGGTTTTAAGCAACCGAGTCCTCGAGGACGGTGTGCTCATTTGATTTTCCAGGCTGAGGGTTGAGACCCTGTTTAATAAATGAAAAGGAAATTGTCAGGGTAGTATTGGAGGATTGGTTGAGGCGACGTGCGGCGGAATAAGCTTACCAAGATCAACACAATCTCCAATCCCGAAGCATCCACAGCTTCGGAGTCCAAGAATGGTGGGGTTCCCCTGGACTAATCCCTGATGTGGAATAGGAAAGAATAGGACTTAAATTAATGAAAAGGAATGAAATTTTGTGATATCAAGTTTTGAAAAAAATTACACAATTTATTTGCTTTTCTCTTCTTCGTTACTTAGCATTCGCTAATTTTTATCCTATGATTTATGGAAAACCCAGCAGGTATCGGTGAGCCATAGCAAGGACTTTAAAAATTCATCCGGCTTACATACTAGACATCCAGCCAGCTACAGTAGCTTTACTCTTTAAGGTAGTTAGTAATCTTTTGTATATTTTCCTTTCAAGATGATGTACATGTAATGGTTATAGTGGGACAATGTATCCTCTAAACTTTATTTTGTGAATGGAAAAGTGTTGAAATACTTTCTTCCGAGTATTTTTATTTGCAGTATATTTCTGAATGTTAGTTGTGATTGCTGAATAAATTATTGCTGAGTAACCAGATCCGGATATGGGAGGATCCGACGGCCCAGGAAACGGGGTCGTGACAGCACTCACCAACCCAGGTGAATAAGTTCTTCTGCTAAAGGCATCTGCTACGACGTTCCCCTTACCAGGGTGGTAGGAGATAGTGTAATCATAGTCTTTCAACAACTCTAGCCACCGTCTCTGTCTTATATTGAGTTCCTTCTGATCAAATAGATATTTAAAGCTTTTATGATCAGTGAAGATTTCAAAAGTAATACCATAGAGGTAATGTATCCATATCTTTAAAGCAAAAACTACAGCAGCTAATTCAAGGTCATGTGTTGGGTAGTTCTTTTCATGTGTCCTGAGCTGTCGTGATACATGCACGCGCAACTACCTTACCATGTTGCATAAGAACTGCCCCACGTCCTTTTTTAGATGCATCAGTATATACTGTGAACCCTTCACTCCCAGAGGGTAGAGTAAGGATTGGTGCAGATGTTAGGCATTCTTTCAATGTCTAAAAACTAGCTTCACATGTATTAGACCATAAGAATGGGACCTCCTTCTGAGTTAGTCTAGTCATTGGCAATGCTATTCGTGAAAAGTCCTTCACGAATCTTCTATAATATCCAGCTAAACCCAGAAAAGTTCGTATTTCTGTGACAGTCTTCGGGCGTTCCCAACTCATCACCACAATAACCTTTATAGGATCAACTGATATACCTTTCCCAGAAATAACATGGCCTAAGAAAGATACTTCAAACAACCAGAAGTCACATTTGCTATATTTAGCATACAGTTTGTTCTTCCTTAGGGTTTCAAGTGTCTGTTTGAGATGGTGTTCTGTAGATACTTATCCTTGGAGTAAATAAACACATCATCAATAAAGACTACTACAAAGTGATCTAA
Source organism: Ottelia alismoides (assembly GCA_037367405.1). NCBI lineage: Eukaryota > Viridiplantae > Streptophyta > Magnoliopsida > Alismatales > Hydrocharitaceae > Ottelia > Ottelia alismoides. Next base: position 83,136 of record JAZKJV010002195.1, on the reverse strand, counting down.
GAACTCATTTATTACTCTATTCATGAGATCCATGAAGGTTGCTGGGGCATTTCTTAGTCCAAAAGGCATAACTAAGAATTTATAATGCCCGTATCTAGTTCGAAAAGCTGTCGTGGGAATATATGTGTCTTTAATTTTCAACTGATGGTATCCATGGAATTACAATTGAACCCTGTAACTGATCAAAGAGATCATCTATTCTTGGCAGTGGATACTTATTCTTTATTGTACTCTTATTTAGTTGTCTATAGTCAATGCACAACCGCATTGACTCATCCTTTTTCCTAACAAATAAGACAGGTATACCCCATGGTGAAGTACTAAGACGAATGAATCCTTTATCTAACAGTTCTTGCAATTGTACCTTTAACTCTCGTAACTCAGCTGGTGCCATCCTATACGGAGGGATAGAGATAGGTTGAGTATCAGGTATGAGAGAGATTTCAAATTCAATCTCTCGTTCAGGTAGTAATCCAGGTAGTTCCTGTGGAAATACATCAGAAAACTCGCACACTATAGGTATATCTTCCATCATTCTGTCTGACCATGGTGTAGTGGTTACATAAGCTAAATAACCTTGGCACCCTTTCTCTAGCAACTGTTGTGCCTTCAATGTAGAGATATATTCGATATTATCATTGGATGTCTTTCCAATGAACTAGAACTCTATTGAGTTAGGAAGGTGAAACGTTACTGTCTTCTGAAAATAGTCAAGACATGCAAGATGTCTTTCTAGCCAATCCATCCCTAGGATAAGATCAAAGTCCTCCATTCCTATTAGTAGTAGTGAAATAGGTAACTGATGTCTCGCTATCACTACTATGCAATTATAGAGGATTTCTCGGATTATAAATACTTATCCTCCTGGTCCCTTGATCAGATAGGACTGTTGTACTTCTACTGGTATCTTATCCAAAGTGGGTACTAACCGTCGAGCAATAAATGAATGTAAAGCACTAGAATAAAATAAGGCATGTACTGAAAAGCCATGAATAGTAACGGTATCTCGTACGACTGTGCCTGAATTGTAGGCTTATTCTTCAGTAATTGCATTGAGCTGGCCATTAGGAATAGGCAAGCTAGAACCTGCAACGTTTTGTGGTGGCTGTTGTGAAGGGGATGCTCCTTGCGAGCCACGAACTCTACCATGTCTTCCTCCGCGTGTTGCTCCATTGCTCGGGGTCGATGTTATACTTTTAATCGAAGTTGGTTTAAACCCTGAACCTTTAACTGCGGACAATCTTTCCTAATGTGACCTTCTTGATGACAGTGATATGCACGTGTTCCTGTCTGAGCTGAAGACTCAACCACAGAGGTACTAGTTCCTGGTGTTGAGTTACGGAGGTATAGTGGAGGTCTAGAGAAACCCCCTCTTCCTGATAATTCCTGACCCAAGGTCTGGAGTGAGCTTATATTGGAACCGACTGAATGATAACGATTGTCTCTTCGGTTATAATTCGCCTTTCATTTGGATGTCCACCAGTAAAGTGAAAGCTTCTTCTTTGGCGGTTTTCATCCCTCTCCATCTCAATACAAGAGGTGATATCCATGGCTTCATCAATAGTGGTGGCTATAAAACCTGCAAGATTCTCTCTTAAATCTTCCTGAAGACCGCTAACAAATTTGGTAAGACACTCTTGTGGTGAAGCTTTTAAAGCTGGGGAGTAACGTATTAGCTCCGTAAAGTGAATATGATAATCTCGTACATTCTTGGATCCTTGGGTCAAAGAAGCTAACTCCCTCCTCTTCAATTCTTCCCAATGGGAGGGACATAAGTGAGCTCGGAACCTCTGTTCAAAGACATCCCATGGAACAAGATCTGCTAATTTCTTAAAAATGGCTCTCCACCATCGTCTTGCATAGTCTGCTAAGGAGTAATCAGCAAAGTGTCCCCAAGTATCTGCTGGTGCGTGTATTATTCTCAACATCCTGCTGACGTCATCAAGCCATAGTTCTGCCTCAGCAGGTGTCTCTATGCCTTTAAATCGAGGAATCCTTCCCTTTCGTTAATTATGAAGTAATGTTTGGTGTCTAAGAAAGGCCTTCTCCATTGCTCCTTCAACCGAGGTAGGAGCAGACTCAGTTGAAGGATGGTAACTATATTCTTCCTCAGAAAGATGGACAGAACCTTCAGTCCTGGTATTCACAAGCTTAGATGCCTCGAGTCTCTCAACTTGTGCATTGAGCCTTTCCTCCAATGCTTGTTGCCTTTGCCCCATGTCTTGAAGCATTGTCATCATAACCGCTAATTGCCTACACACATCTTGCTCTGCCATGATCCTGGGATAAGTTAAGGTTAAAGGTCAGATCCTATATGTCATAGCATGATGTACATAAGGGACAATAACTTCTGAATGGTATCACAATCAATTATTAAGATTAAAGGATCTTAATACAACCTTAGTTTCTGAATACCATTCATAGTTATTAATTACTAAATAAATTAATGGAGTAACCAGGCTCTGATACCAATCTGTCGCGACGCCGATTTTCGGGTCGTCAGATCCTCCCATATCCGGATCTGGTTACTCAGCAATAATTTATTCAGCAATTACTATTAACATTCAGAAACAGACTGCAAATAAAAATACCCAGAAGAAAGTATTTCAACACTTTTCCATTCACAAAATAAAGTTCAGATGATACATTGTCCCACTATAACCATTTACATTTACATCAGCTTGAAAGGAAAATTTACAAAAGATTACTAACTACCTTAAAAAGTAATGCTATTGTGGCTGGCTGAATGTCTAGTATGTAAGCTGGATGAATTTCTAAAGTCCTTGCGATGGCTCACCGACACCTATTGAGTTTTACACAAATCATAGGATAAAAATTAGCGAATGCTAAGTAACGAAGAAGAGAAAAGCAAACAAATTGTGTAATTTTGCAAAACTTGTTATCACAAAAGGTTTCATAATCTGTCGCGACCCCGATTCCCGGGCCGTCAGATCCTCCCATATCCGGATCGGGTTACTCAGCAATAATTTATTCAGCAATCACAACTAACATTCAAAAACAGACTACAAATAAAAATATTCAGAAGAAAGTATTTCAACACTTTTCCATTCACAAAATAAAGTTCAGATTATAAACTGTCCCACTATAACCATTTACATGTACATCAGCTTGAAAGGAAAATATACAAAAGATTACTAACTATCATAAAGAGTAAAGCTACTAGTGTTGGCTGAATGTCTAGTATGTAACCTGGATGAATTTTTTAAACTCCTTGCGATGGCTCACCGACACCTGTTGGGTTTTCCATAAATCATATGATAAAAATTAGCGAATGCTAAGTAACGAAGAAGAGAAAAGCAAACAAATTATGTAATTTTGCAAAACTTGTTATCACAAAAGGTTTCATTCCTTCTTGTTAATTTAAGTCCTATTCCTTTCTATTCCACGTCAGGGATTAGTCCAGGGGAATTACCTCACCACTGTAAGGACTTCGAAGTTGTGGACACTTCGGGATTGGAGATTGCGTTGATCTTGATAAGCTTATGGCGCCACACGTCGCCTCAACCAATCCTCCAATACTACCCTGACAATTTTCTTTTATTAAACAGGGTCTCAACCCTCAGCCTGGAAAACAAATGAGCATACCGTCCTCGAGAACTCGGTTGCTTAAAACCTCAGGCTAATATTCAATCTTATAACCTAGCGACTTTAGATCCATATTATCGTGACCCAGCCGCTACTGAACCACCCGTGCCTCCACATGGCACGACCACATCTTCCATCGTTAAATCCGAAGATATTGGCTCCCGGTACCACGCGTTTCAAATAATTCATCTCATGCGCACTTATTATAATAGGGCAACCATGTACCACTTAGGTAGGGAAATGCTAATACGGGTTCCTTCTGACAAACCTACAGGTTGCATGCCCGACCTGTAGTTCTACTCCCAGTCATCCTTAACGTGACGCACACAATCTTTTTCAGGATCCAACTCAAACCACATCAATTCCCATGATGTAATTCTTTCGTTAAGTCTTCGATTTGCATAATAAGTAATAATTAGTATAGACACACATATATATTATTCATATGCATATATACTCGTATTTATGCCTATTTTAACTCCCAAATCCTAACTTTCAAAGCCAACGCATCAATTTGATGCTTAAACATTATTTTAGTGGGAATCACAAAGCAATTCTTCAAACTTTTCCAAAAATAGCCATAATTAGGGTTCTTTATAGCAAAGAAAATAAAATAAAGAATTTCAAGAATCTCGTATGAAAACCCAACAGTAAAAGGAAGGATTTCGTTACCTAATCGAGCTCTCTCTCGTGTATGCAAGGATTTATCGTGTTTCGTTTTTAGAAAGGCTATTTTAAGGCTCCTGAAAAGATCAAATTTCATTTTCGTATAAAAAATGCTAAGAACTTGTCAAGAACGCGAAGAACGAACGAAGAACGCGAAAAACACGAAGAATGCCTAGAACATATTTTCTCTTAAAATTTCGGCAGAGTTTCGCCTTATATCGGGACATATTTCTCGGAAAATTTCAGCAGAGTTTCCCCTTATATCGGGACATATTTCTCGAAAAATTTCAGCAGAGTTTCCCCTTATATCGGGACATATTTCAAAATAAAAATGAAAAGAGTTTCCTCTATAAAATCATCCGAGAGTAAAATAAAAACGAAACTGAAAGAATATACTCAAACACAAGAGATAAAGAATCAGTAGACACCACGCATCTTAGGTGAGTGAACGTGTGACGAATCACAGGGTCACTGATATGCATAGCCGCCCGCACCTAAGTAGGGTGTTACACAGATTTCTCCTCGAACCACAACAGGAAAACGGATCGGAAAGAAAGATGAATCAAACAAAACTTGAAAGAACAAGAGGATGAATTGAAAACATAGCTTACGAAGCAAACTAAGAGAGGATCATACCTTTCTCCTCCTCATTCTCCTGACAGCGCTTCGCTAGCGCTCCTTCCTTGCCTCCCACTCCTCCTCCCGACCTCTCGACCCTAGCCCTTGGGTGGTGGTTGTAGTGGAAGTCGTAGAGAATGAATGGGTAGGGGGGGTTTATTTATAGGCCCCAGAAAACCACTAACCATGGTTAGAAAATCATGGTTTAGACTTTAACCATGGTTTAGCGGCCCATGGTTTTGGCCCATGGTTTTAGCCAAAACTTATCCCAAACTTGGGGCTTAAGTTAGAACATTCTAGAGGATTCTAGATTCGCTAATGACGTTTAATTAACACTAATCGTGATTAACTTTCACTAATCACGATTTAACTTTCGCGGTTTACGCTTATCTTTTGCTAACTATTGATTAGTGTTTGCTAATGATCATTAGCGATTTTCTATCCGTCATTAGTTTCTTTAATCATGTTTAATTAGTCTTAATGACGGTCATTATGGGTTAATGACATCTTAGCCTTCCTTGCTTCCCTTTCTTTCGAAAATCATAACAATTCGAAACGATATCTGATTCACACGAAACAAATTTCGTTGGTTTTCTCTTGATGAGCCGGATCTTATTATATAGGATCCGATATGCCAAGTTTAAGGCTTTCAAAAGGCAAGAAAAGAAGCATGAAAAGGAAGCTGCAATCACAGTACCTCATAAGAAACAACAAAATAAGAAACCATCTGATATGGGTTGTTTCTTTTGTGGAGCTGAAAGACATAGGAAGAAGCAGTGCACAAATTATCAAGCTTGGCATGCTAAGAAAGATAAGCTTCATATTTTGATTTGTTCGGAAATTAATTTGACTTCGGTATCACAATACACTTGGTGGTTAGATTTTGAAACTACTACTCGTGTTAGTGTCTCCATGCAAGAGGATTTCTGATCTAACGAAAATCCAGTCAAGCTGAAAGATACCTCTATGTGGGTAATGGTGAATCGGTAGATGTTGAGGCAATAAGCAATTTTGGATTGTTGTTGAAGAGTGGTTTTTATCTTGATATAGATGGACTTTTGTTGCACATTCTTTTTGTAGAAACTTAATTTCAGTTTATCTTTTGGACAAAGCTATTTACTCTATTTCTTTTTGTGATGGAAAACTTAGTTTATTTCAGAATTCTATCCTTATTAGTTGTGGTTTCTTATCTGAATTTGATCATCTTTATTACTTGAATATTGTTGCCTCTTATAGTGAATCTTTTCTTTCTACTACACGAGGTACGAAAAGAAAAATTACATATATGAGTTCAGCATCATTATGGAACAAATGATTAGGGCGCATATCCTGGTCAAGGATAGAAAGGCTTGTCTCCACTGAAATTCCAAGTCCCTTTGATTTCACAGATTTTGATGTGTGTGTAAATTGTATAAAAGGAAAATGAATCAACAAAAGGAGATTTGAATCCAATAGGTCATTAGTTATCTTATAACTTATACACATAAATAGTTGTAGTCCATTCCCTACAGTTGCTTGGAATGGACAACAATATTTTATAATGTTCATAGATGACTTTTCTAGATATGGTAACATATATCTCATTCATGAAAAATCCCAATCCTTGGATGTGTTCAAAAATTTTACGGACGAAGTTGAGAATAACCTCGGTAAAAGGATTAAAAGTATTAGATCTGACTGTGGTGGTGAATACTACGATAGATATGGCGGTTCATGTGAAAAACGTACAGGACCTTTAGCAAGATGCCTCGAAGAATGCAATATCGTCCTACAATATACCATGCTAGGGTCGTCGACCATGAATGGCATAGCTGAAAGACGAAACAAAATATGTAAGGATATGGTGAGGAGCATGATTTGTCATTCTACTTGCCAGAATCTCTTTGAGGAGAAGCACTCAAGATCGCAACATATATCTTAAACGAAATTCCAACTAAGACAACTAATAAAATCTCATATGAACTTTGAACGGGCATGAAGGTCAATCTAAATCATTTTCATGTTTGGGGATGTCCAACTGAGGCAAGGCCTTACAAGCCTAATGAAAAGAAACTAGATGTAAGAACAATTAGTTGTTATTTTATTGTATATTTTGATAGATCAATGAGGTACAAATTTTATGGTCCTACAACTAAGTCCATTTTTGAGTATGGTAATGCCAGTTTTTTTGAGGATGTTGAGTTTGCGAGGGAAGATAAAGGTAAAGACTTTGTCTTTGAAGAAGAATATGTCGACATTCCCTTAAGTATAGCTGAACTTTACAGGGATGACATTCCTATCATTTTTGATGACACAAATATTTAATATAATGTTACTGAATCAACCCAAAATAAAATTACAGATGAACAAACATCAACACCTCATGAATCTTTACCATTAAGGAGATCTACTAGAGAGAGAATAAGTGCAAGTATATTGTATTTCTCTAGGAACAAGATGTAAACATTGGAGTGGTGGAACATGATCCAATCACTTTTCATAAAAGTAAGGCAATATGTTAACTCTCTAAAGTGTATAGATGTCATGAATGGGGAAATTAAATCCATAAAGGATAATAATGTGTCGGATATTGTCCCATTACATGAAGGTACGAAACTCATACCGCCTTGTTGCAAAAGGATTTACACAAAAAAGAAAGCGTTGATTATAAAGAGACATTCTCTCCAGTTTTTTCAAAAGATTCTTTGAGGGTTATAATGGAATTGGTTGCATTCTTTTATTTAGAATTGCATAATACAAATGTAAAGACATCATTTCTCAATGATGACATTGACAAAACAATATATATGGTGCAAACATAAAACTTTGTGTTGGAAGACCCAAAGAATATTGTTTGCAACTCAAAAAAATCATCTATGGACTCAAACGAGCTTCAAAACAGTGGTATTTAAAATTTCATTATGTGATTATCTCTTTTGCCTTTGTGATGAATTTGGCCGATGAATGCATATACCATAAGTTTTGTGGGAATAAACATATTTTCTTGGCATTATATGTTGATGACATCTCGCTAACTAGCAATGATATGAACCTTTACAAGACACCAAGAAAATTTTTTCAAAGAACTTTGACATGAAAGATATTGATAATGCTTTTTTCGTTTTGGGTATTGAGATATATCGTGATCGTTCTCAACATATCATTGGTTTATCTTAAAATAGCTATATTGAAAAGGTTCTCAAAAGATATAGCATGCAAGATTATATACCAGCTGATACTCCTGTGGCTAAGTGAGAGAAGTTCAGTCTCAATCAGTGCCCTAAGAATGATTTCGAGAACAGAGAGATGCAAAGAATTCCTTACGCATAAGTAGTTGGAAGTCTAATGTATGTACAAGTTTGTAATTGGCCAGACTTGACATATACTACATGGATGTTAGGCAGATATTTGAGCAATCCAGGACAAGACCATTAGAAAGCAACTAAAAGGGTCCTAAGATCTCTACAAAGAACAAAAGAATATATGCTCCCATATAAGAGGTCGGACCAACTTGAGATCATTGGTTATAGAGACTTCGATTTTGCTAGATGTCAAGATAGTATGAAGTCTACATCATGCTACATCTATCTATTTGCTAGGGGTGTTATTTCTTGAAAAAGTGCTAAACAGTCTCTTATAACATCTTCCACTATGGCAGCGAGGCATCCAATCATGGAATTTGGTTGCGTAATTTTGTTACTGGGTTGTGTATACTTGATGGTATTGAAATACCATTAAAGTTATTTTGTGACAACAAATCAGTGGTCTTATATTCCAATAACAATAGAAGTTCGACAAAGTCTAAGAATATAGACATCAGATTCTTGGTTGTTAAAGAAAGAGTACAAAGTGGACAATTATGTATTGAGTATATCGGTACAAGCTCTATTATTGCGGATCTGCTTACTAAAGGATTACCACCTAAAGTACTTCATGATCTTACCATGAATATGTATGTCATTTCAGTTAAAGAGATTCAGTTTTGATGGGAGTTTGTAATATTTTAAAATGCTTGTAAATAATTATATTTGGTATTTAAGTTTGGACATTATGGTTATTGTTTTGTATAAATAGTTATTTTATGTTCACTTTATTATTCATCAAGTATGCTCTAAATTAAGTGGACCAGTTGGAAATTGATATATTAAGACCATATTGCATATAATTTCCATGCTACATACCCATGTTCTTATCCTTATTATAAAGCTGTATTGGCATACATGACCATTGAAGGTTAAGTCACTATGATTGTAGCGTAGTCATCCTGATCCTTTGCTTGATACAACTGGTAGACATGATTTGTGGATACACATAAAGTGGTGATAAAAAGGCTGAGCTCATTCGGATATTATGTGATTATAATATATACACATATAGTATAAGTGGGAGATTATTGGAATTTAAATCCAACGATGGACTTATATGTGTATATATTTGTAACTAATAATACTGTCAACTTTATTTATGGCCAAACATAAGAAAGTGATCAAATAAAGTTAGAAATTTATTTTGAGCACAAGTGTATTTTTTACTATATGGGATTACTTATATAGAGACCAAGGGGGAATCTCCAAATCTATGATGGGTAGATTTGAAAATCTCAAGGTAGTTATGGAATTGGTCATGCTCCCCAAAGTATATCCATGCACCCTCTCCTTATTTGAAAAACTCATGTTCATTTTAGGGAAGTTACAGACCTCCTCTTTTGGGTCATTCCCTATTCGTGAATTCTCAACTCAAAGAGAGAGAGAGAGAGTTTTGTTTCCACTTTCGGGACATGGTTCCTCTTTTGCAAGACCAACAATCATGTTTGATTCAATGATGTCAACTCAAGTATGCATTTCATTCATATATGTTGCTTGTATTTTTTAATAAAATCTGATTTCGTAAATCTGTTGTCGTGGTATTCTCACGCAATGCTTGATTTCATTCCATTCATTTATTACCTTCTAATTACTTTTTTATTATTTAATGAATTGTAGTGTGCAAAATCCGTTGATTGTATAACATCAAATTATTAAATGATTACATTTAAAATATTCCATTGATTAAATTAGTGTATATGTCGCGTGCAATATATGTTCATGTTTGTTGCATCCTTATATTTCTCATCATTATTGTGATTCCTCTGGTGACACCCATCAAGTTGAGAAAACAACATGCCAAGGACCAGGAGCGGAACTAGCATATATCTTAGGGGAGTATGACCCCTCCTTATATTTTACTTATGTAATGATGTTAACTTTTGATATGATCCCTCCTTAACGTTTAAATGTAAAAAAAAAACAATCTCAAATTTAAATATTGAATGCTTAATGGCTTATTGGTAAAGCATCACATTTTTAAGTAAAGATTTAAGGTTCAAATCCCAATGTTGCCATTTTTGTTAAAAAACATCTCTACTCACTTTCTCTCTCCATCCTTTCTCTTGTTGAAAAAAGTTAATTCCATCTTTTTATTATTTAAAAAATTATTTTTACTCACTTTTAATATATTAACATTATAAATATAATTTTCTATAGAATGGGATCGAGACTCATTTATCTCTCTCATTATTTCTGATTCTCTTTGTAAATGAAATAAATTTTGTTATTTCCTTTTAAATATGATTTTTTACCTAAAACTATTAGAAGATTATCGTTGGAAAAAATAATTTATACCGTATTGAAAAATTCAATTAACATTGAAATGGTAAGTTTATCAAATTTTAAAAATCGCATTTGAAATTGTTAACTCTACTTAAAAAAATATCATTTGAAAATACTTTTTTTTTCATTTTTTACTTATATAAGATAGATATATACTTAACACTCCTTGATAAAATTCCTGATTACACCATGCCAAGGACACATTCCATACATTAAAATTCATGCCATCAGAAGCTTTATTAAAGCTGAAACTCTGGTATCCAGCTGATAATAAGATTCCGGATTAGTAGGAGGTCTTTCTTTGCATTGGATAGTGGAGTCATTCTCCATTTGCCTTTTCTTGACAAGTAGATTTCCGAGTCTGATAGAGAAGCTTCAGCTAAAGGGCCGTTGGTATCTACAGTAGGGCCATGCCATTCGTCCGCCCACCTGGACGGAAAGGTGTAGAGGGCCATGCCATTCGTCCGTCCACATGGACGGAAAGGTGCAGAGCTTCTAATGGTGATCGTGCAGAAGCTTCATAACCATCCGGACGAGGGAGGTAATAATTGTAGGTACATCGCAATGCGAAAAAAGACGAATGGCGATCACACCCCAAAGAGCGAAAGAGTCGATGCCCAAGAAGCTAGTCAGATATCATCCCACCCAATATGGATCCGATCGGTAGGTGCTGGTAGTAATACCCATTTGCTAAAGAGGATGTTGGACTCCAAGGTGGGTTTCTCTGAAATGGGAGCATGGATGTGCCTTATCTTCTCCTTAACTTGATTCATGTTTATGAAAGAGTTCTCCATGTTTTTGTGATGAGTAAGGTGATGCTCCGCACAGTTATAAAGGCTTCGGGCTCCAATGGTCGAAATTTTGAATCCACAAAAAGAACACATCATTAACGAACGGAAGGATTCTTCCATAAATAATTTAGAAAAGTTAATTTAGTAAAATTAACTGTATGCACACATACGAGGATTTGTGCACTTCCTGAAAATCTGGACCAAATTGGCTATCAATAGAAAGATTGAATCTTTTCTAAAAAAGGACCAATAAATAGAAACAAAGTCGGCGAGCCTTTTATGGAGCTTGAGTCGATGTCTGGAGTCTGGTAAATTCATAAATATATGCCAAGTTTGGCGAGGAATACTGAGCTTGTGTTTACCAGCTACAGAGTTTATGCAAAAACAAAGGTGAAGTCTTCTTCCAAAGGAGACTAATTGAAAGAGGGGGAAAAGAGTATTTAGAACTGTTGTGCACACATCTATGACGTGCGCATTTCCTCCCTCCACGAGCCAAGCAAGAATTCTTTCTTGCTAAGAATAGATTACTGAATACGAACTTAGGGAAGATTTTCTTTTTCGCAAGTGAGAGATCCATGAGCTATTCTAGGAAAATCCTCGGAGGAATTAAAGAAATGATGGCTTTTTTGTTGAAACAACATGGTTGGATAATGGACCAGCAATACTGTTGGGCTCTCTGTATTGATGCTCCACCAAATAAGTGATGGATAGGAGGGTCTTAATCTCTATCCACTACTGTCTCAGGTTCCAAAGGGGACGCAGATCTAATTTGAGCAAATGGACGCAATAGGAGAATCCATTTGCGCTATAATGTTCTGGTAGCGTAACTGCTGACAGCGCCTTAAACCTTGTAAGCCCACTCTCAATTCTGCTTCAGTGTTGGTAGTGTTGGGCAAGGCCTTCAATAATTCCAGCCCATCTTGGGCATACTTGCAAAACGTCCAAAAATGGACGTGGCTGAAATTTGCCCAGGCAATCTCAATTTCTGGCGAACAGAATTGATGGGTTCAGAAAACCCAATTCGACCCCTTTGTGGCCTCCATTGCTGGTGTGGTTTCTGAGAAACTAGGACACCATCTTCCCTTTTTCTCTCCTCTATTCTTCCTTGGATAGAGATGCCTTTGCCGCTGAAGATCTTGACATGGAGACGTCAAATACTTGCTGTTATGGATCAAGTCTGGACAGCTATCATAGGGTGACATTTATCCATCTTCTTCTCCATTTATTTGCATTGATGCGGTTCATTATTGATACACCTTAAGGAGAATTTTTTAGCTTTGTATAGCCTTCGGAGAGAACTTCTAGTGGAGAAGTTTGATTGGCTCGAGTAGGCCCTGTAGTTTTTTCCCCTCTCATTTTAGGGGTCTCCATGTTAAAATCCATTGTGTTTGTGGTTGTGCTTTGTGATTGAATTTTGTACTTGACTGCACGTAGTTCTTGTGACATTTGATTTGATTTTTTTGTTAATCCATCAACTTGCTCGATTAGATATGCTTTCACATTATTTATGGGATTGATTGTTCCCAATAAAGTGGTATCGGAGGCAGGTTCAATTGCATATTACAAAACGAAGTTTGGTTCGAACCGGATGATTAGTCTTAATAGGACTAATTACAATTTGTGGAAAAACAAGATAAATGATCTTTTTTTCCAGACAAAATCCCGAAGACAAACCAGTTGAGGAATGAAAATTTAAATATGAGCATGTTTGTGGTTTGATTAGACAGTTCGTTGATAAGAATGTTTACAACCACATTCAAGATGAAAGCCATGTTAGAAGCTTGTGGTTGGAGTTGGAAAATATTTACGCCTCCAAGGCAGGAAGTAACAAATTATTTCTTCTTAAGAGATTGGTGAACTTAAGGTTCAAGGAGGGCAGCTTTGTGCTAGATTTTCTGAATGATTTCCAAGGAATTACAAGTTAGTTGATGAGCATGGGAATAAAATTTGAAGATGAGATGTTGGAACTATTGTTGCTTGCTACTCTACTAGATTCTCGGGAGACTTTTAGAATCTCACTTACTAACTCTGCAGTTAACGGGGTTGTTTCTTTGGAGGTTGTCAAGTCTGACATTCTCTGTGAGGAGATGCGAAGAAAAATCCAAGGAAGAAATACACATTCATAGATTCTTGTCATAGAGAACATGGGGAGGGGCGGGATAAAGAATGATAAGGGCAGAGATAACAGTCGGAGCAAGTCCAGATTCAGATATCAGAACATGGAATGCCACTATTATAAGAAGAAAGGGCACACCAAGAAGTATTGCTTCCAGTTCAAGAGAGATAACATGAGTGGTGGCGAAAAACAAGAAAAAAGAATGAAAACATTGCTGCAGCTGCACATCATGAACTCCTCATTGTCTGTGATGAGGAGATGGTGAGTGTCGCACAAAATGATATTTCTTGGCTTGTTGATAGTGGGTCTTCTTTACATGTTACTTCTCAGAGAGAGTTTTTCTCTTCATATATAATTGGTGATTTTTGGCACATTAAAGATAGGGAATGATTTTTTATCCCATGTTATTGGCATTGTAATGTTGCATTGAAGAATGCACATGGAGCGGTTTTGATGTTCAAAGATGTGAGGCATGCATCATACATGTACTTAAATCTTATTTCTACAGGCAAGCTTGATGATGAAGGATATCTCAACACTTTGGTTGGCAGGTAGTGGAAAATTACCCGTGGATCCTTGGTTGTTGCTAGTGGCAAGAAGTATAGCAATAATATTTACATCATGAATGCATTCATTTACCTTGACATGGATAGCGACGAAGTCCCAGCCACACCAAACCTCCAGGATCCAGGAGGAGGAGCCCCACCATGCAACCACTAGTTCTAGGCGGACCCTCCAGACCGTATCCCCATCTCGTCAAAGGCAGAGCTCCACAACAACCCCAGCATCTCCAGACTCCGTGTCTACGCCACCCCATCTCCAGTGAGGGTGCAAGCTCCATCTCCGATCCCCTCCTGGCGGAGGCCCCTCCAAGGCGAGCCATGCTCCTCCACGACGGTAAGTGATGAATCAGTGATTCATCACTCTAAAAGTTGAAAATAGAGCTTTGTTCCGAGTAATTAGATGCATATTTCCACTTATATTGCATAATTAGCATTCATGCATGCATAAATAATATCTGCACTTTAGCATTCATATTTGCATTAAATAAGAAGCCCAATTCACTTATAAAAAATCACTTGTATATTCACCATATTTCACCTATTTGTATATATTTTATACTAACTCCAAATCCAATAAAATCAACTCTATAGTGTATATATTACTAACACTAATTAAAGAAAATATAAAAATATACTAACTTATAATATTAACCAATAAAACCCGAGTCCAAGTTTGAAACTAAGAGCTTTAGAATGCTCATATCTCTCCCATACAATGTCTGATTTATGTCTACTCACTTTTAAAGTAATATACATTCAAAAATCTTTAAAATAAGACCAATTTCATTAAAATCGGAGATCGTATGTGAAACTTGAGTTTTGGGCCCATATTGTATATTGTACATATTAACCATAATACCCTCCATTTTATCTTTTTTTTTATTTCCCTAATTATTAAAAATAAAATAATAGATTGAGTTGTAATTATTTCTTTCGTATTTTTTCTAACTTTATTTTGATTTTTCTTTAATTAAAAAATGATTAAAAAATGCAAAAGACAAAAATGTGGTATTTTTACCAATAAGGTACCACTCAAAAATACACTTTGTACAAATGATTTCATTTGAATTTTGACCCTTCATGAAAGTTGTAGATCTCGTCGACATGAGCAACTTTCATGTTGATCACTTTTGATTTAACCCATATGTTATTTCTTTTTTATTTTTCTTTACATTTATTTTTTGAATTTTCTAGGAGCGACACGTGGCCGCTCCTCGAGCCGCCACATGTCATCCTATTTTTTATTATTTTCGAATTTTGAGATTGTTTGTTGAGTTTTAATTTCTGCATTGCAATTACACCCCTGACTTTGTATGATAATTTGGACCTTAAATAGCATCATTTTATTTAATCAAAAATAGCATTTTGTAGAGCATTTAAATCTTTATCTCTTGGCTATTTATTTATATTTTTGTGACTATTGGATAATTTATTAAAAATTAAACTTTGAAATTCTTTGATATTTCATCCAATTAAGCTCTGAAATTGTACAAATATATTTCTTGTTCCAAAAATTGTGAAAAAATTAGATATTATGTTCATGAATGTTCTTTAATTGCTATCCAAATTTCATAAAAAATGGATGTGGTTTTTGCATAAAATAAATTGTTTAGTGATTTCTATATTTGATTTTTAATTAAATCCATGAATATTATTTTTGTGAAATTTCAAAGCTTCAGGATTGTTCATTAAAATATCTATTTAAGATAAAATTGCCCTCTAGATAATTTGATTTCTTGGATTTACTAAAAATAAAATACTCCCAGTCACTCTGTTTTTCCTTAAAAAATTTATAAAAAAATCATAAAAGTGTCAGAAAGTTCCAAAAAAATAGTGTAGCTTAATTTCATCATATTGCACTTCCAATACATTTTTCATAATTTTTGCGTATCGTTTACATGAAAAATTGTATAAAACCCCAAAAAAGTTTTTGTTTTTCATCATTTCATTTTAAATCCAAGATACCAAAAAATTTTTTTGCATTTATAATTAGATTAGATTTACTGAAAAAATAAAACTTGGTTGAATTTCGATTAATTTCATATTAAAATTAATTTAACTAAGTGGATTATTTTCTTAATAACATAATTCAATAGCATTTTGCATTTGGCATTCTTATTGCATAAAAAAATAAAAAAAATCCCGCTTGAAAAATCGTGATCTAGCTTCTCTAACTTGATCCGACGTTGTTCCTTTTCCTCCTTGAGTCAACCCTGGGGCTTGCCCATGTTAAAAAAATCAACCCACGCATTAGTAATTCATCGATTATTCATCGATCCATGCGGTTATATTTTGATCGATTCGAATTTATTTGACTGCAACGAAATCGTTAATTCGATATTATTAAAAGGATAAAATTTGGGTCAATCAAATGGCGTCGTTGCCAGGGAGGCAAATGACTTAGGATCACTTTAGAAAATTAGATTTGTGTTTTCCATCCACTCAGGTAGTCTGACCCCCGAGCCACCTTGTAATTATCCATTATTTTTCCTTAACTATTTTTCTGATCATTTTCTGTATATATTTTGATATCTCTCTGACGTAATTTTTATCTTTTTGTGCAAGGACTTGGAGCGGCTTTCATGAAGTCGACACATCTGGAAGAACATCGGAGGCTGACAATTCTGATCGAGCCAGCTATTGAAACTTCAAGAAGATCATTGAAGAGAGATTTTTACAAACATGTAATTGCACCTTTAAAGTTGTTTCCGTTTGGGTTCTCGCGCATGTAAGTAATAATAAAAAGAGTCTCCATGTGTTGTGTGGTTGCTTGATGTAGGATAGGACCTGCACTTGCAGCTCTTAGAGCTCTCTTGTGAGTGTTTGTGCTCGTAATATCTAGGAACACACTTCACCATTAAAAGACGCACTTAGACCGCATGACTGTAGCCAAATTTAACTTGTTCTTCAATCGCTAATAGAACTGCTTATCTAGGAGCCGCTTTTTTTGCTTGCATCATATAGATAAAATTTCAATTCTGTTTTGCATCCTGTATGTAGAGCGCGAGGATCACTGTAAGTCTCCTGAACTTGGCATACATCATTGTTTTATCATGCATCGTGTTTTCTTGAATCCTTCTCCCTTGGTTTTCTAACTTAGGATTAAAGGAAGTTAGGACTAGACGATAGGCGTGCCTTGTGTATGGACTAATCAAGTGGTCATCTAACTTAAAATCGAGACTGCTAAACAAATTGACCAAAAAAATCAAATATAATTAGAAATTCTGTTTGCGGGAGAATAACTCCGACCTTGATTTCAGGCTGAGTAAGGGTACAGAGTGTGTGAGCACACCCTAAGGCAGAGCCAAAATCCCCACCTTCCGTATCACATACCCCAATCTGAGCAAATATCACCGTCTGAACTTTATGGGGTTCTACTGACCAGCGCCAAGTAGCCTCCGCCTGCTCCGGTAGATAGATAGGGGTGAAGTTGCGGTGCACCACGACAAGTTGCTAGTAACCCTCCGAGATAAAGTTATATGCCTTCTCAGCCTCCACCTACTTCGGTAGGTAGATAGGGGCAGGTCCTTGGACTTCTCGTCTGGTGATAGAAGCAAAGAAAGGAAGGGCGTAGGTATCTTAGGCGACAGGTTAAACATGGGAGATGCATCCGGCTTTAAGCCGACTTCCTTATAGGCCGCGTAATCCTTGCTATTTATCTGAAAAAATCACACTTAAAACCAACCAGATTAATTGGACTCATCTTCGGGTCCTTCACCATGTTGAGTGTGAACTTAGGGTTTGCTCTTGCGCTTGTCTTTGTGTCTGTCAACGTGTGTTATCATGTGTAATTGCATGTTTTCTATCTTGATCTGCTTACATTCATCCTTTCCTCCTCAAGATGTCGGGATATTGGTTCCCATACCCTAAGACCTCTGGTCATTCCTCCTCGACCATATACTGTTCATCTTCGCCTTCTCCTTCTTCCATGTATCCTCTGCCATCCACGGGAGACCCTCACCCGTGGTCGGTTCCAGCTCGACCCGATTATGAAGTCAGAACTTCGACTGACTTCTCCACTTCTTCGCATTTCTCACCTATTCCATATTCTAACACTCCGGATCCACTTCCATCTTGGGCTGATTGTCCTTATTCTCGAGAGCTTGCTGGAATCAATGAACCATACGAAGAACAAGCTACCGCTGAGATAGATAACTGGCAGAAGAACTTGGTCGATCGAACAACCCGAATGGAGAGGCCTGCACATCATGATTTCTCAGACTTGATTGCCTTTAGTGATCAAGCTTACATTGACCAACCCTCTTACCAGCCATTTAGAGAGCCTACACATTCACAAGATTGGACTCATGAGCTAGACTTACCAGTCCCCCATTCGTTGACTCCATTATATGAGGCTCCGACCAAAATCTACCATTCAGAGGGTCCATACGCGACCCAGCTTTACATGCCAGAGTCTAGGAATGTTGTGTATGAGACCCCGATATCTCAACAGTATCCTCCAATTGAGCAGAACTCTCTCATGATTTGTCATGAGAATTTTATGGAGGATGACATCTCTAGACTTATTGAGAAAAATGAATCATTTGGTAACAATTTGAGAGATGTCATGAAAATATTGCACTCAATTTCTTCCATCGTGGGTATGAAAGTGGAAAGGGAAGTAAGTGGATTTGATATTGAAAACCGAGCGGACATTAGGGAACCCACACATTTTATACAGTTGGAGTCTATTCTACCTCTCCCTTCTACTAACCACTTACCCTCAATCTAGAGTCTGACCATTCGTCTATCAAAAATACCAAAAAAATTGAAAATATCAAAAAAGACCATAAAAATAGAAATGAAAAAGACTTAAAAACATTGGATCTTGCCCTAAGGGAAGCACTCGATGAACAATTGATTTTTTAATCTTCCCCTAATAAAGGTCATAGACCACTTCCCCGACCTCAAGAGATTTGTAAGGAGTAAATTGATGCCCAAAAGGTCGAGTAATAAGAGGATAAGGACTGAAAGACACATAGTGTCTATGGCCACCTCCTCGGTGATGGGGAGAAAGACCAAGAGCCGCAGAGTGAAGCGGTTTCCTAAGGTTGAATGTGAAATCAAAGACACTATCTTTACCCATACAAGAATCGATGATGACTCTCCGATAAATATCCTCCCAACCTCTATGTTTGACAAGCTCAAACTCAGGCCAATCAGATGGTCGAGAGAGATCGTTCAACTAGCAGATCGATCTATCAAACGATCTAAAGAAAATATTTCAGTCATCGTTACTTTCCAAGGTTCTCTACTCTAGGTAGATTTCACAGTCATTGACATTGAGCACCGAGGAGAGTTTACCCAGTCTCTTATTATTCTCGGGAAACTGTTCTTAGCCTCGGCTAAGGTGACTATAGCTTGTGAGACTCGAGAAATTGATTTTACAGCATTGGGAGCACTTCGACCTCACTCATTCTTTGATACACTTTACTCTAAGGTAACCAGTATATCCGTAGACAGTCGTTACCACTGAGAGATAGATGAGTCCCGTCTCTCTATTATACATGAGATATCGATTGTACGGACAACTGTTGGTTTAGAGACTCCCCACACCTCCACTTCACCAACTGCTTGCACCACCATCGTGACAGCTTCTAAGGAGGACTCACGACCCAAAGCTATCATTGAGTCGGACATGAATTTTGCTGATTTCCTTGATCATTTTGATGATCCGACACAAGAGCCCACTATTGTCAAGCCAATTGAGATTATTAGCACCTCTCTGAGACGTGTGCTGACCCTTCAGAAATATTACAATCTATATGGTGACTCGTCTGATTAGGAAACCATGGTCAACACTACACCACATCCTGGACCTTCAAAGGAAACAACCAAGATTGAATTGACCCAACCCAAAATCACGGTTGCTCCTTCTTCTAGTCGGTTATACAGTGAGAGGAAGTCGAGAATTGATTCTCGAGGTGTTCCCCCGAACCCCTCAAGGCATGCCACTCCCCACTCCCTCTTAATGATTCATGTTCTAAAAAACTGACTAAGAAAGTTTCCTTCAACATACCGGAGAAGGAATTTTCCGAGAAATCCTCATCGTGTCCGGATGAGGTGATTTATATGAGTGAGCTCAGTTCGGTTGTTCTTAAGCCATATCTGAGCAAGCAGCCGTGTGTCGACCCTCGTTGGACGATCCCTACATCTCACTATTATTCGTCTGAGGATGATTCCGACAGCGACACATATGTATATTATCCACCTCCTTGCGTCTGCAAGAAGGTTCGTCACAAACCTTCTTAATCTTTGTATATTCTCACTCTTTCTTGTATATACTTTCTCTCCCTCCCTCCCCGGTGATTGGAATCACTCGTCCCGAGTCCATATCGTTTAATTTTATGGCTATACTTAGGATGACCACATCCTAAGTATAGGGGGAGAGTGACCCGAATCTATTCATAATTCATTGTACATCCTCCAGATCCCATCGGTTTTCAAATCTACTCTTGTCCTATACTTAGGCTGACCAAAGCCTAAGTATAGGTATGGGGGCCCGATGCCCGTCATGTATATACTCATCCATTTCCACTCTTGACCTCGTCCGCCCTATTTTTGATCTTCTTCTACACTAAGGCTGCTAGAGCCTAAGTATAGGGGTGCGGAACGACTTCTATACATTTTTGCTATTTTAGCTCTCCTACACTTAGCACGAGCTATGTCTTTTTCCTCGCTTTTCGTGCTTTGAGGACATAGCACACGCTAAGTATAGAGAGGCGTGTATATATTACATATATACTTTACCCATAGCTCGTACTTTCATGTATTTTTGTATAATTATGCAATAATTATGAGATGGGTAAAACTTGATTTTTTTTGTAAAACACTTGTATAATATGCATATTATATAACACTTGTAAAATTTGTATAATACTTATGCATAAATTTGTAAAATTCTTGTAAATAATACTTTTGTGAAATAGGATGTTAACCAAACAAAACTTCATGTATACTTGTATACTATGTATATTATGTACAACTTCTATAGTTTAAAAAATATTGTAAATAATATTCTTATAAAATTTGTTGTATACAAAAAAATAAAACAAAAATGTTTAAAATAAAGGCTTCTTATTTACTCTTGCGTATCATCCTTGCATTTAAAAAAAAGAGAGAGTCTTGCATTTCATTCATCTTCATAGCATGTCGTCTACATCTCATCTGCATATGTTGCATATGCAAAGTGAAAAGTTAGTGGGTTCTGAACCAAGTTATAAATAGATGTTGAGGATGGATTTGATTTGACCTCAATCTACCTAATTTCAGAGGAACCTTATAGGAACTGGAGTTAAGATTTTTTAGATCAAGTGACTTAATTCTTTGAGTCTGCAAGTCTATGTTCGCATGTTATCTTGATTTGTCTAAGTAGAATATCTCGTACACACACATGATTCTTTTAGATAGTGACCTAACTTGGACAAGCACCATGCACGTAGCTCTTCATTGATGAGGTGGTGAGGAGGCAGAATCCTTTAGCTTGGAGTAGCACACGGGTGGAAACATCCGTCCTCCTATAGGGAGGGAAGTGCATCTCAACCTAGTCTGGTGGTGTTGACATCTAAGGACGAGATGCTGTGGGTTGCAATTAACCTTCAAAAGAGGGGTAGTCTACTTGTTCAAGGAGAAAAACTCCTTATGTACATGATTCACCTTGTATATATGTCAAAAAGAAAAAAAGAGAGAACTCCAAAAAAATGGACAGGCCTGATTGAAAATAAAATGCCTGTCGCAGTCTGTATATTTGCAAGGCATATGCTTCAAAGCCTCATACCATAGAAGCCTACATCTGGATGAGTTGGCTACACTGGTTAAGCATATGAGGATAGCTAGCTACACTGGTTACCGTCCATTCTTCTCTCCACCCCCTCTTCTTGAGCTAGTTGCACTTGAACTTAGAAGGGAATACCCCGCTCCTCGAGGAAAGAGTTACTGGACCGGAAAATTAGAGTTACCTTGTTAGATGAGGCTGGTTCTTTACCATTTCTGATGTAGAGAGCTATATTTCACTTATACAGTACAAGTAAGATTCACAATCATCAGAAATTTGCGTGTGAGGATTTGTTCTGACCTGACTATTGATGCGCCTTGAATAGAAGACTTGTGGAACTTAAAGTATGTTAGGTCTTAAATTCAGATCCCAATAAGGTTCCATCACACTATTAATCCAAAGGTTGAGTCAAGCTCCATTTTTACCTTTTGTTCATGACCTTGGTATGGAACCCAAAATCATTTCACTTTTGCAATTCATTTTAGTTGCTCGGGGACGAGCAAGGTTTAAGTATAGGGGGTTGATGAATATGTGATTCATCACTCTAAAAGTTTAAAATAAAGCTTTGTTCCTGAGTAATTAGCTGCATATTTCCACATATATTGCATAATTAGCATTCACGCATGCATAAATAATATCTGCACTTTAGCATTCATATTTGCATTAAATAAGAAGCCCAATTCACTTGTAAAAAAATCACCTGTATATCCACCATATTTCACCTATTTGTATATATTTTATACTAACTCCTAATCCAATAAAATTAACTTTATAGTGTACATATTACTAACACTAATTGAAGAAAAATATAAAAAATACTAACTTATAATATTGACCAATAAAACACGAGTACAAGTTTGAAACTAAGAGCCTTAAAATGCGCATATCTCTCTCATATAGTGTCCGATTTAGGTTTATTCACTTTTAAAGTAAATATACATTCAAAGACCTTCAAAATAAGACCAATTTCATTAAAATCAGAGATCATATGTGAAACTTGGGTTTTGGGCCCTCATTGGATATTGTACATATTGACCAAAATACCCTCCATTTTATCCCTTTATTTTCTTAATTATTAAAAATCCAAAAAAATAGATTAAGTTGTAAAAATTTCTTTCATATTTTTTCTAACTTTATTTTGATTTTTCTTTAATTAAAAAATTGATAAAAACTGCAAAAGACAAAAATGTGGTATTTTATACCCATAAGGTACCACCCAAAAATACACTTTGTACATATGCTTTCATTAGATTTTCGGCCCTTCACAAAAGTTGTAGATCTCATCGAGACGAGCAATTTTTGTTGACCACTTTTTGATTTAACCGCTTTTGTTATTTCTTTTTGTTTTTTCATTACATTTAATTTTTTAATTTTCTAGGAGAGACACGTGGCAGCTCCTGGAGCCGCCACATGTTACCCCATTTTTTATTTTCAGAATTATTATTTATTATTATTATTTTATTTATTTATATTATATTATTTTTTAATAGCTTACTTATATTATTATATTTATTTATTTATTTTTCTTCATTTACTTCTTCTCCTTTACTTGTCTTCCACTACAAGCCATCAACTCCCCACTCCACTTTCTCCATAGCTTTTCCAACTTCCTCATCCTCTTTATATTCACATCCCCTCCTCCATTTTTCATCACCCTCCATAATCGAGAGAGAAAGGGAACCACCAGCTCAGCCTGCTCGACGGTGACAGCGACCGAGTAAGTCTTCGACGCGACGACGGTTTCCATTGTATTTGGCGAGATCCGAGGTAGAGAAATCGTCCTCGTCACAGCCGCATCCAAGCTGCATAGCTTCTCTATTTTTTCGCCTAGTCAGATCGAGGCCATGACGGAGGTCACATAACATAGCTCCTCCAAAACCCGACGAACCACGGGTAAGTATCCCTCAACTTTTCCTTGCCATTTTTTATCTAATATTTTCATTGTTGTTATTCTAGATCATCACAAATCACATCATCATCACATACCACCACCACCACCATCATAATCATCGTCATCATCCTTATTTCATCCATAATTTTATCCTGTTAAAAAAAGTAAAAAATATATATTACAAAAAAATAATAAAAAAAGAACAGGGAGGAAGCAGCTGCATTCGCCGCTACCCCCTGCCTCCACATGCTCCGCGCCTCGTCCAGTCGTCGGTCCAGCAACCACCGCTCTCCAGCCACTCCCCCACAGTCGCTGGCTGCACGCCCCATCGCCCCCTAGTCCCCATCTCCAACGAACGAGCACGACCGCCCTCCTCTACTCACGGTCATCGGCCGGCCGTGGATCTCTATCTCTACGGCTACCCTCCCCTACTCCAAGGCTGCACATGCCCCCCGCGCCGCCCTTCAGCCACGCCAGCGCACCCCAGCGACCGCCCTCCGTTCCCGCTGCACCGTGGCCACCGCCCAGGACGCCCATTCACCTACGGTAGAACCTGCCTTCCGCCACCTGCCGCCGCCTCCGCCCTTTCCAGTAGCGCGCGACCGCGCCTCCTTTAGGCCACACACCATAGCTCCTCTAAAATTCGATGATCCTCACAGGTAAGTATTCTATATTCATCTTTTCATTCTATTTTATCTAACAAATTTTTTTTGTTGGCTCATCTTCATCAAATTGTAATTATCACCACCATTATCACATCGGTCATCATCGTCAGAACCATTATTCTCATACCACACAAACACCAAAACATCCCTAAATCACCATCATTTTTCACTACCATTTTCATTTCCTGTTTACAAGAAAAAAATTTAAAAAAATAATTTAAAAAACAAAAAAAATCACAACTCAAAGTTCCCTTGTGCGACCGTGCTCCACCGCGGCCTCCACCCAACACCTCGCGTGCGCCGTCCACTTCCGTCGCCTCCATCCTGCAGCCGTGTGACTCACGCCACCATCACTGTCCCTGGCCACAAACACCCACGCACCAGATGCTTCTCCCCCTGGAGCTGCCCACGTTCCTAGCCGCCGATCCTCGTGACCGTGGGCAGACCAACCATCGCCCGATGCCTCCCCCTTCTGAACTAGGGTCGCCCCTCGATGCCACACGACCTCCAAGGCTGCCCTCTCCACCAGCACCTCTGCCGTGTAATCGCTCGCTCCTGATGTAGACCCGCTCCGCCATCGTCGGCCTCTCGCGAGCGACGCTCCATCGACAGTTCCTGTCAGCGCACCTGTGCGCCTTCCTCTTCTCTGTTGCACTCAAGGCCGCCCTTCGACGCTGCACACCCTCCAAGGTCACCCGTCCACCTCCTGTAGCCGGTCCGAGCGCCTCTAACGACCCCATCCTCCTACCGTTGCCGGCCGCTCGCGCGCTGCACGACCCTCAAGCTGCCCTCCTTCACGCACCATCGTGTCACCTCCTCCCCACGCTCCAGAGCGCCTCCATCAGGCCACCGCCCCTTTCGTCTGCCCTGCGCATGGCCGTCACCCTCGGAAGATCTGCCGCCTCTTCGTGCCTCCCGTGCCCTAGAGAACCCACGTCCAAGGTCTTTATTTCGTTGCTTTATTATTATTATTTTATTTGTGAAATTTGCATGTTCTTACCCGTATGTTCTATTATTTGCAAAAGTGTCCTTAGTCATTATTTGTTTGTTGAGTTGTAATTTCTGCATTGCAAGGACACCTCTGACTTTGCATGATAATTTGGACCTTAAAATTGCATCATTTTATTTTAATCAAAAATTGCATTTTGTACATCTTTTAAATCTTTATATTTTGGCTATTTATTTATATTTTTGAGACCATTGGATAATTTATTAAAAATCAGAGTTTGAAATTCAGTGATATTTTACTCATTTAAGCTCTGAAATTTGCACAGATATATTTCTTGTTCCAAAAATTGTGAAAAATTAAAGATGATGCGCATGAATGTTCTTTAATTTCTATCCAAATTTCATAAAAAAATGGATGTGTCTTTTGCGTAAAATAAATTGTTTAGTGATTTATGTATTTGATTTTTAATTAAATCCACGAATATTATTTTTGTGAAATTTCAAAGCTCCTGGATTGTTCATTAAAAGATCTATTTGAGATAAAATCGCTCTCTTGATAATTGGATCTCGTGGATTTATTAAAAATAAAATACTCGCAATCACTTTGTTTTTCTTAAAAAATTCATAAAAAAATCATAAAGTGTCAGAAAATTCTAAAAAATTAGTGTAGTTTAATTTCATCACAATGCACTTACAGTACATTTTTCATAATTTTTGCATATTGTTTGCATGAAAAATTGTATAAAAACCCCAAAAAAGTTTGTATTTTTCATCATTGCATTTTAAATCCAAAAATACCAAAAAATATATTTTGCATTAATAATTGGATTAGGTTTACAGGAAAAATAAAACTTGGTTGAATTTCGATTAATTTGTATTAAAATTAATTTGGCTATGTGGATTGTTTTCTTAATAACCTAATTCAATAGCATTTTACATTTGGCATTCTTATTGCTTAAAAAAATTAAAAAAAAATCTCGTTTGGAAAATCGTGATCTAATTTCTCTAATTTGATCCGAAGTTATTCCTTTGCCTCCTTGAGTCGACCCTGGGGCTTGCCCATGTTATAAAAAAACATCAACCCGCGCATTAGTAATTCATCGATTGTTCATCAATCTGTGCGGTTATTTTTTGATCGACTCGAATTTATCTGACGACAACGAAATCGTTAATTCGATATTATTAAAAGGATAAAATTCGGGTCAATCAATAAGCGGTGACGGTAAAAGAAGAACCCCCCTTGGGGCAGTGGGTCTGCAAAAGCCGCTACGTTGTTTAAAAAAATTGTAAGTATCAAGTGGGTTGCGTATAAAAAAAATGAAAAAAGGAGCGGGAAGTGGGTCGTCAGTAAAAAAGGAGATAGGAGAGATCCATTTAGAAAAAGGGGGAGAGAGATATGGGCCCAAACTTGGGATGAGAGTTAAAAAAAGAGAATTTCTTTTTGAAAAAAGAGACGCGTACTAAAAAATATACGCGAAAAAAAGGAGAAAAGCCATTAAAAACATGAAATGAATGGCTTATTTGAAAAAAAGTGGGATGACAATTACAAAAAAAATTTACGAGGTTAGTCAAAGAAAAAATGATTGAGAAAGTCAAAGAGAAAAAATATTATCAGCTAAGTGATTCACGTTTTCCCCATCTTCATGTCTTCTCCCAACTTTGTTGATGTCATTGTATTCTGACAAGTATGGGAGAAGGGGGGGTATTATGTAGAGTTATATAAGCGGCCGGATTGTCAATTCAGATTTAGATCTCCAGTTTAGATGCATGGCCAGATTTCCATACTCTACAGATGTTCAGACTCGACGTTAGATTGGTTCCAATTCATCAGTTTCAGACACGCACATGTATGCGGTCTACAGTTTGATGTGCACATGTGTTCCATCAATTGTGTGGTCCCCATCTTTTCTGGTCGGCTCAGAGTTTGTATGTGTTCCATAGGGACCCCGGAGTAGAGATCTCATTCCCTATGCTATATGGTCTAGGGTTTTCATGTGGTTTCATAGGGACTCTAGAGTGGAGATCCCATTCTCTGAGCCAGTATGGGAGAAACCCAGTTCTCCAACGAGGAGACTCTTCAGACTTCGTTCTCCAACGATCGTGGACTCCAACGAGGATGTTTTCCACGGCTTTTCTAGATCGGCCCTCTAGAGATGGAGCAATTGTATACATGACACAGTTTTCTACATGTGGCGGGCAAGAGTTCTCCAGGTGGAGACTCATTCAGCTTCAGTGGCTCTAACAGGTGCAATTCAGAGCATACCAGTTTAACTCACACTTCATCTCAATATTCCTCCTCACCTGCATGACATGAGAAGTAACGTCCTCGATAACAACCGATAGTTGTGCGCATTGAGTTGATGTTATCCTTAGTGTCCTGTAGCATGAGTTTGAGATTTATTTCTGGTTGTCCAAGCTAAGCATTGCATGCTCCAGCTTAAGGGGGAGTGTTTGAGTATCAGTATTATGTGTCAACTATGTTGTAGAAGCTATATAAAGATATGCGAAGTGACTTGGAGAACGGGGATGTAACACTATTACAAGATCTGAAAATTGTGTGGGTGGCTAACCTTCATAACAGTGTCAAGTTTTTCTTTTGGTGCCTCAGAAGAGGTCGTCTCATCGATAAAGTAAGGAGGAGCCGCCTTCTTTACCTGGACGACGTATCATGTGACAGATGCCTTGGCAAGATGGAGGACTCCAATCACCTGTTCTTCATGCGCCCTTCCTCGACTCAGGTGTGGAGTGGGATTGGCTACGATTGGGTCACGGTAGGTGGCTCGACGGAGTTTTGGACCTCCATTAGAGATGTGGGAGGCAATTCCCAAGCTGATTCCGTGAGGCCTTTCGCTGTTTTATGGTGCATCTAGCTTGTAAGAAACGAGTTTATCTTCAAAAGACAAACATCTTGCTATGAAAAATGTAATTTACCCTATAAACTCATTATATAGCCTCTGTCTATCACGTTAATGTACTTCAATCGTTACTAGTGGAATATCATAGAGTGGTGAATCCCGCTTTTGGGATCTCACCCATTTTTCATTAAAAAAGTCCCACATCTACTAGTTGTAGGATGTGGAGACTCGGTAAGGGCTATATAAGAAGTTCCACACCGTCTGTATTCAGTGAGAAAGTCAATAAACACATATGGCCCTTTGAGACCTTCTCCCGTGGTTTCATCCCGCTTCTTAAGGAGTAGGGTTCCACGTTAAATCCCGTTGTTCTAAATTTTTTTATCTTTATTTCTCTGATATGCTTCCGCATTATATTTTCTAACATTAATGATATGTTGATTGTTGGAAGCAATAGTGGGAGAATTTCTTGCTTGAAGGGTTTGAACAAGTCCTTTTCTATGAAGGACTTGAGACATGCAAGTCAAATTTTGGGCATGAAGATCACAAGGATTGAAATGCAAAGAGGTTGTGGCTTTTCCAAGAGAAGTACATTGAGAAGGTACTGCAGAGATTTCATTTGAAGAAGGCAAAGCCATCCAGCACCCCTCTTGGAGCACATTTCAAGCTGAGCTCCAAAGATAACCCACGAAATAAGAGGAGAAAAATATGGAAAGAGTTCCATATGCATCAGCAATAGGTAATCTCATGTATTCTATGGTTTCTACGAGGTCGGATATTGCTCACGCGGTTGGAGTTGTTAGTAGGTTCTTCTCAAATCCAGGGAAACAACGTTGGGAAGCAATTAAATGGATCTTGATATATCTTTGAGGTACTAGCAACTACTCTCTTAATTTGGAGCAAAGAAGCCTATTCTTCTTGTCTATATGGACTCATACATGGCATGTGACATTGATGGGAGAAGATCCATATCAGGTTACATGATGTCATTGGCAGGTGGTGTAGTTTCTTGTCAGATTTCCAGAAGTGTGTTGCTTTATCCACTATAGAGGCCACATTTATTTCAGATATAGAGACGTGCAAGGAGTTATTGTGGATGAAGAAGTTCATGCAGAAACTTGGTTTTGGTCAGGATGTGCTTTATTGTGACAACCAATTTGCCACCCTCCTTGGCAAGAACTCCACTTTTCATGCGAGGACGAAGCTCATTGACGTGAGATATCATTGGATACGAAATGTCATAAAAGAGAAGCAATTTGTTCTTGACAAAATTTACACAAATGACAATGGTGCATACATGATGACCAAGGCATTGTCATTGGGAAAGTTTGAAGATCGACGCTCCTTGCTGGGTTGGAACGAGCTCCTCTTTGTAGATGATGAGTGTTTGGATGGTGAGTTCCATTCCATGTGAAAATTCAACCATCATGTTGGACCTCAAGGGTCCATCTTCTTTACATGAAGTGTGGTGGTTGGTGATCTCCTTCTAATGGGCTGGAGGTAGGGATGAGCATGGGCCGGGCTGGGCCAGGCTTTGAAGGGCCCAGACCCAAGCTCGGTTAAAAAATTCGGACCTTGGACCGGGCTTAGGCCCACAATTTTTTTGTTCGGCCCAAGCCTAGGCCCGATCCAATTCCTTTGGGTCGGGCTTGGGCCGGGCCAGCCCATCTCCCAATTAGATATTATTAACTTTGACTCTTTTGTTTCAAGTTAATCTCAACTCAAATTACACAAGTCAAAATTGATTAAAACATGTACCATAATACTTGTGAAACAACTAAAATTCAATTCTACCAAATCCAAATTTACACACGTGCACTCAATGCTAGATACCATGAATGTCCCTCATTTATATAAATTCAAAGAGCGAACCAAACTAACCCAGTTAACAATAACAGGTGCACCAGATCTTACATGTTAAAAAATGGGCATAAGACCCATATTGGATAAATGTACAATAATAGAAAATATCTGATTGAAAAAAATACTAACAAATTCAAGAATAACCAAAAGAATCTAAACCAAATACTAATTAAGAAAAACAATTCTTAATTGAAATACATTGATCATCAACTCATGTCACACGCTTGACTTTCTTGATTTATAAACATTGTATGAAGACATGATACAAGAAGAGAGTGCACATGAAATAGGTGAGAGTTTTCATGCATGTAGGATGTGAGAAAGGATTCGAGCCCTCTTAGGGCCGGGCCCTTGGGCCGGGTTGAGCTGGACCGAGCCATGCCCGAGCCCGGCCCAAAAAAAAAGTTGGGCCTAAATATTGGGCCCAAGACCAACCCGATGTTCCTTTGGGCCTGGGCCGGGCCGGGCTTTTTGAGTTGGGCTTCGGGTTGGGTCGGGCCGGCCCAACCCAATGCTCATCCCTAGCTGGAGGGGAAGACTTGTTGGGCTGTGGCCTTCAATAATTTCATTCATCTTAGACATACTTGCAAAATGCTCAAACATGGGCATAGCTGAAAATTGCCCAAGCAATCTCAATTTCTGACGAACTGAATTGATGGGTTTAGAAAACCCAACTCGACCCCTATGGGCCTGTTTGGTTACTGGGTTGGGGTATCCTCCTGTGAATAGTAGCTGTTTGGAGGGTTGGGATGGTTGGAATGATAATTGTGATGTGATGTGACATTGATTATGTGTTGTATTAACTTTTTTAATGATTATAATATGTTTTTTATGTTAATAAGTGTATTTGAACAAGGTTAAAAACCATTATACCAAAGAAATTGTATGGCCAATACAAGTAATCTCAACCCAGGAATGCAAGGTTGGAGCCAGGGGTATGCCAGGGTACCCTGGTGTACCCTGACAACCAAACAGACCCTTTGTGTCCATTGTTGCCGGTGTGGTTTTTGAGAAATTAGGGCACCATCTTCCCTTTTTTCTCTCTTTTGTTCTCTCTTAGATTGAGCCGCCTTTGCTGCTGGAGATCTTGACGTGGAGACGCCAAATACTTGCTGCTGCGGAATAAGTATGCACAATTATCATTGTGTGACATATATCCATCTTCTTCCCTTTTATCTGCATCGGTGTGGTTCATTGTTGATACACATTGGGGAGAAGTTTTTGGCTTTGTATAGTCTTTAGGGAGAACTATTTTGATGACCATATCTAGTAGAGAAGTTTGATTGGGTCGAGTAGGCCACATGATTTTCCTCTCTCTTATTTTGGGAGTTTCTACATTAGAATCCCTCGCGTTTGTGGTTGTTCTTGTGATTAAATTTTGTACTTGATTGTCCATGGTTCTTGTGATGTTTGATTTGATTTTTGTTAATCCGTCAAATTTCTTGATTAGATACGCTTCCACATTTTTGTGGGATTGATTGTTCCCAATAGGTAGCTACTTCAAAATAGTAAGAAAAGCCAAAGATAAGAGAACCCATATGATATCTGAGAATGCCCCCGCCTCTTGAGGTTCCAGGGTTGCCCTTCGAAGCACCCTAAGTGTTCAGTTTGAAGAAGCTAAAAGGAAATCTCTTCCGATTTCTTTCCTTCCATATGGACCAAAGGAAAACTGCAAAGGCCACCCTTCTTATCTTGTGAAGTAAAGTTTCCTTTGAAGGCTTCCTGAAAATTGAGAATAACTAGTCTTGTAAGGTTGAATATGCGGTTGAAGAAAGATGAGTTTGCCTTAGAAACCAAGGCCAACCAACTAAAGCCAATTCCCCCTCGAGGAATAAATGATTTTTGATTCTACATTTGGAGTGGAGCAACAATCACATTTGTAGGCCAAACAAAACCCCATAGCCTGGAAATAATCATCAAAAGGCAAACAATTTCTAATGAGTCTCCATAAGAAGACAGATTTTAGTAGGGATCCCTGGATCCCAGATTCCTTTTCACCATGAGACATTGTCCTCCTTAACTCTGAAGAAATCCCAAGAATTTTTAACAGTAGGCACGTCATATGGAGTTCCCAACCATTTCTTGGAAGGAATTTCTTGGTTGAACACAATTTCTTTGGATATAATATCTTTACAAAAGTCCTCAGGTAGTTGCATCAGCCGAAGTTTAAGGATTGATATGGAGTCTCCTTCAAAAACTTCTTTTAAAAGAAGGCCCTGACTGACAATGATAACGTTGTCCATAGAGCATAAAGGTCCTTCCAAAAGCCATCTGTCACTCCAAAAATTTAGCTCACCATTGCATGTTGTAATAGTGCAATTTGTGTCTGCTAAGTTCCAGACATTTTGAATATGTTTCCACAGAGCAGGTTTGTATATATGAGAAGAGGATAAGGGGCCATATCTAGTCATCATAAAAGAAGACCATAAGGAGTTCCCCTTCATATATCTCCAGGCCATCTTTATTCGAAGGGCCAGAAGCTTCTCTTCCAGATTTCTGATCCCCAAACCACCCTCTTGTTGAGGTTTGCAAATTACCTCCCAGATGGCCCAATGCTTGTGTTTCAGACTCGCACTCCCTCACCAGAAGAAATTGGCAAATATACTTTCTAATATAGTAAGTACCCCTTTTGGGACATCATAGGTTATACGAATCGGAATTGAAGATAGCTTTCCACCAGGGGAAAGTAGTTTACTCTTCCAACCAGCCAATTGTTTCTGAGCATCTTGAATAAGGCATTCAAAATGAGCAATCTTTGTGAGACCTTAAAAGATTGGGCACCCCAAATATATAACGGGGAGGTTACCATGTCTCATGCCAGAGATCTGCTGTATTTTCCGAAGAGACCTGCTAAAAATATTGCTTTTGACATATAAAGAGCTCTTATTGAGTAATTTTCTGACCCGAAGCTTGTTCATAAGCTCTAAGAAAAGTGAACAGATTTTGAAGAGAGATCTTGGACCCATTAGTGAAAATGATAGTATCCTATGAGTAAAGAAAGGCTCATCTCCCTGTTTGAATGAGGTTTAGAAGGACCATACTTAAGATTTCCTCTGCCAGAATAAAAAGAGGGGGGAAAGGGGGTCTCCCTGACGAAGACCTCTGCTATTTGTAAACCATCGGGTAGAAGTTCCATCCAAAAAAAGAGAAAAGGGAACATTACAGATGCAGGCTTTAAGAACATCAATGAACGAACAGTTGAATCCAAATATTTCCAGAACAGCAAATAAGAAGTCCCACTCCAATCTATCATAAGCTTTTTCTGTGTTTAATTTGAAGATTACTTTTAAGCCCCAAGAAGCTTAGACAAGTGTTGAGTCGTTTCTTGTGCTAACGCAATATTGTCATATATACTCCGACCTGAGACAAACCCGCCTTGATTTTCAGATATAAGAGTGGGGAGGATAGGAGCCAACCTATCGGAGATGATTTTCGCGATAAGCTTATAAGTCACATTGCAAAGACTAATCGGTCTGAAATATGCAAAGTCAGCTGGCTTCTCTCTCTTTGGAATGAGAACTATAAAAGTAGACTTGATGGAATCAGGCATCCAAAGCCTTCCAAAAAACTCTTTTATTGTAGTGACAGTATCTTTCTTTACAATATCTCAGCTGTAGAGATATTTATATGTTATGTATTCTATGTGTACTATTTTCTTATTTTATTTTCTCTATATCCGTCTTATGTAATTTACCCATAGGACTCTCCTCTATATAAGAGAGCCTAGGGTTCCTACAAATAACAACGCACTCATTTCTTCCAACATGGTATCAGAGCGGCGATCCTAAACTGAAGCTCGTATACCCTAACCATAATCCCCACCTGCCAGCCCCCCCTCTCTCACCGACGCCGCCTTCAGCCCGCAGTCAGCCCCTCGGCGCCGCCTTCCATGTCTCGCCTCCAGCTTGCTGCAGCCCCTCGGCGTTGCCAGCCCACAGTCCCTCAACACCGCCCGCAGCCCCTCGGTGCTGCCTGCAGCCCCTCGATGCCGCTCGCAGCCCCTCGCGCCGCCCGCAGCCCCTCGGCGCCACCCGCAGTCCCTCAGTGCTGTCGGCAGCCTCTGGGGCCTCTCGCCGCCCCTCGACGCTGTAGGTCCGCATTGGGCCTCTCCACCGTCGGCTCTCGTTGCTGTTGGCCTCCATCTCCACTGTTCTCTCTTCGTTCACTTTGGTATGGATTTGATTGCATAAGTCTACATATGCAATCGAATCCTCACATGTTTGTGTAGACATCTATATATCATCTACGAATCTCTTGTGATCTTCATTTGAAAACATATCAGAAAACAAAGTCGATGTACTGGCCATAGGTGCCTTCAGAGGTCCGACACAATTATTAAGATGGACGGGATGAACTATGAGCTCTGGGCTATGCAGTTCATGAGCCTTATGAAGTCTAATGGTAAGAAGCATATTCTTACCATTAGCAAGTGCTGATTGTTGCCTTCTGTGTCTGATATCTGTTTCCTGTGTGACTCGGATGTGGAATCCTCTGAGCACGTTTTCTTCGAGTGCCCTTTGGTTCGTGGGCTGTGGGAGGATCCGATTGTGGCTTGGGCGCGAACTACTGACGTAGTGGCCTTCTGTGACTCACTATTCATTAACAAACATACTGATAGAAGGCGTCTTCTGACTCCGGTGGCTAGATTATGGTTGATTTGGCTTGGACGAAATGAGGCCATATTCTCGGATCAACGCTTTTACAAGGAGAACGTGCTCATTCGTGCTGCAAGGATGGTGGACGACTGGAGTGGCAACTAGTCTTTTTGGTGTTTCCTCATTCTGGGTGGGGGCTTTCTTGCCCCTTTGTAGTGCATTTGGGCTTTTTGTACATTCGACACTCTTTTTTTTACTTCTTTAATATATTGGGGTGAATACCACTGAGTGTTTCCCCCTTTTTTTGGGCTTCAAAAAAGAAGCATATTCTTACCGATGATGAACCGGTGAAGAAAACATGGATTCATGCCTCGTGGGAGGCGGACGACGCCTATGCAAAGTTTGGCTGTTAGGCACATTGACGATAGAGGTCGCCAATGACGTGTTGCATCAACCCACTTCCAAGGCAATGTAGGATATTCTCGCAGCAACCTATTCTCAGGTACGACACGAGACCAAGATCCTTCAACTCCAACATGATATCTTCACTATCAAGCAAAACGAACAGCCTCTTCACTCACTAAACACATCCTTACGTGGGATGTTTGAGAAGCTCCACAGCTTCATGCCTCTGACGGCTACTCCTAAGCAATATAAGACATACATGAATGCTACCATGGTTGGTGTATTCCTTGCTGCGCTTGATCTTGAATATGATGCTGCTCGCTCCCAGATACTTGTGGATGCTACTATTCCTCTTATGGAGGAAGCCTTTTGTAGACTGAGCATGATCACTATCCCGACCTCTTCTACTAGCCAGACTTCTTCAGAATTGGCAACCTCCAGGGGCAGAGGCGGCTCATCTACCTTTCATGGACGTGGACCCCGTGGTAGAGTAAGTCAAGTCCGTCAATCCCTGCATGTATTGTCATTGTCCTGGTCATTCATAGGATACATGCTATTCTAAGCATGATTTCCCAGCATCAGCACGGGTAGCGGAACAGGTTGAGTCTCTAGCACCTTCTACTTCAGATCAGAGATTTGATGATCTCGTGGTCAGACTTAGGGATATCATGCCTCCTGCCTCATCTCCAGGAGGACATTCAGATGTGGCAGCTTCTGCTTCTGCTAGTACATCCGCTACAGCCAACACCTCAGGTAGTCCTTATACTTTTACCTCTTGTCATGGACCTGCGATTACAGAGTGGATTATGGACTTCGGGCGACCCATCATTTATGTGGAGACAGGGAGCAACTTACTCCATATAGACAGGTTCCTCCGAGGAGAACTGTGGTGATACTCGATGGGACTCATTCCCCAATCACTGGATAGGGGGAGATTAGTTTGACGCCTTCGATGCATCTGAAGAATGTGTTACATTCTCCAGATTTCTCTATGAATTTGTTATCTATTAGTCAGATTATGAAGGAATTGCAATGTCGAGCTATTTTTGACCCATCGTCTCTTATTTTTTAAAGACATTCTTATGGGCATAGTGATTGGTTGTGGTCGTGAGTAGGGTGATCTTTATCGCCTGGTCTACACTCCCTATGCAGGTACATCTCTTCATTCAACTAGACCTGTCTCTTCTTACACTTAGCATCTACGTTTTGGTCACCTCCCTCTTCAGAAGCTGTGTTGCATTTTGCCGCAAATTTCTCCAGGTTCCTCCTTCCACTATGAAGTATGTCAGTTGGGAAAGCATCATCGATCAGCTTTTCCCACTCGCCAGAGTTGGAGTAGTAGATCCCTACTAGAGTTAATCCATGTCGATAATTGGGGTCCAAGTCGTGTTCCTGATCACCAGGAACACATGTTTTATCTTGTTGCAGTAGATGATTTTTCCCGTTTGTCATGGATCTTTCTATTGAAAAATAAATCTGAAGCAGAAGATGTCATCAAAATTTTTATCAATGAAGTGTATAATCTTTTTTCTTCTTCAATGAAATTTATGAGGATCGATAATGCTTTGGAGTTTTGTACTCGTGAACTATCATATTTCTTCTCCTTTCGTGGTATAATACATCAAACATCATCTGCTTACACCTTTCAGCAAAATGGTGTTGTAGAAAGGAAGCATCAACATTTACTTGACATCACTCGTACTCTTCTTATTCAGAGTCGTGCCCCACTCTCATTTTGGGGTGATGCTATTCTTACAACATGTTATCTTGTGAATCGCATGCCTTCGTCTCTTTTGGGTGAGAAAATTCCTTTCACTATAGCCTTCCCTGAGAAGGAAATGTTCTCTCTTCCTCCCTGTGTCTTTGGCTCTGTTGCATTTGTTCACCACTTGGCTCCAGGTCTTGAGAAGCTCTCTCCTAGAGCTGTCAAATGTGTGTTTGTTGGGTATTCCAGAACCCAGAATGGATATCGGTGCTATGATCCATTACGTAGGGAATACCACATAAGTGCTGATGTCATATTTTTTGAGTCTGTGATGTATTTCTCTTCTTCAGGTGACAGTTTGGCCTCTTCAGAGTCTAATACTGAAATCTACATGCGACCTCCTCCTCTGAGCCAGTTGTCTCCCCTACCTGGTACACCACCACCACCACCATCATCTCCACCACCACCACAACCACCACTTCCCTCATTACAACCGCCTGTGACCATTGTTCCACCACTACCCAAATTCTATATCGTCGTCCAGCTTCTGCTCATAGTCATCACCCATCATCCAACACACCTCAAGTTTTTTCTGATAACATGGTTTCTAACAATGGGTCTGGAGATTTTTTGTATAGGAATCATTGCAGGAGGAAGTTTCAAATGACCTGGATATACCCATTGCTGTTCGGAAACAAAAGCATACATGTGCGTCATATCCGCTTGCTTCCCATGTGTCCTTTCATTGCATAACAGGAGATTTTCAGAAATTTGCAATTGCTCTGGCTACGTGGACATTCCACGGACTTACCAAGAGGCCTTGAAAAATAGTCGTTGGCGTTTATCTATGGAGGAAGAGATGGTTGCCTTGCAATCTCGTGGTACATGGAGTTTGGTGTCTGCTCCTCCTGGTGTCTCTATTGTCAGCTGCAAATAGGTGTTTACTATTAAACATCATGCAAATGGGAGCCTTGATCGTTACAAGGCAAGATTGGTGGCACATGGCTTTACCCAGACCTACGACGTAGATTACATGGACACATTCTCTCTTGTTGCTCATCACTCCACGTTACGTGTTCTTCTTTCAGTTGCAGTGGTCCGTGACTGACCCCTATTTCAGCTAGATATTAAAAATGCATTTTTGTATGGAGATCTACAACAGGAGGTATACATGCAGCAACCTCCAGGGTTTGCTGCTGAGGGGGAGTGTCAACAGGTATGTAGACTCCATAAGGCAATATATGACCTTAAACAAAATCCAAGGGAATGATTTCAGAAGCTCTCGGATTTGATTAAACGACATGGGTTCAAGAGGTCAAATACAATTCATTCTCTATTTGTGCAGAGAACTCCTAGAGGTACAGTTGTTATCGTGGTGCATGTTGATGACATAATTGTTACAGGAGATGATGTGCAGGGAATAAAGATGGTAAAAGAATTTATGGGTCGTCAATTTGTTATCAAGGATATGAGCACCCTAAGGTATTTCTTAGGGTTGGAATTTGCTAGGAATACGCAGGGTCTTGTGATGACTCAAAGAAAATATGTAACAGACATGCTTGTTGAGACATGCATGATTGGATGTCGACCTTTTACTACTCCTATGGATCCTAGCATGAAGCTATACGATGATGATACAGATGAGGTCGATAAGAGGAGATACAGAGAGATGGCGGGAAAGCTCCTTTAGATTACTATTACCAGACCAGATATCTCTTTTGCTGTGAGTCGCGTGAGTCAGTTCATGGAGCAACCTCGACAAGTAGATATGGATGCTATATACATGTGAAATATCTAAAATCTTCTTCAGGTGCATGATTATTTTTCAAGAAAGGAGCAGATCTCTCTGTATCCGCATGCACTGATGCTGACTATACAGGGTGTCCTAAGGATATGGTCTACTTCGGGCTTTACAGTGTTCATTGGCAATTCTCTTGTTTCTTGGAGAAGCAAGAAACAAATAGCTGTAGCTAGATCAAGTACCGAATCTGAATACATGGCTACAACGCAATCAAGTACAAAGATGATGTGGGTTCGAGTAGTGTTAATAGATTTGCATATAGATGTTCCTCTACCCATGCAGTTACAATGTGATAATCAGGCTGCCCTATTCATTGCAAACAACCCTACGTTCCATGAAAGAACAAAACATATTGAGGTAGATTGCCATTACACTAGAGATATAATTCAGAAAGGTTTGCTTTCTACCTCACATGTCAGTTCGGGAGAGCAAACAACAAATATCTTTATCAAGGCATTGCTCAGAGGACCATTCCAGAAGTGTTCATCCAAGCTGAGCATGATTGGCATCTATGCTTCATTTTGAGGGGGGGGGTGTAGAGATATTTATATGTTTATGTATTCTATGTGTACTATTTTCTTATTTTATTTTCTCTGTATCCATCTTATGTAATTTACTCATAGGATTCTCCTCTATATAAGAGAGCCTAGGGTTCCCAGAAATAACAACGCACTCATTTCTTCAACTCCATCAATTTATGAAAAACTCTGAGGTGAAACCATCAGAACCTGGAGTCTTGTTCGTAAGGAGGCATTTCAAGGTTTCGAATATCTCCTCCTCCGAAGGGATTTCCAAGAGATTTTCATTATCATTTCCATTCAAGATAGTAGGGATGTGTTGAATCAAATAATCTAGATTCTGACAACCACTAGAAGTATAAAGGTTCTCAAAATACTTGAATTCCACACTCTGCTGCTTTTGTCCTAGAGTTTTCAAAAAGAGGATTTGTGTATAACGAATCCATACTAGAGAAAGACATCTGAACCTTCAAGGCATTGTGAAAGAATCTGATGTTGTTGTCTCCATCTGCCAACCATAGGATCTTGGCTTTCTGTTTTAAAAAAGAGTCGTATCTTCAGGCTGTGTCAGTGTACTCCTTCATGTTGTTTAGAGAGGCCCAAATAGTTCCATCCCAAACTGCGTGAAGGCTAACTTCTAAAACTTCTATTTGAGAAAGAAGATTGTTGTGCTGAACTGTAATCTTTCCAAAAGTAGACTTGTTCCACTCCTGAAGAACAACCTTTAGAGACTTCAGTTTCCATTTCTGAATTTTGAGTCCATTTCCACTGTACTGATCAGGCCAATTCCTCAGTACCAAATCCTGAACTGAGAATGAAGTAGCTACATATGTTTGAATCTGAAAGGGGTGTACCTTCTGCGTCTCCGTGGGATAGGCTGAATTACCATGGGTGAATGGTCTGAAAAAACACGAGCAAGATAATTGACTTTGATAGCTTGATTGAAAGAGGTATTTATAAAACACCTTATCCAATCTCTCATAAATCCTGTCGTTCCCGTTTGATTGTTGCACCATGTCAAGGAGCTACCTTCACGGGGAGGACAAATGAGTCCAGTACAGTGAATTGCATCTGAGAATTCAGTAGATGAGGAGGTGTCAAAGGTTCCTCCTATTTTTCAGAGCTATTGAGAATGCAGTTGAAGTCGCCTCCCCAAAGCCATTGTCTATCAGAAAACTGATCAGAGAGCTGTTCCATTTCGGCCCAGAGGTTCCTCCGTTGAATAATATTCAGTAGAAGCATAAATGATAGACAAATAAAAAGAAGACCCAAATATTCCCTCAGCAATGACATTTGGTTCGAATTCTGATATAAATCTGCTTGAATTGGGTGTTTTGAGAGCAGCCAAAGTTTCTTTTCGTTCAAAGGGTTTACCCAATAATTTTGCATATTGAGTTGAAGAGAGATTTCTCTTGCTTTAATACTGGAGATTATAGGTGTTGGCATGACTTGAATCCTAACCATTTGTTGGGTTGGGTTGCTGAGATGCATGATCCGTCTTCTAAATTCTAATTGATTGAGAATTGTTGGGTCGGATTGCTCAGACGCCTGATCTGCCTCCTGAATCTTGATTAGATGAGAGTTGTTGAGCCAGATTGTTGAGATGCATGATCCGATGGTGTTTGAAATGACACCAAATAGTGATCAAGCAATTGATCACACCACTCCCGATCAGGCTTTTATTGAACAATCTGAGGCTGAGCAACATTTATTAAGTTTTATATATGATATTTATTGCACATTATGGTGGTTATGGAATCTTCTGAAGGGAGGCAAATAAGCCTCGCGCATCACGGAGGCATGAAAACTAGATAATATCCGATTAAAATCAGATTTGTCATACAAGTCACGATAGCATTTAAATTTTAAAAAAATCAATCAAACAACACGGATTGGGAACCATTCGTACTCCGTTCCATCAAGAGCACACAAGATTTAGAACATACCTCTAAAGCGTGATCGTCATCTACAAGTATCTAAGCAAAGATATGATCGTGAACATACCTCTAAACCAATGGAGACAACACTTGCAGGCACGTAGATGAACCATGTGCTTCCTTCAATCCAACGATATGATCTTCATATCCTCAATCCTGATTTCGTCATATGAAATGCTCTTCCTTCTTCTAGAGCACGAAGCATTGAATAAGAAGATCATCCATTGGTGTTTGGTCAACCCAATCTAACATCATAACGACAAGCAAGACCATGAGGGGATGGCTTGGACGTGTATGTCATCAACCCTGGAGCAGAGGGACATCCATAGAGGAGAGAGGGGTGTGTGTGGAGAGAGAGAGCTCACAACCATCTTAAGGATAAAAGTTGACAACAATTACCAACCTAATTATTCAATCCTTTCAACAAATTAACTAAAAAATAATTAATGTAATAATAATAATAAGATTAATAATAGGAGGCTCCTATTTTGGTAGGAACGCCCACCATGGTAGTTGCAACCATGGACATCCTGTCCAAACCTAGGGAGTTCCTTTTATTTTATTCTTCTTTTTGTTGTTGATATTGCAATATCAGCAACCACATCCTTATTAATATATTATTTACAAAATTTAATTATTATTAAATGATTCCCAATTATTTATATAATTACAAGTAAGTCATTTACAAATATGAATCACATTCATAGATCCCAAACTAAATGTAAATCATATTTATATTTATTGTATAACACGAATCCAACTTACATTAACATTGAAATTGCGAATCATATTCACAATTAAGTCTCAATCGGATATTGTGGATCTCATCCACACTATCCAACATTATTATGGATAGCACTATCCACATTAATCTTATCTAAGATAATTATTTCAAATTTGATCATCTAGGAATCCTCTCTTCACATATCCAAAAAAATGTGAATCTTATCTACATTATTCAGATCCGACAATCACTGTATCAGCCCTCTCTCGACTCTATACATCAATCAATCAATTCACCTGACAATCAATCCACAATGTATGATAATTCAATAAAGAATGCGAGGTGAAATTTATTATACCCTACATAAAGACGTGTATAGTACAACAAGTATAGGGGTCGAACCACTAAGCGAAAATCTCGAATAGGTATAATTATTATAAATTATTGAAAATTTAATAATAATTATTTTTGTACTTTTTCTGTTTTTTTTATTTTTTGTGGGTTTTTAATTATATTTATTTTTATAGATTTTTAATGTTTTATCATTTTTATATTACTAACTTTTATTTCTTTTTAATTTTGCAATTTTCAATTTCTTTTTCTTTTAAAGACATAATATGTATATATATATCTATAGAATATTATATATATTATAAAATAATATATGATATATATAGGAAATATATACATGAACCATCCTCTTTTTTTTAAAGGTTATAAATATATAAATAGGTATTTATAATTAATAATAATTATAATAGGTATATAAGTAATATATAGTATATATAGTCCATATAAGTTTTTATATTTTTAAATATAAGTATACATACTCAAATCACACATTAAATATTTTTTGTATTTTCAAGATTTTCTCTATTTTTATGATTTTATTATTATTTTTGCTATTTTAAAGTATTTTTAATTGATTTAAATGTCAAAACAGTAACTATAATAAATAGGCTGCATTGTTTTAGGTATTAAATATAGATAAATATTCCAAGATTTCTGAAAAATATTTTTAATAGATAGTATATAAAATAAATAAAATATATAGAACATCAAGCTATTTCTTGGATTTTTTATAGAATTTTTTCTGATTTTTATAGTGTTTTTTGGGTTTTTAATTTTAGTGTTTTCTTTTTATATTTTTATGATTTTTAGTCTAGAATTAGATTATATAGTAATATATGCTATGTAATTCTTTTTGAATTTGTAAAGTAGGTTTTATAATTGTTTTGTATTTTTATGTCTAGGTAGGGGATAAATAGCTCCTAATGGATTTTTAATAAATGAAAAAATGCAGTAAATGCCTAAAATTAAAATAGAAAGTGCATGAGCATCAGATAAGGCATCTACAATATATTTTCTAGAATTAATGAAGAAAATGAGCTATTTAACAAAAAGAGAAATGGAAATAAATAATTACAAGCTTGGAAGAGGTATTTTTGCAATAAAAATAAAGGTCAAGTGTTCTATGAAAAATATCCCAAAGATTACATATATTTACAAATTTTGAAGACTAAAAAGGAATAATGAAAGTTGG
This sequence comes from Ottelia alismoides, assembly GCA_037367405.1. NCBI lineage: Eukaryota > Viridiplantae > Streptophyta > Magnoliopsida > Alismatales > Hydrocharitaceae > Ottelia > Ottelia alismoides. Next base: position 39,928 of record JAZKJV010002195.1, on the reverse strand, counting down.
GAGGTCTTACTTGCTATTTGCCCACCTCACGTAGACCACCGCGCGAGGTGACATGGCGTGGACCCTGATGTAATATACAATAAGTGTGTGTAGGGGGGTCTACTGCAATTTTTACCAAATTTTTATAGTTGCACTTAATATTTGCAGAACTAAACTTTAAATATATAAAAACATGGGTTACTTAAATGTTTACCCCTTAAAGGTGCTTCATCTGATGGTGCTCAGTGTGCCACGTGGCTTGATCGTGTGGCAAGAGGCATGTACCACTTCGACTTGATTTGGACGACCTAGATTAGATCTGGGTTGTGTTCTTCATCCTACGTTGTTGAACCCATACACAACTGGGACGAGCATCAATCAATGATTCCAGCCACATTCAGCGTTTGTTCTCCTCGCCGACGATCTCTACTCCTTCGTGGAGACCTTTCGTGTCTGCAGGACACTTCAAAGAGGTTCGAGCCCCATCAAAGTGGGCATGGAGCATCTAGACACCTGGAGCTCAAAGTTGGGCTTCAAACCTTGCTCCAGGGTGATGTTGCGCTCCTATTCCTGCATAAAAATGGTGGGTAGTGCGAGGGTTGTCTCCTCAACCGATTTGAAGCTAGGAGCATGCGAAGGATGAGCATGCGAGTGAGCTCCGACGGAGGTGGTAGAGGGTAGCTCGCTGGACCTTGATTCATGCAGAATCGAGGGTGGAGACAAGGGGAGATGTGAATAAATGTTTAGGAATAAAGGTGAGGCGAAATGGAGGTCGGACGCAATTGGTGCATGATGAATGTCAAGCTGGAGCTGAAAGCTCCATCAAATCTAAATCCTAAAATTAAGATAAGCTAGGGTCTAAAAGCATGAAATAAACCTAAACTATGATGCTGAAAGTAATAGTGAGAAGAAAAACTATCTAAGCAGCCCGTACATGCTCAAGAATAAGTAGCAGAAGAAGTTCATCGAAAGCTTGGATCTCCTTACCCCACTACGTTTTCCATGTTGACGGGACCGGGGATTCAAGTTGTCACCGAGAATCAATGCCATGTATCTCCTTTGGAGTTATAGTAACGAGAGAGGGATCAACAAAAGGGGGAATTAGGGGTATATTTATAGATGGAGTTTGGGCAAAAAGGCGAGGGCATTGGCGTGATCGGTGATGGAGTTAGGTGGAGGCTAGAGTTAGGGCGATGGAGAGGGGAGACGAAGGAATAGAAGGGCGAGGAGCTCGAGGGCATAGATGGCATGGCGGACTGCCAAGAATTGTGATAAGAAAGAGGCACCCATGACTTTGACAGAAGTTGGAGGGGGTGGAGGCTCTGTTTGTAATTTTATGTAGTATTTTATTCTGATTTTTATTTATTTATATAAGACTATTTATTAGATGTTAATATTTAGATGTATATATAAGTATATATACTGTATTTGTTATTTTTAATTTGTGTTGTATATTTTATTATTTTATATGCATAATTAATATATTTACAACTTATTTAATTGTAGATTTACATATTTTAGGTGATTTTTTTAAATTTATTTACTTAAATAATTATGTGCATATATTATATAGGTATAGTTTACCTATGTATTTTAATACATTATTTATTTTAATGAATTTTTCGTATTTTTATTCTATGATTATTATTTACATGTATTTGAATAATATTTACAAATATATAAAGATATAACAGAGTTAAAATATAAAGAATAAATATATTGATTATTATATACATGTATACATTAAAGTAGGGATCCAAAAACCAACTTTTGCATCTCAACTTCAAATTAAACGAAACCCCCTTCATTAAAAAAAATTTAATTTTATGAACAATAAAGGTGTTCGGTTAATTTTGAGCATGTATGGAGGAGATACATGTTTGGAAAGTTTTTTTTTGTGGATTATTATTCTGAGTATTCCAGGTGCACTGTGTGTATATTTTTGATTGAAATCAATTTTATTTTTTCTTTGTATTTTTATGTACAACTTTCATATTGAGGGTTTTATTATCTGAGGTATAAACTAGGAAAATAAATTAGGTGCCAAAATGCATTTATTAATGAACACAAATTAGGGTTTTTAAGTCTGTTCTGTACAGTGGTATATCTTATCCCCCCTACTTTATTCCTTGTCGACCAAGTCATCATGATGACTGGGTCTCGGGGTGTAGGGTCACCTAGTGTCTTTAACACTTCATTCTTTTTCTTTTCTTTCCTTTATTCTTTCATTTTGTCATTAAATACATGAATTTATATAGTATTTATAGTCAATAAATACATGTTATTTTGTATAAATTAATGCTATACACATGCATTTAGCTAGAGATTTAAGACCGAAATAAAAGAATAAAGGTAATGAAATGGAGATTCATCACCCCCTATACTTGAATTTGTTAGTCCTTAGCAAAGAATTATGACAGTGAATGCAGAAAAAGAAAATAAGAAAAGAAAAAGAAAGAACTTGGAATAATTTTTGACTCTTAAACTTATCTTAATAAAACCAACGTTTTTGGGACTCAGTTAAGACCTTTGGATTCTTACTGTGGCATTGAGGTTAGAAAGAGTGACACACCAACCATTAGGTTCCATAATCCTCTATCCAGTTCAATTCACAGCCTGGTCAGAACCATCCTCTTAGTCGCACTCGCAACCTTGGACTGACAAGTACCATGTGTGTGATCTGGGTCAGCTCTTCTCAGACAAACCACTGAACTATCAAGGAGTATCCTCCGCTAGCAACTCGTCTTCGGATAGGCAGATATTTCCTTCTAAGACAGGTGTGTGCTAGTTCACAATCGAAAATGGAGAAGCTAGAAGAGTGGAAAAAGAAGTGAAAATAGACCAGCGTAGTCTCATTTCTTTGTGTAGATCGACCAATGTAACCGGTCTTCACCAAGAAGCATGCTTTTCCCAGAAGCTAAATATTTTTGTGCAATTTTTGATATAGGCTTCTTTTTGGATATTTTCTTTGTAGATCATTTCTCTGCAGTCTTATTTTTTCCTCGACACATATAGAATCTTTTGTCCGCTCATGTTTTGGGGTACTGGAAAAAGTTGTGCTAGTAAACCTGATCCGAAGCTTTGTTTTAATCCAATATTCATTCGTCAGATGTCCATGCTACCAGAGGAAGTGGGGTTGAAGTATCGATTTTGGCAGTCCCTAAGAATGATTCCTGAACCACCCTTGACGAAATGACCTAGTGTCATCCTGACTTAGACTCTAAGATCTTTCAACAATCCATCTAGGTGGAGCTAAGTGTTAAGTGTAAGGTCTCTAGTCAAGCTATTGTCTCAAGAGTTATACGGATGACATAGATGATTCTAGTTAGATACATTGAATCGACTCATGAACATAGTCTCATGGAACCTAAAGAATTAAGTCAAGGTGACATGAAGCATCTAAATTCCAACCCTTAATGAGTTCCTTGAAATTAGGTGTAGTAAGGTCTAGACCAAGCTCCAATCTTCAAACTTTATTTAGACTTTTCAATTATCTTGATCATTCTGAAAAATACAAATGTTATGTGCAATGCAAAAAATTCTATTGTGATCCTATTTTCTGATTTTGAAATTTTTATGGATTTCTGAAAAAAGTTTTGCAAATTTTTATGCAGTCGTTTAAAACATTTTGCAAAATTTTATAGGGTTTTGAAAATTTTGATCATCATTAGATTTTCCATAAATTTAGGAACTAATAGTTAAAGGCCTTTTTTAAAAATAGCAACATATAACTATGGAAACATGTTGTTTTCTACAATTTGTTACTAAATTTCAGAATCATGTCTCATTTTTGTATTTTAAATTTTGTATTTGTATAATACGTACAGTTTTTGTACAGAAAAATCCACGTTCTTCACTCATTGGATCATATTCTTATTTGCGAAATTTTCTTATTAGACCTCCCATAAATTTAGGAACCGATGGTTATTGCAAATCCGATTTTGTATAATAGGTGGTTTTAATCACATCCATTGAAAGTGGATCTAATTGTTAGAATGTTTGGCCTTCCTTAAGAATGGAAGGACCATATCTCATTCCGGTCCGGTTAACCGGTTGAGGCCGGTTCGGTTCGATAATTCCAATTTTTTTAGTTAACCCGTCCGGTTCAACCTATTTTTTTGACCCGGTTTAACCAGGTTCAACCGAAGTTGAACTACATTTAATTTTTAAACTATTTAAAAATTTCATTGATAGTAGGAGTTGAACCCATGACCTTTGGTTATCTACCAAACACTTCTAACCAACTACACTAACATAACTTTTTGCATGTATTGGATTTTAAATACAAGTAAACTATTATCATGTTATACAACATTTAGTCCAAATAATATATATATGATATGTATGACATTTGATGGTGTATAAGAAAAAAACTTTATTTATAATGCGAAATATATATATTATCTATGTATTTTATGTATATTTCAAGTATATTTAAGTGTATATTATATTATATATATTATTTCATTTCGGTTTGATTAGCCGGTTCAACCACTTTTTTTTCACCGATCCCATTTAATCCGATTTTAAATAATGATGATGTCATCATCCGGTTGAACCGGTTTGATTACATGGTTCAACCCGATCTGACCATTTCAACAAGGTTTCCGGTTCGGTGTCTGGTTCGGTTTCAAAAACCTTGATTTATATAGCCCTCTTTTGTTTGTACATGAATGAAGGGATGAAGACCACTCAATTTCATGTCGAATATTATTCTTTCTGTCAAAATAAATCTCGTTTTGGATAAAATATTGGCATGATGACAACATCCAACATCTTTGAAAAACTAAAAAAAGATACAAGGATGTGGGTGGTTTGTATCATAAAAAAAACTTTATTCTTCCTACTATGATCTATATTCAAGTTTTAAAATTTAAAAACTGTTCAAACAATGTCATTATGCGAGACTTGTTCTAAAGTTTGCTACATATATTATAAACTCAGGTAAACAAGCAAGATCATGTCAGTAAATCTATTATCTCTTGGCAGAGTCACATGATTTTTATTAAATTTAATATCTCACACAACATTAAATTTTTAGTCAAACCAGCGTGAAAATGTCTCGTTGCAACAATATCATAGAAAACTGCTTAATACAAAAAGGAGTGAAAATATTTTATATTTTATTATACCATTTTTATTAGATAGTATTGAGAAACAACATAACTAATGAATAGAAATTGAAGTTGATGAAAACTTCAAGATGAAATAAACAGAAAAATTCCTTAAACTTAAAAACCTCTCAGATTTATTCCAACTCTAACATGTGATGGCGACTGATTTCAAGAATATATTCAGTTAATGCGACGTAAACTAATTCAAACCAAATAAAACTGTGTGCTTGAGAGTAAAAAAACAATTTACCTTCACATTCAAGCAAACGATAAAAAGGCATTGCTTATAACAACACAATTTCAACGTCAACAAAACCATCTCCTTAACTTAAAAAATATCTTGATCACGTCACCTTTTTAATTTCCTACAAGAATGTCATAATAATGCAACCATTACCTGTGATTTTTGTCCACGTATGGATTCGTTTGAATATTGATCCTCTAAAAAAAAATAAAGAAGATGATGTAATCAAGAAAAAATAATAGTTTTGTTGACTTTGTAACTTGGGCAGTTCACCAAAAGGTTGATAAAGAAAAAAATTACTCGAAATGAGGACGACACAAAAATATCTTCCATAATAGGTACATATCAGCAAATGGTTTGCCGCTTCGTGTTCCGCACGTGGCAAACGGTTTGCCGTGTCGCATGCACGGACGGGAGGGGACCGAGAATCTAGATTTTGAGCGCTCGTGCAGCTTTTTACCGTCCATGTGGCACAACAAATCATTTGCCGCACGCAGACTACGAAGCGACAATATGTTTGCCAATATATGCGCATTCCGAGAATTATTTTCAAGCTGTCACTATTTTGGGGAATATTTTGCAAAGTTAATAGTCCAGTGAGGATTAACTCTCATAAGTTGTGAAAGTATATATGTTTCAAAGTGCTGACAAAAGATTATGTATATCTTGATTGGTAGCTCAATTGTATCATAAAAATCTAGTTCCATCAATCTTTCTAATGACTATTAAATCCCTAACGATTTTGAGGCTCAATTTGCTCATAGTTCTTTAAATTGATTGGTGTTGGGTTATTTACAAGCAGCCGCTTTTTTACTGTTTACTTGAAAGTCGAGGTAATTTGGGTTTTCTCTCAAGCATACAAAATATTATGTCATTTGAGTTAGTCTTATGTGGAGGTTTTCCAAGGAAAGATATTTTTTTTAATTAGTACACATTATTATGGTTTGTATCTTTAAATCAATCTCGATCACGGGATTAGAGTTAAAAGAAATCCCGAGTTCGTTTTCATGTTCAATACTAGTATCTTATTTCAACACCATCTAATAAAAACAACATAATAGATGGCCTAGTGACGTAATGCTAAGATTTACTTCCATGATGTTGAAAGTTTGTTTGACTTCAATAATATATGCTGCAAACTTTGGAACAAGTCTTACGTAATGACACTAGTTGCATATTTTTTATTATACATTTTTAGAGGTAAAATCCTTAATGGAGGGATAAACTTATTATGATATAAACCATCCACATCAACATTCTATTTTTTTATTCAAAAGAAAACATATTTAATCACTAAGAAGAGCATCCACACAATTAGATAACCATCGCCCTAGTGCACAAGAAAAGGCTATATATAGGACACATGATCATCGATTAGATACATCCAACGATACTAGCTTTTTTACTTTAGATATTCCGAGCGGAGAAATGGCTTCTAGGAAACTCATGGTGCTTGCCATATTCATGGCGACAATTGTTCTTATTTCTCAAAATGTTTTAACCATGGCTGAAGAAAATGTTGACGGAGAAAATGCTGGTAAGTACATTTATTCTTGTCTTAACATATTGCTTAACATCTTCCATTTTTAACAATATGTTAAATTTTCAATTGATGCAAATTCTCATTCATAGTGGATTATTGAATGGAATAGTTTTTACCCATCCATGAACTTACGATCCTACATGCAGATTAACCTTTTTTTCCTATGTAGATGAAGTTTCAATGGATTCTCACCCTTATCCTGGAACCCATATGTGTTGCGGCGGTTGGACTTATGACGGACATTGCAGACACTGGTGCCCTAGGGACAAATATTACTGTTGCGGTGGATATTATTACGGTTCATGCCGAAGATGGTGCCGAAATTATTAGATTGAAAAAGCATGAACATGTGACATCTATGTAATAAATAAAATGAAAAGATGACACATCTATGTATTCATCTTCGAGTGTCACTCTTGTTATTAATATCATGTCATATATGAAATATGAGTATTAAGTTTGTGTTTTACATGATAATCTTTTATCTACTTTTTTTCATGATACTTTTTTAAGAATGGTTAATATTTCTTTTATGAGATATTGTCATTTTAAGACTATACCATTAATTTCTATAACTGACAACATGCATCTACTCTTACCGTTTAAAATGAGAATAGATAACTTGTTTAATTTATAGATAAGTGAATTATTTTCGTTGTTTTAGATCTATGATTTATTTACTATCTTTTTGACAACTTCAACTGCTAGTCCAACTAGAGAGTCCAACCCATATTTGAGGCGATAAAGGTAATAGTTACAACGACTACTGTCCATAGAATAGAAGTTGTGATTGTCTAAAATCCATGTCAACAAAATAGCATTATTTGTAACATAAAAATATTTTCACTTAAAAAAAGCTAGATTTTAGTGCTTTTTAATTGTTTTGGGTTTTATACAATAGGCCTATAAAAATAAAAGGATACTATTAAAAAAATTAATGCTTGAGCTGCCACTACAACAAAGTACTATAGTAAAAACGAATGGTGGCATGGAAAAGTCTTACGAACTTTCGGTTGATACAAATAGAGTTGCTAAGCATTATATGCAACAAATTTTTATGTTGTCAAAATACTGGTAAAGAACATATTGTTGCTACAGTTCTTTGGCTACCACACTTTTGACAACGGATTTTGTATAAGATTTGTATTTTTTAAGTATTTTTATATTTCTTGTTTAGTTCTTTTAGGACCCGTTCAGGTAGCTTAACTCTCTATTCAAACGCCAAAACACAAAAATGGATTACCCTCTACCAGTTTAACCCGTTCTAACCCACGTACCAAATGCACCCTTATGATTTTCTTTATTTCTATTTAATAAAATTATCTTAGATGAAAGCATTTATACCTCCCTACTTTGAACTAATTCAATCAATATTAAATTTATTCCGAAAAGTAAATTTGTTGTCGATTATTTTCTAAAAAAAAAAAATAAAAGTTGGTGTCGTCACAATGTTTGTGCAGTTTGTGACAACGAAAATTCCATTGTCGAAAGATTGACATTCCACAGCCACAAGATACTTGTTTTGTACTATGCATATATTATGCTTTTATCCTTGCAATTTGATATTTTACAACATAATTTATGAATTTTGTGTATTGAATTGTTGTAGCCTTCATCGATCGAGGTTGCATATTCTTTGTGTGTTCTTTTATAACTTAAATTATATCTTGTGTAGAATTCATTAAATTGGTTTATTCCCTCAATATATGTAGATATGATTTGAGTAGCTTGAATCTATAACAGCTAGACTCGAGTTCCTCGAGTAATCATACATGATGAATAACTTGCATCCATACTTTGTATTATTGTCTCAACTAGGATGAGATACTTCAAGACTTGATTTGGATTTGTCATGAAAGGTCAGTCCCTCCACAAGTTTATAAATATCAAATTTTACATTGTCATTGTCAAGATATTATATTTTCAACAGAGGGCCTGTACAGACCACAATGTATATAGTTGAATCATGTTCCAAATCCATCCTCAAACCAATTAAAGAACTTTTCCATTTCGACTTAGTCAATTAAATAATATGTGTAGATCTTATCCTATCCTCCAAATTATATTTTAGATTGGATTTCAAATACTTTATTTATTTTAATTTTCGATAGTGTCATCTTATCTCTTTTATCCAATGATCCAGAATCCAGATTCTCGCCACAAACTATTTGGCATTATTACTTCCTTCTACTTTATATCAATGTAGTTGTCATAATAAAAAAATCAAAAAAATGTAATGAAGAAAATCACATCATAAGATACTAAGAAATAATACTTCTGAAATTTCAAAGATAGTATTGATATACTAGATTTCTCATTAAAAATACACAATTTCATTCCTAAAAAATAATTTTAGGTAGCAACGTATAGACTTTAATAGAGATCAAGTAAAAAAACTGATGTTTCAAAGATTCCCCTAAAAAACTGTAAACATAGACTTTCCTATAACATCATAAACTGATTCTCCACATGATTATGGTGGCACTAGAAAATCAACAATTTCTTTTTGAAGTTGGTCACAATAATCAAAGGGAGAAAATCTACTTGGGCATAGAGACTTCAGGCTAGAACGACATAGTTTAAGCTCCTTGATGAATGAGTACACTTCGTATTTTTCAACCTTGATAGTCGATTGCTTCGTCTCATCTGAGCCTATGTAACAAAATCTAGTTGTAGAACAAGTAATGATAAAAGAGAAGCAAAAATGATATCTCTTGTGTTTATCTAGATCTCCTTGTAAGAAACCGGTTCCTTAGCATTAATTTCCTCGTTGAAGATTTTGATGTGCCTCGCAATTTGGGGAGAACTTTATAAGTACCTTAGAATGCCAATTTATAGTGCTTCCTCCAAATAAAGCATCAAATGATAGCACCTCTGATTATGTCTACCAAAATATATTACTTAGGTTTCAATCAGTTTGGGAAGTGAAGATGTTAGTGAAAGCCATGGTTTAGGCCTTGGCACATCACAGAAGCATGAAGATCACATTACATGGGATCAAGAGTGACTAGTTGCACTAGTTGCTCGGAGCAGCGGAAATTAAAATTTTAATAAGGATGAAACCACATGATATAAGTATCATTTTCATTCCATTTCATCAAGAACACAAACGAGTAATAGAATTGTCTCTTGAAGCATGCTTGCGATCGAGTGTTTCTAAATAAAGAGACCTCATGTCTCAAGTCTGATCCAACGAAGGATGCACTTGCGGGCGCATTTATGAGACACGTAGGTACCGCAATCCGAGTTGATAATCTGAGCGTGAAGTCTCATGATTTCATCTCACAAAATGCGAAGCCTTAGTCACAAGTAAGGAGGACCGAAGAAGGTAGAGATCCACAAGTAACTTATTCACGAGCAAAAATACAGAGAACAAATTAAAGAATAAAAAGAAACTTATTTAACATAAATATGATGCATTTGATTAACGCCATCTAAATTAATTTAAACCACATAAAATTGGGTGCTTGAGAGGACATTGAAGCAAAATAACCCAATTCAAAATAATTTTAATGAAGCAGACTCAATTTCGATGATGCAACTAAGCTAGTAATTCTAAGATTTTTGGTTAAAGAGAGACATCAAAACCCTATCAAGTCAAAAACCATCCAACCATTGCATGTGGTTTTTGTCCATGAGAGGATCTTCATATGTTAAAAAGTTGCCATGTTCTTAGCAAACTTGAATGTTGAATACATAACTATTTATTTGACTCATGACATAAAAATGTAGGAAAACTACATGTTTTGTTTTTCTCTCTCGAAAGTTGCTCATCTTACAAAATACAACAACAAATGTTCATATTAGTTCATAACCAAAATATCTATGTTTCCATATAAGAGCAATGTGAAAAAAAATTAGTATGGAAAGAAATGCAAAGTTTGCAACCAAACTATCTATGCAGAGTGATTTTGTAAGGCAAGATATTTTTATTAATAAATATAATTTCAATATGGTGTTTATTCTTTAAACCAATCTTGATCACGAGATTAGATTATAAGAAATTTCCAGAGGTTTTCATGACAAAGAAGAAGTTGTAACTCCATTTCCATGTTCAATACTTGTATCTTATTTTAATACCATCTGATAAAAAATGAGAGAATAGATGTCCTATCGACGTAATGCTAAAATTTACTACTGTGATGTTCAAAGTTTATTTGATTTCAATAATACATGTTGTAAACTTTGGAACAAGTCTTGCATGATGACACCGTATGCATATTTTTTTATAAAGGTTATATTCTTATGTGAAGAAGAATATTTTTTTAGAATAAATGGGAGGCATCCATTTTTCGGTGTTTACTTAATATTTTAAAAATAAAGTTGTGTATTTCCATCAATATATCCCGCTAATATGTCATTCCAATTTGTCAGAAACAAAGACTCATATGCCTTCCATCTAGAACATGTAATTTTAATGGTCTTAGAATTGTTGTAATCGACCTGTTCGAAATGAAGGGAATACAAGGCTCTATTTCTGACGAAATTAGACTGACATATTAGAAGGATATAATGATGAAAATACATGACTTTATTTTTGAAAAAAAATAAAAAAACACCGAAAATGAGATGGGGGCATCGACCCTATTTATTATGATATAAACCGTCCACATCCATATATCATTCTTTATTTTAAAAATATTTGGACGTGGTCAATATTCTAATATTTTATTCAAAGGAGATTATTTAATCGCAAAGAAGAGCATGCACGCTATTGCATAGCCTTTATCCTACTGCACTAACAAAGTCTATATATAGGACACATGATGATCGGCTAAGTGCATCAAACTATAAAAACTTCTTACTTCAAATAGTTGAAGCAAAGAAATGGCTTCGAGGAAAGTTATGGTGTTTGCCATATTCGTGGCGACAATTGTTCTTATTTCTCAAAATATTTTAACTTTGGCTGAAGTAAACATCGAGGGAGAAAATACTGGTAAGTACATGTATTCTTATCTAAACATATTCCTCAACATCTTCTAGTTTTAAGGATACATTGAATTTCCAATTGATGCAAATTCTCGTTCACGATGGATTATTAAATGGATGGATTTTTACATAACTTTGATTTTATTATCCAATATGCAAGCTAACCTTTCTTTTTTCGTATATAGATAAGGTTTCAATGGATTCTCACCCTTATCCTGGAACCCATATGTGCTGCGGCGGTTGGACTTATGACGGACGTTGTCGACACTGGTGCCCAAGGGACAAATATTACTGTTGCGGTGGATATTATTATGGTTCATGCCGAAGATGGTGCAGAAATTATTAGATTGAAAAAGTACGAACATGTGACATCTATGTAATAAATAAAAGAAGAAGATGATGATGCATCTGTGTGCATCTTTGTGTGTCGCTCTTGTTATCAATATCAACTCCTATATGAAATATGAGTACTAAGTTTGTGTTTTACGTGGTAATCATTTGTCTAATTTTTCACAATATTTTCAATTTTTTGATATTTCTATGCTAAATTAACGGTTCAAACCATACTGATGATTTCTATAATCGACAATATGCATATCCTCTTGCAGTTTCAAATGAGAATACATGGAATATTCAATTTGTAGATAAGTGGATGCATGAATTGCGATGGAATAGAAGGAGGAGCTCGATATGTTGATAATCGGTTATGGCGTCAAATCTAATTTACTTATGACTTTTATAGATACTAATCCTTCAGAGAATACAATACATAATTGAGGCGATATATGGTACTTTGTTACAACAATCACCACTAATAACATTCGTGATTGTCTACAACTGATACTTTCATTGTAATATCACAATAGTTCCTCAATAATTATGCCAAATGACATCACAATAAATTACAACAAAGATATTTGCAGATAATATCATAATATATACACAAGCAATAATATATTTATAAGCGCATGTGAATAATAATATGTCAAAAGAATTATATCACCAGAGTTGTCTCATGCCAAAAGTATTTTGACTAATGTTAAAAGAACTAGAAAACATGGAGACAATAGAATGCTTCCTCTTGATATCTTTTGCTGATGAAGCTATCCTCAAATCTATTATATCAAAAGTATTGAAGAACTCGAAGAAGAGCAGAGAGAATAAGAGAACATGCTAATAGAATTTTTTCTTCACTTCTACAAAGCTGGACTGAATTGTGTCATCCAACGTGGATATATAGTCCCTTTGATAAGGGTCCAAGAAAATTTGCACGTTGGAAACAAATTAAAAATAAATAAATAATATTTGCAACATGCAAATGGAGTGATAGACCATATCAAGTTAATTGATCATGTTATCAAGATGATTGATAATCTAAGGGTTTTGGGGTTCTTAGATTCAAAATATGATCAATTGTTAAAGCAAGGTGGTCGACTATTATTGGTCGATTAGTTAAAAATGATGTTAGATCATGTATTATTAGTCGGTGCATAAGGATAGTCGATTATATGGGAGTTCTTTGGCTATTTCGATTTGAAAAGTAACTCTACGGTTGTGATCTTGATAATTTTTAGTTTGTAGTTCATAATAATTAAAATTTCCTAGTATTCATTTAAAAAAATATACCAGGGAGCGACTACGAGATATATGTTATCTTTAAAATAAACTTAGAGATAAACAAATAACAAATATTATCTACCTACGAGATCAAAATCATCTCTTATAACATCGTAAGTCCCTCCACAAGTTTACAAATATCAATTTTTACATTGTCATTGTCAAGATATTAAGCTTTCTACAGAGGACCTATACAGACCACAATATATATAGTTGAATAATATTCCATGCCCAATCCATCCTCAAACCAATTAAAGAATTTTTCATTTCGACTTAGTCAATTAAATAATATGTGTAGATCTTATCCTATCCTCCAAATTATATTTTGGATTGGATTTCAAATACTTTATTTATTTTAATTTTCGATAGTGTCGTCTTATCTCTTTTATCCAATGATCTAGATTCTCGCCACCAGCTATTTGGTATTATTACTTCCTTCTACTTTATATCAATGTAGTTGTCATAATAAAAAGAATAAAAAAATATAATGAAGAAAATTACAAAGTAAGATACTAAGAAATAATACTTCAGAAATTTCAAAGATAGTATTGATACACTAAATTTCTCATTAAAAAGATACAATTTCATTCCTAAAAAATAATTTTAGGTACCAACATATAGAGTTTAATAGAGACCAAGTAAAAAAACTGATGTTTCAAAGATTTCCCCAAAAAATTTTAAACATAGATTTTCCTATAACATCATAAATTGATTCTCCACATGATTATGGTGGCATTAGAAAATCAACAATTTCTTTTTGAAGTTGGTCACAACAATTAAAGGGAGAAAATCTACTTGGGCATAGAGACTTCATGCTAGATTGACATAGTTTAATCTCTTTGATGAATGAGCACACTTCGCATTTTCAACCTTGATAGTCAGTTGATTCGTCTTATCTGAGCCTATGTAACAAAATCTGGGTGTAGAACATGTAATGATAAAAGAGTAGTAAAAATGTTTTCGCTTGTGTTTATCTAGATCTCCTTGTTAGAAACCGGTTCCTTAGCATTTTCCTCGTTGAAGATTTTGATTTGCCTCGCAATTTGGGGAGAAATTTATAAGTACCTTGGAATGCCAATTTATAGTGCTTTTTCCAAATAAAGGATCAAATGACAACACCTCTCATTATGTCTATCAAAATGTATTACTTAGGTTTCAATTAGCTTGAGAAGTAAAGATGATGTTATTAAAAGCCAAGGTTTAGGCCTTAGCACATCATGAAAGCGTGAAAATCACATCACATGTGATCAAGAATGATTAGTCGCACTAATTGCTCGGGGAAGCGGAAATTAATTTTTTAATAAAGATGAAACCACATGATACGAGAATCATTCTCATATCGTTTCATCAAGATCACAAACGAGTAACAGAATTTGCCTTTTGAAGCATGTTTACGCTCGAGTGTGTTTAAATGAAGAGACCTCTTATCTCAAGTCTGATCCAACGAAGGATGCACTTACAGATGTGTAGATGTGATACATAGATACCCCAATCCGAGTTGATAATCCAAGTGTGAAGTCTCCTGATTTCATCTCACAAAATACGAAGTGTTGGTCTTGAGCAAGAAGCACTGAAGAAGGCAGAGATCTATAAGCAACTTATTTACGAGCAAAAAGATGGAGAATGAATTCAACAATAAAAAGCAACTTATTTAACATAAACTAGTCCTACCAGAAAGCTTATACCGCCATTGCGACCTCTATCTACCCACATTTGAACCCGATGTGGCCGATTATAGTTGTTCAAGACAAACCGTAAAGGGTCTTTGCAATCTAAAGATGCCTATAGATGGAAGGAGAGATGGGCAAAGGCAATGTGTACTGTAGAATAGAAAGAGAACTTTGAAATGACCTTGTGAAGATATCTATAACAGGGCAAATATAATAGACGGATGTGGACATTGGAGATAGAGCTCAAATATTCTCTTCCGCGACATCAAAGAGCAAAAAATCCTTTTCCATATTCCATTCATTAATACAAAACATATAAAAAGTCAGGTAAATCCCATAACATCGTAATTCATCAAACCTATTCCCAAGTGCTTATCTCCTAATTTCAATCAGAAAGTATTATCTATGCTAATCAGAGATTGTGATTGATCACTTATCTATCATGGATTCATTTAAAAAAAATTATAAAATGAGACTAATGGGACAGGAGGAGTCAAGTTAGTTCCCGAGGGGTCAACCTTATTTAACCCGTATATTAATCATAGATGACATAAGATTGTGAATATGAGTTGGTGCTCAATGTTTGCTGCCCAAATCACAAATCTCACTCACAACTAAACACCATAATTTACGCAAAGAGGGGAAACCTAGAATGTTTTAAAATCGACGAATACATGAAATAAGGAAAATAACAACGATGTACCGACCCTCGGATGTACTGCTAAGCCATACCGAAAGAGGGTAAATCTAGAATCTTTCCAACATCGAAGTGATTTTGGTGGGTAGTCTCAATAGTGACTTCAGATGGATTCTTGAGTGGTTGTTCGAAGAATCTCCTTGTCAGGATCCAATCAAACAAAAAAGTGACTGTGTACACCAAACACTGGAGGAGTCGTCATCCCAGTGTCCTTTGTCTCCAGCAATCTTGTGATTCTCACAGTCGGAATCAACTAAACATGCCTCGAGTGGAGGAAAAGAGAAGCTTTGAGCCAATCCATGTTGGCATAGCACCAGACAGAGGAAGTTTAGGATTTAGGAATTCGGCGTAGAGAAAAATCAAGAACAAATTGAACAAACAAAGAGGTACATCGACGATACATGACCTTAGAGGATCCATCAGCCGAGCTATCCATTCGGCAACAATCCTGTGTTTCTCGCAGATTGCTTCAAGTAACACTGTCATGGGTGGAGGCGAAGAGAAGTGATGGATTCATTCTGATGGAGAATCAAAAGGAAGTTTATGTTTTAGGATTTTAAAGAGAGAGCAAGAACATCAAGTAGCCCTTGTTTTTTTATCGTCTTACACGTCTACGGTAATCTCTATGTAACGTTTAGCATTTAAAAAGTTACCTAGCACGTGTAAGAGGAAGCACACGATATGACGTCTCCAGGAAAATCCCACCACAACACATGATATGAACACCCTGTTTACATTGGAATAAAATATATGAAATACAATCAACTACTCATATGAGGTAATGATATGCAATATAATCTAATATATAGCCAAACTAAATATAGAGAATATGCACAAAAATATTGCTACAGGGCCGTGAACAGTGCCATATCCGCGACACTTAATATATTGTAAGATATGATGCATTCGATTAACACCATCTAAACTAATTTAAACCACATAAAATTGGGTGCTTGAGAGGACATTGAAGCAAAATAACCCAATTCAAAATAATTTTAATGAACCATGCTCAATTTCGATGATACAACTAAGATAGTAATTCTAAGAGAGTATGTTTTCTTGTAGATTAAAGATTTTAGGATAAAGAGAGACATAAAAATCCCATAAAGTCAAAAACCATCCAATCATTGCCTGTGGTTTTTGTCCATGCGAGAATCTTCATATGTTAAAAAATTGGCATATTCTTTGCAAGCATGAATGTTGGATAGTTAATTATTTATTTGACCCATGACATAAAAATGCAGGAAAACTATATGATTTGTTTCTCTCTCTCTCTCTCGATCGAAAAGTTACTCTCTTACAAAATACAGCAAAAAATGTTCATAATAGTTCGTAACCAAACTATCTATGTTTCCATGTAAGAGCAACGTGAAAAAACTAGTATGGAAAGAAACACAAAGTTCGTAATCAAACTATCTATATGTAGTGGTTTTATAAGGCAACATATTTTTATTAATAAATATAATTTCAATATAATTTTTATTCTTTAAACCAATCTTGATCACAGGATTAGATTTATAAGAAATTTCTAGAGGTTTTCACGACAAGGAGGAAGTTGTGACTCCGTTTCCATGTTAAATACTTGTATCTTATTTTAATACCATCTGATAAAACGAAAGAATAGATGTCCTATCGATGTAATATTAAAATTTATTACTATGATGTTGAAAGTTTATTTCGCTTCAATAATACATGTTGTAAACTTTGGAACAAGTCTTGCGTGATGACACTGTATGCATAATTTTTTTACAAAGGTTATATCCTTATGAGAAGAAGAATATTTATTAGCAAAAAATGGGAGGCAGTCATTTTTCAGTGTTTTTTTTATTTTTTTTTAAATAAAGTTATGTATTTTCATCACTATATCCCGCTAACATGTCATTCCAATTTGGTCAGAAACAGAGAGTCGTATATCTTCCATCTAGAACATGTAATTTTAATAGTCTTAGAATTGTTGTAATCGACATGTTCTAGATGTAGGGAATAAAAGCCTCTTTTTTTGACAAAATTGGACTGACATATTAGAAGGATATAATGATGAAAATACATAACTTTATTTTTGAAAAAAAAAAACGTTGAAAA
Organism: Ottelia alismoides; assembly: GCA_037367405.1. NCBI lineage: Eukaryota > Viridiplantae > Streptophyta > Magnoliopsida > Alismatales > Hydrocharitaceae > Ottelia > Ottelia alismoides. The sequence goes on along the minus strand of JAZKJV010002195.1, from coordinate 22,053 downwards.
CGAGATGGGACATCCACCCTATTTATTATAATATAAACCGTTCACATCCATATATCATTCTTTATTTTAAAAATAATTGGATGTTGTCAATATTTTAATATTTTATTCAAAGGAGATTATTTAATCGCAAAGAAGAGCATGCATGCTTTTGCATAGCCTTTATCCTACTGCACTAACAAAGTCTATATATAGGACAAGTGATGATCTTATGGTGTTTGCCTTCATGGCGACAACTTTTCTTATTTCTCAAAATATTTTAACTATGGCTGAAGTAAACATTGAGAGAGGAAATACTGGTAAGTACATGTGTTCTTATGAAAACATATTCCTCAACATCTTCCAGTTTTAAGGATACGTTAAATTTCAAATTGATGGAAATTGTCATTCACGATGGATTATTAAATGGATGGATTTTTACATATATTTGATTTTATTATCCAATATGCAAGTTACCTTTTCTTTTTTCGTACATAGATGAGGTTTCAATGGATTCTCACCCTTATCCTGGAACTCATATATGCTACGGCCGTTGGACTTATGATGGGCATTGTCGACACTGGTGCCCAAGGAACAAATATTACTGTTAAAGTGGATATTATTATGGTTCATGCCGAAGATGGTGCAGAAATTATTAGATTGAAAAAGCACGAGCATGTGACATCTATGTCATAAATAAAAGCAGAAGAAGATGGTGATGCATCTGTATGTGCATCCTCGTGTGTCTCTCTTGTTATCAATATCAACTCCTATATGAAATATGAGTACTAAGTTTGTGTTTTACGTGATAATCGTTTATCTAGTTTTTTTACAGTATTTTTACAATTTTTGATATTTCTTTACTAGAAAATTAACGGTTTAAACTATACCGATGATTTCTATAATCGAAATATGCATATCCTCTTGCAATTTCAAATGAGAGTACATGGAATATTCAATTTGTAGATTAGTGGATGCATGAATTGCGATGAAATAGAAGGAGGAGCTCGATATGTTGATAATCGATTATGGAGTCAAATCTAATTTATTTATGATTTTTATAGCTACTAGTCCTTCAGAGAATCCAATACATAATTGAGGCGATATATGGTACTTTGTTACAACAACCACCACAAATAGAATAACATTCATGATTGTCTACAACTGATATTTTCACTGTAATATCACAATAGTTCCTCAGTAATTATGCAAAATAATATCACAATAAATTACAACAAATATATTTGCAGATAATATCATAATATATACACAAGCAATAATATCTTAATGAGCACATGTGAATTATAATATGTCAAAAGAATTATATCACCAGAGTTGTCTCAGCCAAAAATAATCCAAAAATAATCTGACTGATGTTAAATGAACTAGAAAACATAGAGGCAATAGAATGCTTCCTATTGATATCTTTTGCTGATGAAGCTATCCTCAAATCTATTATATCAAAAGTATTGAAGAACTCGAAGAAGAGTAGAGAGAATAAGAGAACATGCTAATAGAACATTTTCTTCACTTCTACAAAGCTTGATTAAATTGTATCCTCCAACGTGGATATATGGTCCCTTTGATAGGGGTCCAAGAAAATTTGCATGTTGGAAACAAATTAAAAATAAATAAATAATATTTGCAACATGCAAATGGAGTGATAAACCATCTCAAGTTAATTGATCGTGTTATCAAGATGATTGATAATCTGAGGGTCTTGGGGTTCTTAGATTCAAAATATGATCAATTGTTAAGGCAAGGTGGTGGACTATTATTGGTCGATTAGTTAAAAATGATATTAGTTAATGCATGATTAATTAGTGCATAAGGATAGTCGATCATATGGGATTTCTTTGGCTATTCCGATTTGAAAAGTTTTGACAGTATAGTTTTAAGTTTGAACTTTTTCCAAATCGAACATAAAATACAACAACACAACTTTTATTAATTAAGAGAACTCTACGCTTGTGATCTCGATAATTTTTAGTATGTAGTTCATAATAATTAAATTTCCTAGTGGTCATTTAAACAAATATACGAGCGAGCGACTACGATATATGTATATGATCTTTAAAATAAATTTAGAGATAAACAAATAACAAACATTATCTAACTTCGAAATAAACAAATACAAACATTATCTAACTATGAGATCAAAATCATCTCTTAAAACATTGTAAAATTTGACCTAAAAGGATTGGTCTCAATACCTTCCTCTCGCCCTGTGAATATATATATCTACATTTCATAACCTACTAGGTATGAGCCCATGTTGTATTTTATAGTAAACCTTGGCATCTTCCATTTTAAGTTCAACATAAATCTTTCTACGTCGTTTGAAATGTCAACTTGACTTTGACATTGATGCTAAAAAAAGAATATCTTGATGAATTGGAGATATTGAGATTTCAGGCATATGACTAATATCTTATCTACAAGGATACAACTAAGAAGTGGCATGATGTCCATATTTCAAGGAAGAACTTCCAGGTTGATGAAAAAACTATAGTTATTTTATGTTGAAGATAGATTATTTCCTAGGAAATCATGATCAAAATGGAAGGGGTTGTATGTTGTGACTGGGATTTTTAAGAATGATTCTATAGATATCCATGACCCTACAACTAATGCTACATTTCGAACTTGTGGTCAAAGGTTAAAACCAATAATCGAACCTGACGAAACATTGCAGTGGGGGGAGGGGATTGCATGTGCACATTTCGTATTTTTTTTAAATTTCACACAATAAAAAAAATCAAATTTCTTTGCTTGTTTTTTATACCATTTTTCAAAAGATCTAAAAATATTTGCATAGAGAAAAAAAATCTGATAAATATTTGCAAAAACTCCCAAAAATCATTTTGTTCCAAAACATCTGCAAAATTTTTTAACGTGGACTGTGAATACATTAGTCTACTCAATTTCATTGGATTTCATTAAGCAAGGGTATTCTTGTTTTTTAGTTTGACTTCGTATTTAATTCTTCAGGTTCTTCTAGTATAGGTGGCGGCCAAATTTATGTGCCTAACTATATCGACACGAAGGAAAATAGTGTTCTTTTTCTCTTGATAGATTTTTTGGACAACTACACTTAGCATTGTAGTTCAGTTTACTTTGTGTACACTCTACATCATTTCAATCTCTAATAAGGAAAGGGGAGGTCTGCAATTGCAGTACCTGATGCCTAAACTGAGTTTAAGGCTAAGGAAGTTCGAAGATCTAAGTTTGTGATCACTTGTTCTTTATACCTCAATGTCTGTTAGAAAATTACTTGTATAGAGTATTTGAATGCCACATAATAAACATGTACATTCGTGATACCAAATGAAAAATCTATAAAAAATAAGGCAAAATAAGGGATGGCATTACCAAAAAAATGCAAATGAAAAATGCAATACAAAGACATGTCAAAGAAAATCACCAAATAAATCGGATCTACCAAATAATCCCAAGTAGCATATCAGTGATGTTACTATTTAAAAAAGGTCAAAGAGTCTCAGGTTATGTTATACAACAACAAAAACGAGAGAAATAGAACAAATCAACCAATAGAAAATCCAATAAATCCATGTTCTCTACAATTTGATCATGTTTTTCTCTTAGCAGACTTATATACCTTAGAATGAGTTGAAACTCATAGATAATGGAGGGTGTAGACCTTATGTATCTCTGGAGGGTGTAGACCTTATGTATCTCTAGGTGCATTAGTTTGGATTATGCAGCTTCCTTATCTTACATGTTGGGAAGAGATCTAACCAAAGGACAAAACCAACTAGACTTAGGAGAACTTGAGGGCTATCCAAACCATTTACTTGAAGGATATGTAATAATCCTTAAGAGCATCACGGAAGTGTGATTGATCGTATCGTATATGATCGAGAGCAACTAGTCACACTAGTTGTTCGATATAGTGAAATTTAAAAAAAATCATACGATGAAACCACATGATTCAAGAACACTTCTTGAATCATTTCATCTAAAACACATAATAGGTAAAGGAATATCTCTTGTAGCGTGTTTGGTGACCGAGTCTCTAAGACAAGAGACCTCCTGTCTAAAGTCCGATCTAAGGAGGAGACGCTTGCGGGCGCAGGGATGAATCATGTTCTTCCACAACCCAAGCAATTGATCCATGCAATGAACTCCTGATCTTGTCACACGAGATCACACATCTTCTTTAGGAGCGAAGCACTTAGATGGAGAGTATAGGGGCAGTCGAAGTGACACCACGATGCAATGCGATGACGGCGGTGCCTCCCTGTAGGGTTTGGGTGGAGGGCCACCCAATAAGAGAGAGAGAGAGGCGTGGAATAGAGGAGATAGAGAGAGAGAGCTTGTGTCAATGGATGTTGTAATATGAAGAGAAAGGGATGCATCTTCTTATTATAGTATTTTGGGAGTCCATGATCCATGGACTACACAAAATCAATGGATGAGATTGGTTGTGCTTCTTTCATTAGCGAAGATTTTATTGGAAAAACATAAACAACAATATATTTAATTTAGATTAAATCTATATTGATAAATCAATATAAATTAATCCTAAAATAAAATCAATCAAACATAGAGATAATGGAATGGGGATTACACCATCCCATGTATAAGAGTGGGGACACCACCCTTTTCTTCTAGGATTTGGTGGATGTCCACCCTTCCAACATGGAAGGTGGAATCTCATGCAATCTCATGAGATTGCAAGTATTCCTTGGAACTCTCATGATTCAACAACAACAAGAAGAACAACAAACAAAGCCTTTCTACATAATTAAGTAGGGTCTGTTACCATAGATTCTTCGCCTTCATTCAGATCTATATGGGTCAATCCCGGGCTCATACCCATAAAACTAAGATCCCCTCGTATAGTTTCTTTCCAACACTTATTGGGTCATCTCGCCCTCTCTTTACTGGCTCTACATCCAACACTCGCATTCTCTCAACTGCGCATCAGCAAATCTTCTTTGCAAATGACCAAACCATCTTAATGGTTTTCTCGCATCTTATCACGATCGAGCAGGAGCTACACCAACTTTCTTTCTGATCGCATCATTCCGAATCCGATCTTTACATGTGTGTCAACACATCCACCTTAGCATTTTCATTTCTGTTACAACCATTCTCTGCACATGTCTATGGTTCACAGGCCAACATTCAGATCCATAGAGCATAGCATGTCTCAAAACAGCTTTGTAAAACTTTATTTTAATTTTCAAAGGATTTTTCTTATCACAGAGAACAGTAGAGGCTCCTCTCCACTTTAGCCACCATGAATTTATTCTATTAGTAACATCTCCATCAAGTTCCCCATCATGTTGCAAAATAGATCCCAAATATCTAAAAGAATATCTCTTCAGAATGTTATCATCACTAATCTTCACCTCGATTCCTTCACCAATGCTTCCATCAAAGGACCACTCCATATATTCTGTTTTATCCCTACTTATACGAAATCCTTTACTCTCCAACTCATGTCTCCAAACCTCAAGCTTCTCATTTATTCCATCTCTAGTCTCGTCAATCAACACAATATCATAAGCAAATAACATACACCAAGGTAACTCATCTTGAATGTGACTTGTCAACTCATCCATAATCAAAGTAAAAAGAAACGGACTTAAAGCTGAACCTTGATGTAAACCAATGTTGATGTCAAAATAGCCAGTCTTCCCTGACGAGATCCTTACACAAGATAAAGCCCTATCATACATGTACTTTATGAGGTTAATGTATAGGACACGTACTTGTCTTTTCTCCAAAACTCTCCACAATATCTCTCGTGGGACAAAATCATAAGTCTTCTCCAAATCAATAAAGATCATCTTTTAGCTCTATAAATCTCCATTGTTCTCCTCAGCAAATGGATGGCTTCAAAAATTGAGTGACCTGGCATGAATCCGAATTGATTTTCTTTTACATTAGAAACTTGCCTCAACTTTCTTTCGATTACACGTTCCCAAATTTTCATAGTGTGACTCATCATCTTGATACCGCTAAAATTAGAACAATTTTGAATGTCTCCTTTATTCTTATAAAGAGGCACCACGTACTCCTCCTCCAATCTTCAGGCATTTTCTTTCTTCGCCAAATAACATCGAATAGATTCATAAGCCAAGTCGAACCGCGCTCACCTAAAACTCTCCATACTTCTACATGGATGTCATTCTGTCCTACACCTTTCCCAGGTCTCATAACCTTCAAAGCCTCCTCTACTTCCTTTCTTTGTATCCGTCTATAGCTTGCACGATTCAAGTAACTTTCACTACTATCTAGATCACCCAAAGTGATCTCTCCATTTCCTTCCACAGTGAAAAGTTTATGGAAGTACTGCTCCCATCTAGTCTCTATATTCTTCTGAGTAACAAGCACGTGACCTTCCTCATCCTTAATGCATCTCACTTGAGAAAGGTTTTTGATCTTTCTTTCTCTTGATTTGTCCAACCTGAATATATCCTTCTGGCCCTCCTTACAGTGGAGATTTTCATACAAAATATCATAAGCTTTTGACTTAGCTTCGCTTACAGCCTTCTTTGCTTTCTTCTTCGTTATTTTGTAGTTTGTGATCTTTTCTTCCGTTTTATCCTTGACATAGCCATAAAGCATGCTCTTTTAATTTTTAGCCTCTATTGCACCCCTTCACTCGACCACCAAGCCTCCTTTTGACCTGGGGCTCCTCCCTTTGACTCGCCTAACATCTCTTTGGATACCTTTCGGATACAAGATGCCGCTGTCTCCCACATCTCGTTTGCACTTTCGCTATAATCCCAAGATAAGTCTTCTAAAACCTTCTCCCTGAAGCTCGATTGCTTCAGTGGATGATTCCACCATCTAGTTCTAGTGATATTAAGAACCCTCATTTTATTTACCAGGCCTTTTATTTGTACATCCAAGATTAACAATCGATGTTGGGTTGTCAAACTCTCTCCTGGGATTACGTTGCAGTCTTTACAACACAACCGATCTCTTCTCCTCAACGTAAAATAATCTATCTGTGGTCTAGTTGGACCACTCTTATAAGTAATTAAATGCTCCTCCCTCTTCTTGAAGAGAGTGTTTGCTATGAAAAGATCATATGCCATTACAAAATCCAAGATGACTTTTCCCTCTTCATTTCTATCCCCAAAACCATGTCCTCCATGAACACTAGCATACCCTGATCTCCACCTATGCAAATCATCACTCTTTGTGGGATTCCTTGTAAAATCTTATCTAGATCCTCCCAAAAAGCTTGTTTAGTCCTTTCATCTAAACCAATTTGTGGTGCATAAACTGAGATTATGTTCAGAATTTCTTCTTCAAGCACCAATTTTAGCAAAATAATCCGATCCCCGAATCTTTGCACCTCAACCACACAATCCTTCAGATCCTTATGAACAACCACTGCAACACCGTATCTACCCTTATCTTTACCTGAATACCAAAGTTTAAAGGCTATCTTTTCGATCTCCCTTACTTTCTCTCCAACCATTTAGTCTCTTGAAGATATAATATATGAATCTTCCTTCTTTCCATCGTATCCACTATCTCTATAAATTTTCCAGTAAAGTGCCAATATTCCAACTACCAATCCATAACTTCCGTTGCAATCTCTTTTGGACTAACTTCTTTACTCGCATGCGTCCATTATACAAGAACCCTTATAAGTTTTGCACTGCATCCGGACGATGCAACAGAACTAGCTTAATTACCCGCATGCATTCCTCATGTGAGAACCATTGCAAATTTTGAACTACATCCAGGCTGCGATGTAGCGGCCCTTGTAAATTTTTCATTGCATTCGGGCGATGCAACGCGTCACAAGTAGGGAACGCCCCAACGAAATCTGTATGTTTGGTTAAATCCATGTTGAAAAGATCCGACTGTCATGAGGAATCTTTCTAAATAATATTTTTTCTCGAATGTTTTATGCTGGATGTCGGCTACCTAACGCAACCCTCCTCATTTACTCGGGCTTGGGACCGTCCATGGTTGAGTTAAATTATTATAAATTATTCAACAAAACTTATGTAAATTATTTAAAAAAAACTCATAATTATTTGTGAATATTACAATCTTGTCACTGGAAATTTGTGGATCATATTCACAACCCAAAATAAAATGTGATTTACCTTTTCAATTAATTATCCAATGTGAATCCAATACACATAAATAATTTATCAACAAATATAAATCATAATATGCTCTTGATGACGCGCCCGAGCGACTAAGGTAAAGAGGTATCTCAGGTCGTTGCGACCTCAACCACTCGGGCGGCTATGTCAATCAAGAAAATTCAAGACCACCAATAAAAATAAAGCAAACAAGCACAAATAGCGGTCTAGCTATTTATTTTACCTGGTATAGCTACTAGGGTCGAACACAAGGAGCATGGTATGGTAACCCTACAAAGTAGTCAGAGATCCAAAAACAACTATTTTTGGTGGATTCTATATTTTTAAAGTTTTTTTTGGAATTTTTAATATTAAGAAAAAAGGAATAAAAATACTCACAAGATCTCAATCAAACAATTATTAAGCACATAAAAAATTCTCAGAAAATTCAAATAAAATATTTTTGGGTTTTAGAATTATTCAGAAGTTTTTGATATTTTTCTTGGATTTTTCTGATTTCTCGTGAATTTTATAAAAATAAAACAAGGTCAAAAATACAACAGAGTGTGCAACCAGAATCTAAAGGCACTTTAAAAATACCTAAAGTGCCTAAAATTCAAGCAATAATTTTATTGTAAAATACAAATAAAACTCTAACTACAAAAATAGGAAATAAATTTTTGGAATTTTTAGGCGTTTTTAATGAATTTTTCTAGATTTCTCAATGTTTTTCAATTTTTATGGTTTTTATAGCTCCAAATGAGATTAAAATTGGACACAAGTAATATAACAAAGCAAATAATCACTAATTTTTTTGGATTCCTTAGAGGAGTTTTAATAATTTTAGTTGATTTTTAAAACTGGACAAACACAAATTTTAAAGTTTTTGAATTTTTAAAATTATCAAATTAAAACAAAATGAGCCCAAATATTCACAGAAATTTTTACACCATGGCAGGAGCCATGTATCCAAATTTCACAAAATTTGGATGAGATTTGCTATTTATTTCAACAATCAAAGAAGCACAACACACAGGGATATAAATGCAAAGAAAATAACTTCCAGGGACTAAATAATAATATGCATTAAAAGTCCTGGGGGCCTATTGCAATTTTTACACAAAATTAGCACATGTCAAATCTCAGTACGCACAGGGGTATAAGTGCAAATATTGAAATTAAAGTATCAAAGCATAACATCTATTAAACCCAAACCCTTACATGCAAATATCCCAGAAAGACACGTGACGAAGCACGTGCAACCACAACGGAGGGACTACAACGTAAATACGAGAAACTGTAGGGGTAATAATGGAAATAAGTCCACTGTGCAACTTTTATTTTACAGACTAAATAACAACAGAAAAGAAATGCAGGGGAGGTGGTGCAAATTACCTAGCCGACTCGCGCGGGTCACGTGGGGTGACAGGTGTCGCTCTCTGACTGGAAGAAGATCAGGGGCTCTGGCGCTGACACCTGGTAAATCTAACGACGGTCCTGCAGGCACGAACGTGGGCGTACGGGGGCCTTTAGATGTCAGATCTAACGGCCTCACAAGGCACAGGCGACGCACGGTGGCGATGAATCTGGACTGAGGTGGTGATCCAACGACTGAGGAGGGTCCTGGAAGAACTCTGCCTGGGCGAAGTTCAACAGAGAATGGGAGGTGATCCGACGCTCCGATGAACGATCGGGAAGCGGCAACAAAGTTGTGGGTCTCCTCTGTGTCGGGTGGACTGGTCCGATGGTCCGGCCAACGGTCGTATCTACGGGAAGGGGTGCGTGACCTGAGCGAGCTCCGACGAGGTGTATGAAATGCGTCCTGTGGCGTATCTACGCACCTCTGACCTGCAGAATGAAAGCTTCGACTCGGAGGGACACTCCAGTCGAGGTTATTGGCCTAGGGATACGTGAAGCGACGACGAATGGTGAAGGGAGGTTCCGACGAGGTTGAGGAGGGAACCTAGACCTAATCCTGGCTCGGATAGCCAAGATTTGAGTGATCAGGCTGCGGAAGAGGGGTGGCGATGGTCTGCGGAGTAGATCTAAGCGGGTGGACGTGACTGATAGAGCTCCGACCACCAGATCGGAGCTGGCGGAGCAGTGCATGGATGAATCGAAATGGATGGAACTGGGATCTAAATGAAGTATACCTGATGGTCCAAGATGAATCCTTAGCTCCAGGGGGTGAAGTCGATATGGGTCTTGTCCTCTACCTCGCTGCGGAAGGCAGGGAGGCTCAAATGTGGCGGATCTCCGGCCACATGCTTTGAGCGTCGGCTGCAGCTACTCTCTCTGGCCACCAAAGGCTCCGGCCGAATGCTGTCACCAAGGGGAAGGAGACTAGGGTAGTAGGAGGGTGTGCGGCGCGAGCTACGGGACTGAGGAAAGGAATGAAGCTTTTATAGGACTTCCCAGGTGGAGAAGAAGATCGAGCGAGGGCTCGCGAACCGAGGGGATTCACTCTTCCCTAGGGATCCGCGAGGGTCGTGGATCCAAGGGGAAGAGGTGGGTGGTGGAATCGGAGGGAAAGGTGGTCAGATCTGGGTGAGAATAATCGGCGAAGATCGGGCAAAACCGTATCCGCGAAGGAAGTGGTCTAGGGGGCGTAGTTGACCGAGGTCAACGTTCCTCTCTGGACCAATCAGAAAATTCCGAGGTCAAAATTATTTGTAAAATAAATAAAAAATCGAAAACAATTTTATCTTGAAATATGTTCAACATGAAAAATGTTCCTTATTTTCAATCTATTTTTTTAGTGATTTTTAGTTATTTTTTTGAAAAATAAATTAAGGTATATACATTATATTACATTATATACATATATATGAAATACTTATTTATTTTTTTAATTTTAATTTTATTTATTTTTGTACAAATACCCCAATTTTATATTTTATTTATTTACAACATAAAATTTTGAGTATTAAATAATTTTTATTTAATTTTTATGAGTTAGTTACAAGTGTTAAATAAATAGGTATATGTTACATGTAGTTTATACAAGGTGAGAGAGAAATTATTTTTTTATTTTTACTTTTATAATTTTTGTTTTATTTTTAGAAATATATACAAGGTAGTATAAACCTATTTTTATTTTGATTTTTGTGAAAATTATAAATAATATACATAGAGGGACTATGTACAAGGTGGAGTGGCCCTATCTCTCTCTACTTATTTTATTTGGCGATTAGACCCATTTTGGGCCCTCTCTTGGGTTCAGGTCACTCAATATTTATTCTAAATATTTCCCTCTTTTTATTTTATTCTTTATTCTTTTATTTTTGCACAAATACATGCTAATTATTGGTATTTAACAAATGCATGCTTATTTGTAACTTGTTGTATTTACAACTATAAACATGATGTTTTGCCAAGATATTTAGCTAAAATAAAAGAATAAAGAGTGATGAATGGGGATTCATCACCCCCCTATACTTTACTTTTGCTAGTCCCTTAGCAAACACTTATTTGAAAAAAGAAGTGAAAAGAGAAAGAAAAAGAAAAAGAAGGGAAATCAAGGTTGATTATTAAACTTGCCTTCATTAAATTGAAGTATGGAGCTCAGTCAGACCTTTGGATTATTAATTTGTCAGAACCTTATTTGGACTTAAGCTTAAAACTCAAAAGCCTCTAAGTTCCACCAATCTATGGTCAAGACTCCTCAACAATCCTAATCAGAACAAGTCTACATACACAAACTATAATGACCATTAATCTTTCCTTATACTGTGTAAGTGAGATGTAGCTCCCCACCTCAGAAATGACAAAGCAACAACCCTCCTTAACAAGGTAACTCTAATGCCTCAGTATGGAAGCTCTTTCCTCTAGGAGCGGGGTATTCCCTTCTAAGTTCAAGTTTAACTGGCTCAAGAAGAGGAGAAAGAAGAGAATGGACCATGACCAGTGTAGCCATGTATCCTTGGGAGCCCAACCAGTGTAGCTAGGTCTCCCTGCTGTAAGCTTCGTGAGATGGGAATGGGTAACATAAGCTTTTGCTTTATCTGGTTATGGACACCCCGGTGGGTATTTTATTTTCAATTAGACCCACCACTTTTTTGGAGTTTTTCTTTCTTTGCACACATTTTCTTCGATATGCATATGTACAACATATTTACATGGTGCAACATATATACATAAGGAGTTTTTCCTCTTGAGCCAGTAGACTATCCCTCTTTTGAAGCTTTATTGCAACCCACAACTCCTGTCTTTAGACGTCAATATCACCAGAACAAGTTGAGACGCACTTCCTTCACTATAAGAAGAAGAGAGGTTCCATCTAGAAGTACTACCCTCATATGCTACCCCAAGCCAAAGGAAACTGCCTCCTCACCACCTCATCCGTGGAGAGCTATGTGTAGTGTGCTGGTGCAAGTAAAACCATTGTCTCCGAGAGTCATGTGTGCGTTGTTAAGTGTTCTACTTAGGCTCATCAAGATGACATGTGCTCATAGCCTAGTGGACTCAAAGAATTAAGTCTCAAATGGACCTGAAAAGTCTTAACCCTAAGCCCTATAAGGTTCCTATTAAAATTAGGTGGATTAAGGTCTTAACCAAGCTCCATTTTCCAATTTAATTCCAGGCTAGTTTAAATGTCAAACATGATTGAGAGAAACTGTACAAATATATACAAAAGATCTTTTATGCAAGTTTTTGGAAATGTGGAAAAATTTTTGAAAAATGTTAGAATGAATGATTGTATGCAGTTTTGCAAAATCTTTAAAAACATTTACACAAGGGTTTTTGCAAAATTTTATTTTTCAAACATTTTACAAAAAATTTGTACCATATACATAATTTTGATATCAAATTATTTACAAACTCTTTACACAAAATCAATTTTACAAATATTTGTACAAAAAATAATTTTTATAAATAGCTATGTATGTGCAATAGAGAATTTTTATGTACAAGGAAAAATTTTAAATTTTTATGGTTTTTTGAAAATATTTTTAGCCATTTTATTTATTGACACACACACACACACAAAGTACGAGTTATGGCTAAATTATATATGAAATATATACGACCCCCCTATACTTAGCTCGAACGATGTCCTCAGAGTGGATCAAGAGCGATGAAGAAGACATAACTCGTGCTTAGTAGAGGGAAGTGAAAAGAAATGGTATACTACAACTAAGAATCAAAGAATAGAATGAAGAGGACTTGGTGTTTCCCCCTATACTTAGGATCAAGTAATCCTAAGTATAGCAAACTATACGTGCAGGGAAATCCGAGTGGAACAATGTACATGGTCTACCTCCCCTATACTTAGGGTAAAATATCCCCAAGTATAGGCAGCAAAACAGAGGTAGAAAGAATCCAAAGAATACTCAAGAGTCCAACACCCCCCCTATACTTAGGGTAAAGTACGCCCTAAGTATAGCATAATCATAGGATGAAGATGGGGTGTGGGACTAAAGAATGGAATGATATGGACAACTGTATCTATACAAGGCGGAAGACAATGATAATCATGCGTGAGATGCAATAGATGTGAGTCAAAGACCACATCTCGCAAAAATGTATAGGGGTGACGTCAACGACCATTGGCTCATGATCTAGATATGCATTGAGTCACTGCTCGTTAACGCGAAAGGTAGACTCAGATGACATCTCAGATATGTCGATACTCCCATTGTCATGTACCTTTCGGATCAGGTATGGTCCCTTCCACTTGCTCTGTAACTTCCCTGGAAATAATCTAAGCCTGGCATCAAACAACCATACTCTCTGATCTGGCTCAAACTGCTTATGGCTGATATGAGAATCATGCCACTCCTTCACTCTCTCCTTATAATGTAGACTACTTGAAAATGCTTCATCTCTAAGCTCCTCCAGGGCCGCCAATTCTGCCCTCCTCTGGTCTCCTACACTCATTGGATTCAAAAGTATCTCTGTAACAGCCCAAAGTGACTTATGTCTAAGCTCAACATGCAAATAACAGGGCTTGCCATAAATGAGGCGAAAGATAGATGTACCCAAAGGAGTCTTAAGGACGTCCTATATGCCCACAAGACCGAGTCCAAAAGCTGTGACCAATCCTTTCGGTCAGGGCGGATGACCTTCTGCAATATAGTCTTGATCTCCCTATTCGACATTTCAGCAAGACCATTGGTCTGAGGATGGTATGGAGTGGCTACTCGATGGTCTATGCTGAACTCATTAGCAAGGGCCTTTACCTTATCGTTGACGAAATGAGACCCCCCGTTAGATATCAACACTTGTGGTACCCCGAACCGTGAAATAATGTTCTTCCTCAAAAATCTTTACAGTCCTAGCATCTGCGGTTCGGGCGGGGATGGACTCAACCCAACGACTCACATAATCAACGACCAACAGAATGTACTCGAATCCCTGACTCTTAGGGAATGGACCCATGAAATCGATGCCCCATGCATCAAAAACCTCACAGAAGTGAATGGACTGCATCGACATCATATCACACTGTCCACAAGTGCCCATCCTCTGACAGTCAGTATACCTCTTCACGAATTCATCGGAATCCTTGAAGAGAGTAGGCCACCATAGGCCAGATTGGAGCACTTTCTATGGTGTTCTCCTCCCAGAGTGATGTCTTCCTGCCTCCAGCTTGTGGAATTAGGTGAGGATTCTATGATGCTCCTCTTGAGGAATGCGCCGTCACCATATAATATCCCCTCATTCATGGTAAAGGATGGGATCCTTTCAATGGTAAGACTTGGCCTTCACTAGGAAGGTCTCAAGTCTCTGCCTGGGCCAACCTTGTGGAACTTTCTTGGCAACAAGATAGTTCACAATGTCAGCATACCACGGGAGCGAGGCGATAGCAAGGATCGCCTCATCTACGAAGGTCTCACATATAGGATCAATCTGCTCAAAATCCTCAAGATGCTCTAATCGGGAGAGATGATTTGTCACCACATTCTTGACTACAAGCTTATCCTTAATCTCAATATCAAACTCCTGGAGTAGAAGGATCCATCTAGTCAGTCTCGCTTTGGCATCCTTCTTTGCCATGAGGTACCTGATGGCGGTATGATCTATAAAAATGGTCGCTCTAGATCCAATGATGTACGATCTGAACTTATCTAGGGCAAAGACTACGGCTAGCATCTCCTTCTCTGTGACAGTGTAGTTTTGCTGTGTGACATCCAATGTACGACTAGCATAGTGAATGGCAACTGGTACACCATCCTTCCTCTGTCCCAGCACGAACCCTACGGCAAAATCGGAGGCATCCGTCATGATATCGAATGGGAGAGACCAATCAGGCGGCTGGAGGACAGGAGCCTCAAAAACTAGACTCTTGAGAGTCTCAAATGATGCAAGACACTTATCGTCGACTATTAACTCGGTGTCTTTCGTCAGCAAATCAGTCAACGGTCGGGCAATCCTGCTGAAATCATGAATGAATCGTCAGTAGATACCGACGTGCCCCAGAAAAGACCGCAACTGTCGCAAGTTGGACGGTGGATTGAGTTTTCTAATGATATCCACCTTGGCCGGATCAACCTCCATGCCCTGTTGGAGATGATATGGCCAAGCACCGTCCCTTGAGTCACCATGAAGTGACTTTTCTCCCAAGATAATACAAGGTTGACCTCGATGCATCATTGTAGGATGCGGTCTAGTACCCAAGACAAGCATTGAACCCATCGCTATAGACCGAAAAGTCGTCCGTGAAGACCTCCAAGCACTCACCCACCGTGTCTGAAAAGATGGACAACATACAACTTTGGAATGTTGCCGGAGCATTGCATAGACCAAAGGGCCTGCGTCTGACAGCATACGTCCCAAAGGGACTGGTGAATGCGGTCTTGTCCTGGTCCTCTTGCGCAATGGCCACCTGATTGTATCCAGAGTACCCATCAAGAAAGCAATAATGACTCTTCTCGGATAGCTTCTCTATAATCTGATCAATAAAAGGCAGTGTGAAATGATCCTTCTTGGTGGTCTGATTTAATCGTCTATAGTCCACACATACCCTTCAAGAAGTGGGTACCCGGGTAGCGATATCCTCTCTAGACTCACTCACAACTGTAGTGATGCCCGTCTTCTTGGGCACCACATGTAATGGACTAACCCACTTGGAGTCGGAGATGGGGTAGATAAAATCGGCGCTCCACCATTTCGAGATTTCCTTCATGACAACCTCTCGAAGATTCGGGTTCAACCGCCGCTGGAATTCACGCGACGGCTTCGCGTCCTCCTCGAGATAGATATGGTGGGAGCACAGGGCTGGACTTATCCCCTGGAGATCGGCTATGCTCAATCTTATCGCCTTGCGGTTCTTTTCAAGAATCTCCATCAGATGAGATTATTGCTCTCCAGTCAAATCTGCTGAGATAAAGACTGGATGCATTTCATGCTCACCCGCAAGGAACCTATACTTCAGCGACTACGACAAGGCCTTCCTCTTTGGGAAACTGGGAGCTGGCGGATCTGGTCTCTGAAATGTTTGAGTGAATGCAATCATATCCGTGTGGGAGAACTCTCGCTGAATTTGAAGATCTGGTGAAGACTGCTCTGATGTATCTGTACTCTGAATCGGATCGGTCTCCACCCTAGCTGTTGGCTCTGTGAAAATCAGACACGGAATCATATCATCAAACTCTACCCAATCAATATCTGACTCAGAGGGATCTGAATCTGAATTAAACAAATCAACTGCCTCACTATCTGGAACCTGGTCTGCTGCCTCAAAGGTGTCCTCTGCTAGGAATGCGCTCTCCAAGCTCTCCTCTACTAGAATCTGTGAATCATCGGGGTTTGAATCTGAGAGGATGGCTCGTGAAACGGGGTCTGCCCAAACTGCCTTATCATCTGTAATCACAAAATCACACTCTTGGTGGATGCCTCATTTAGCCTCTGTCATCTGCTCTGAATCTGTGAGCAGTTCTGAGCAAGCTGAATCTCGCGCTCTAGTCTCATCGATCGTCTCTATTTGTATACTCTCGCCCTCGACGCGAAAGTATACCTTCCTTCTATCATGGTCGAACACTTCCTTGGCTGTGGCCAAGAACGGGCGTCCTAAAGTGATGGGGGTATCGGTAAAAGACTCAGGGATCTCCATGTCCAACACTACAAAGTCTACAGGGAATTGTAGGCTTTGAATTGTGATGACCACGTCCTTCTGTAACCCCTTCGGCCTCTTGACAGATCGATCATCAAACTGATGGACCGTCCTGCTCTGTCTAAGAGGGCCAAACTCGAAGCAGTCGAGTAAGGCTGTCGGAAGTAGGATAATCGAAGAACTGCTGTCCAATAGAGTCCGATCGAACCTCTGCTCATGTATGTGGCCTCTGACATAGGGAGCTCCTGTATCTGGCCTCTTGACTGGCAGATGGTTCTGGATGGCGATGCAGGTGGCACGAGTGAGCACATGGATCTCTGAGTGGTGGTTCCTCCTCTTCCTATGAATGGTGGTCCTCTCTCTAAGGTTCCTCTGGAAGAGGGGGTGTCCTCCAAGGCCTCCTGTAGAGTCAGTTGTATCTGGAATCTGTCTATCATCTGCTGGCTAAACTCTAACTGATAGGACTTTTTTTATTTTTATTGGTCCCCTTAGCCAAGCTGAGTGCTTGGGGGAAGGGGATGGCTGGGCCCTCCTCAGATGGAGGGCTAGGATCAGGTCGCTGCTGCTGTGACAAAATAGAATCCATACACATATCTCCAAGCAAAACAGACGGATTCACAACTGAATAACCCTTTCCTTTATTTCTAGAATTGTTCTGAGATACGGAAACAAATGGAAATGCAACAGGAACAAAAATGGTGGCATCAGTACTACCTACGACATCTGGGTTCACGGTGTCAGTACCGCGCTCTGGCTCCGCATCAAATCCGGTGGCATCAACACCACCTCCTTCTGAATCTGGTGAAACGACAGCCTCAGTACCGTCGGCTGGATCAACGTCCTTGGTAGCGTTAGCACCACTGTCATCATCATCATCACGAGTGGCATCAACACCGCTCTCCTCCTCATCTGGCGCTCCTGAAGCTGCGAGTGGTCGTCGCTCAGATGAGGCGCCGCTGGCTGACATCCAACCGCTCCTAAGTGTAACAAAGTTAGCATCAAAATGATATGCAGAAACATCACCAAGAGAATCACTAGGAGTGGTAACCTCTGTAAACTCTACCTGCTCAGACTTCCTCTTCAGGTTGTTCGGGTTCGGCTCAATTTGGGCAGGAATGGCAACCTTCCCTCTCACAATCTCTCTCATCTCTTGTCTAAACTCGTCCATCTCCTGTCGAAAGGTGGCCTGCTGATCGGACATGAGGAGGGTTATATCATCCAAAGTGGGGTTCTCATAGGTGGGACCATGAGAACCTGGCGGGTGACCTCTCTGAAACTGAGGCTACTGCTGCTGATGAGAGTGAGAGGGGTACTGGGAGTGATACTGCGGAGGCTGCTGCTGCTGCCTCCAAGACTGTCCCTGCTGATAGGGACAAGGACCATGCTGCTGGTACTGTTGTGGATGTGGCTGCTGCTGTGGTGGGAACTAGGGCTGCTCTCACTGCTGGCCGTACTAGCCACCCTGAACTGGAGGCTGCTGTTGGGAGCTGGTACCTCCGGTCGACCAACAGAATTCGGGATGGTCTCGTCGGATCCCAGGCTGAGGTCGGTCATACCAGATCCTGTTGACATCCATCAATGACTCCTACTCGAACATGGGTGGGGGAAGAACCGCCACGGGCTGATCCGGCTGGTAGACCACCATCTGAGTGTCCTGAGATGGTCGTAGCTGGTAGAATTGCTGCGCCTGCTGGTACGACTCCGCCTGAACATGGTGGACCTGTTTGGGCTGGTTGGAGTGCTAGGACGAACTACCGTTGCTGCTCGGATCTGCCCGTGACCTGAGACGGGGTTGAGAGACACATGATCTGGGTCTTCAAGTTGCTCAGTGTCTGTGCCATCTGATCAATCTGTGACATGCCTTGGTACTGCTTATTCTCTATCAGCTCAATCTGATCCAAATTATCGCTGATAATCCCCATATCAGCGGCTGTAGTCTCCGCCTGCGCTGCGGCTGCTGTGGATTTAGAAGCACCAGCCTCAACTCGTGCTATCTTCTGATAGGACACGACTGGTGGGTGGGGCTTCCCCTGAGTGTATAATCTGGTCTGGGACATTACAGTATAGTTCTCGACCATCTCCTCGTAGATGGCCCAAACATGATCCTCATCCTTGGAGAAATAGGACCCCCACAAGAAGCATTGACGAGCCCCTGCAACTCCGGTGTAAGCCCACAGAAGAAACTCTGGACAAGGTTGGGCTTGGATATATCATGGTATGGACACTGGTCTGTGAGCTCCTAGAACCTCTCCCATGCCTCGTGAAACTGCTCGTTGGGGAGCATGGAGAAGTTGCTGATCAGGGCCCTGGCTGCATTGGTCCGACCGAGTTGATAGTACTTGTTCAAGTACTCGGTTTGGAGCTGCTCCCATGTAGTAACAAATCTCCCTAGATGCTTGATGACCCGAAAAATCACCGAGCGATTAAGGAATAAAAATAACTCGGGTCATTGCGACCTCAATCACTCGGGAAATCAATCGGATCAACAAGAAAAATGAAGGACAGACCACGAAACAGAGATAGAAATCAATAAAAACAAATAGTGGCCCTGGCTATGAGATTAGCCTGGTGTAGCACCCAGGGTCGGACTCAGGGAGCGTGAATTGGCCTTGCGGCCTACGAAGTAGTCTAAAAATGAAGAAAATATAAACAAATATTTTTTAGTGGTTTTTAATAATTTCATATTTTTTGGGATTTTTAATAATAAGAGAAATAAGAAAACAACAAAAACAAGCTATTTTGACCAATTATTTAACTACCCAAAATGATCCAAAAATTCAAACAAAAGTGTTTTTATGTTTTATGGATTTTTTACTATTGTTGGTGAATTTTTGAGGATTTTATAATTTTTGTGGAATTTTCTAAAAATCAAATAAGGCAGCAAAAAGACAACACTGTCCAGTCAGGCTTGGAGGACCAATTTAAAATATAAATGGTCCGAAAAGAGCCTGGAGGTATTTTTTTATGAAAAATAGAAGTAATGAAGAAAATTTAGGAAAAGAGTTTATTATTTTTGGAATTTTCTATGATTTTTTAGAATTTTTATGAGTTTTTAAGTTTTTTTCAATTTTTAGGGTTTTTATATATCCCAAAATGACCAAAAATGGACAGAAAATAAAAAACACTCAAAAACACAAAACTTTATTTTTTTGTAATTTTTGAAAGCATTTTAATATTTTTTTGGAATTTTATGTTCTGAATAGACAGAAAAACAAGGGTTTTTGAATTTTTAAAAATAATAAAAATGCTAAAAAATGTACTAATTTTTGTTGAAAATTTTACACAGTGGCAGGAGCCACATGTCCAATTTTCACGAAATTTGGACTTGATTTGATATTTTATTAAAATCAAACAACAAGGCATAGTGCACAAGGACCTAAATGCAAGAAAAGTAAGTTCCAGGGGCTGAAATGTAACAAATACGAGAAGCTGGGGGATCCTCGTGCAATTTCTCCAAGATTTCACGCGCGGGGCACGTGATATGGGCACAGAGGGACCTATGTGCAATAAAAACTACTTCCAGGGACTTATTAGCAACATGTGCTAAAAGTCTAAGGAAGATATTGCAAAATGTCCAACAAATTCAGCACATGTCCAATAAAACCACGAACTGGGGTATGAATGCAAATATTAAAAACTAAATTTCATTCCATAACTCCTTAAAACAATAGCCCAAACATTGCAAATTCACCACAAAAATCACGTGACGATGCACGTGTTCCTCGTAGACAGGGGTACAAATGCAAATAAAATAAATACGAGGTCCTATATGCAATTTTACCAAACTAAAAACAACTATGGAAAATATTTACAGGACTACAAAGTAAATGCAAAACAAGAGGGGCCTAAGAGTAAATTACCCCTTATTATGATCCGCGGGCTGGAACAGCACCACGTGGAAGATCTGATGGCTGGAAGTAGCGGAGCCTCAACGAAGGACTGCTGCTCGGATCGGATGGATGAGGGCTTGCCACGTGTCGGATCCAACGGTGGAAGGTCGTGGCTAAACCCTTCGTCTGGATCAATGACGAGGAGGAGGGCACGTGGAGATCGGACGGTGATGGCTCAAGGGCGCCTCTTCGTCGGATCGTGCGGTCCTAATCAAGCTTCCAAAGGATCGGACGGTGGCTGAGCTGCTCAAATGGATGGATCGGATCGATTCTGGAGCAGGAGGTCGATTGGATGACGGAGAGAGGGTCTCCAAGAACTGCTTGCCGGCGAACTTCGCCGGCCCAATGCACACAATGGAGATGTCCTCTGGAGCTGCTGAAGTGATGGATGGCTTTGCCTCGATGGTCCGCAGCTAATGGATGTCGAGGTCCTCAGATGGACCTCCTCTGACCTGGAAAGCAACACAGAAAGACTCCTGGGTCGAGGGCAAACTGCCTCGACCTTGAGAGGGGTGAAATGGGTGGCTGGTGCGTCGGGGCGGATGACCTCCGGTGAAGCGACGGCGAGGGAGGTCGGGGTTCCTGCTCCGGGGCGAGACAGGGGGGGGGGTGGCTGGGTGAAGAAGATGGAGATAGGTCTGGCGAAGGGGGTGGTGTGGTCGGGTGGACAAATGGACGGTCAGAGGTGGCTGAATTGATCGGCGACGGTGGCAGAGCAAATTGGGGGAAAACCTAAATTAAGCTAAACTACAAGCTAAAGGAACTACCTGGCGGATGCATCCGACTATGCTGGAGCTACTGGAGCTTCGGGGGTTATGGCCTCAAGGGGTCGTCGAGTCCCGAGGCTTAGCGCACTCGCGGAGGCGCATGGCAGCGAAAGCTGCCGGATCAGAGGCTCCCGGCTGCCCGAGCCTCACTGCTACTCCCTCTCGCACATCTGTCACTCAGGCGAGGTGAAGGAGGTCACTGGCGTCGAGGGGGAGGACCAAAGATGCATGGAATGGTGCGGCGGAGCTGAGATCTTATATGGCTAGGGGTCCGAGAA